>VZQC01002694.1:0-67958 GCA_009823505.1 Rhizomys pruinosus
CTCTTCTCTTTTTTGGTAAGACCTGAACCCAGGCCTTGCATGCATCTGTACCACTGATCAACACCCCCAGCCCCAAAGTAAAATGCTAAGGTAGCAGACAGAGGCTCCAAACAGACATTTTATTCTTGAAAACAGGAGATTCCAATTAACACAAAGTTCTTTTTGCAGGTTCTTAGCCTTGTAGATTAAAAAAAAATTTTTTTTTTAAAGACTCAGAGGAAAACTTGGGACAATTTTATTGGCATTTGAGAACAAAATGAAACAAAACAAAACAAAAAAACAAAACAAAGACAAGAAATCTCAGCAGCTGTGAGGCGGGAGAAAGTTATGCTTTTTGAACTGCCAAGAAAGCTCAGAAATGGAAGTCTCTAAGCAGCTTTGTGGGAAGGTGGTGGTGGTGGTGGTGGTGGTGGTGTGTGTCTTCAAAAGAGAGACAGAGAGCCCAGAATGTCCAGAAAGGCAGGTTTAGGATTTTAACTGGCATTTGAAAAAGGGAGAAAGAAAGAGGGGAAAAGTTAAGCTTACTGTGCAAACTGAGAAGTCAGAAAGTGAGCAGACTCAGCATAAATGGGTGGACTCCAGCTGCCATCTGTCTCTGCCTCTCTGTCCCCCTCTCTCTCTGTCCTGCCCCTCTTTCTGCCCAGCCCCCGCCACGTGTCTGCAGGCAGCTCACGCTGGCAGTCCCACATGGAAGTAAAGCATGTTCCTGGAGTGACCTAAGCCTCATGTGCCTTTTATTGGGTTCATGCCTTTTTATTTTTATTTTTTTATTTTTTATTTTTTTGGTCTTTTCGAGGCAGGGTCTCCCTGTAGCTCCAGCTGTCCTGGAACTCACTCTGTAGACCAGGCTGGCCTTGAACTCACAGCCTGCCTCTGCCTCCCAAGTGCTAGGATTAAAGGCGTGCGCTACCACGCCCGGCATTTTTTAATTTTTTAAATTATTTTTTATGTGTATGAGTGTACTATCTGCATGTAGGTTGGTGCACCCATGTCGTGCAATGCCTCGGAGGTCAGAAGAGGACATCGGATTTCCCTGGAACTGGAGTCAAAGACGGTTCTTAGCCGCTATGTGGGTGCTGGGAATCGAACCCTGGTCCTCTGCAAGAGCAGTTGGTGCTCTTAACCACTGAGCCATCTCCTCAGCCCCCAATTAGACTGGTTTTGAACACAAAAATCCATCTGCCTCTGCTGGAATTAAAGGGTGTGCCACCATGCCTGGCATAAAACAAAAATTTTAATAAAAATATTTTATTTAAAAATATTTTATGTGTGTGTATTGCATGCATGTATGTGCACCCATGTTATGCAATGAAGATTTTATTTATATGTATATATGAGTGTATGTCTGTGTACGTATATGCAGGGCATGAGCATGGTGGGCTAATGGGCACATGTGTATCATGACTTTCCTGTGTCCAACTTGTGGGAGTTGCTCTCTTTCAACCATGTTCATCCTGGGAATTGAACTCAGGTCATCAGGGTTTATCTTTCGGGAGGCTTTACTTGTCCAGCCGTCTGGCTAGCCCCTCTCACTTTTAAAATGTCTTCAGGCATATCATGTTTCTTTTCATCTTCTGGCTGTTCCCTAAAAGTTGTAAAACAGGATTTGTTTTTTCCCCTGAGGTCTTAGGCCTTGCCTGGGCAAGGACACCTGCTGTCTTCATCAAAGGGGATTATCAATGGGGCTACTTGAGAGGGGATGATTGACTATGGAGCTTCAACATGTGAGAGGAGGGCGATTAACTATGGAGCTTCAAATTCTTTTTTTTTTTTTTAGTTTTTAAATTTTATTTATTTTTGTATGTGTATGAATGTATTGTCTGCATGTAGGTTTGTGCACCTGTGTCATGCAATGCCACGGAGGTCAGAAGAGGGTGTCGGATTCCCCTGGAACTGGAGTTCTCCTGGAATTAGTGTTACAGACGGTTCTCAGCCGCCATATGGGTGCTGGGGATTGAACCCGGGTCCTCTGCAAGAGCGGTCGGTGCTCTTAACCACTAGGCCATCTCTTCAGTCCTGGAGCCTCAAATTCTGACGGGCAATTGTGATACTTGCTCTTTGCTCAAAATTAATGTGTTATCTGAAACACAAGATGTGAGGTCCAAAGCTGAATGAGGGAGGGGTCTAGCCTTGATAATTTCCAAGCGTAGAATGTNCCTTTGGTTCTATGTCGATAGTGGCTATCCTTTGATTCTATGTAGATCGTGGCTATCCTTTGGTTCTATGTAGATGGTGGCTATCCTTTGGTTCTATGTAGATAGTGGATATCCTTTCATTCTATGTAGATAGTGGCTAACCTTTGGTTCTATGTAGATAATGGCTATCCTTTGGTTCTATATAGATAGTGGCTATCCTTTGATTCTATGTAGATAGTGGCTATCCTTTGGTTCTATGTAGATAGTGGCTATCCTTTGATTCTATGTAGTATAGTGGCTATCCTTTGATTCTATGTAGATAGTGGCTATCCTTTGGTTCTATGTAGATAGTGGCTATCCTTTGATTCTATGTAGATAGTGGCTATCCTTTGGTTCTATGTAGATAGTGGCTATCCTTTGATTCTATGTAGATAGTGGCTATCCTTTGGTTCTATGTAGATAGTGGCTATCCTTTGATTCTATGTAGATAGTGGCTATCCTTTGGTTCTATGTAGATAGTGGCTATTCTTTGGTTATATGTAGTATAGTGGCTATCCTTTGGTTCTATGTAGATAGTGGCTATCCTTTGGTTCTATGTAGATAGTGGCTATTCTTTGGTTATATGTAGTATAGTGGCTATCCCTTGGTTCTATGTAGATAGTGGCTATCCTTTGGTTCTATGTAGTTAGTGGCTATCCTTTGGTTCTATGTAGATAGTGGCTATCCTTTGATTCTATGTAGTGGCTATACTTTGATTCTATGTAGATAGTGGATATCCTTTGGTTCTATGTAGATAGTGGCTATCATTTGGTTCTATGTAGTCTATAGTGGCTATCCTTTGGTTCTATGTTGATAGTGGCTATCCTTTGGTCCTATGTAGATAGTGGCTATCATTTGGTTCTATGTAGATAGTCGCTATCCTTTGGTTCTATGTACATAGTGGCTATCCTTTGATTCTATGTAGTATAGTGGCTATCCTTTGTTTCTATGTAGTCTAGTGGCTATCCTTTGGTTCTATGTAGATAGTGGCTATCCTTTTATTCTATGTAGATAGTGGCTATCCTTTGGCTCTATGTAGTATAGTGGCTATCCTTAGATTCTATGTAGATAGTGGCTATCTTTGATTCTATGTAGATAGTGGCTATCCTTTGGTTCTATGTAGTATAGTGGCTATCCTTTGGTCCTATGTAGATAGTGGCTATCCTTTTGTTCTATGTAGATAGTGGCTAACCTTTGGTTCTATGTAGATAGCGGCTATCCTTTGTTATATGTAGTATAGTGGCTATCCTTTGTTTCTATGTAGATAGTGGCTAGCCTTTGGTTCTATGTAGATACTGGCTATCCTTTGATTCTATGTAGATAGTGGATATCCTTTCATTCTATGTAGATAGTGGCTAACCTTTGGTTCTATGTAGATACTGGCTATCCTTTGATTCTATGTAGTGGCTATACTTTGATTCTATGTAGTATAGTGGCTATCGTTTGATTCTATGTAGATAGTGTCTATCCTTTGGTTCTATGTAGGTAGTGGCTATCCTTTGGTTCTTTGTAGATAGTGGCTATCCTTTTGTTCTATGTAGATAGTGGCTTTCCTTTGGTTCTATGTAGATTGTGGCTATCCTTTGGTTCTATGTAGATAGTGGCTATCCTTTGGTTCTATGTAGATAGTGGCTATCCTTTGGTTCTATGTAGATAGTGGCTATCCTTTGATTCTATGTAGATAGTGGCTATCCTTTGGTTCTATGTTGTATAGTGCTATCCTTTGATTCTATGTAGTCTAGTGGCTATCCTTTGATTCTATGTAGATAGTGGCTATCCTTTGGTTCTATGTAGATAGTGGCTATCCTTCGGTTCAGTAGATAGTGGCTATCCTTTGATTTTATGTAGATAGTGGATATCCTTTGATTCTATGTAGATAGTGGCTATCCTTTGATTCTATGTAGATAGTGGCTATCCTTTGGTTCTATGTAGTATAGTGGCTATCCGTTGGTTCTATGTAGATAGTGACTATCCTTTGGTTCTATGTAGATAGTGGCTATCCTTTGGTTCTATGTAGATAGTGGCTATCCTTTGGTTCTATGTAGATAGTGGCTATCCTTTGGTTCTATGTAGATAGTGGCTATCCTTTGGTTCTATGTAGATAGTGGCTATCCTTTGGCTCTATGTAGATAGTGGCTATACTTTGATTCTATGTAGATAGTGGCTATCATTTGGTTCTATGTAGATAGTGGCTATCCTTTGGCTCTATGTAGATAGTGGCTATCCTTGGGTTCTATGTAGATAGTGGCCATCCTTTGATTCTATGTAGACAGTGGCTATCCTTTGGTTCTACGTAGATAGTGGCTATCCTTTAGTTCTATGTAGATAGTGGCTATCCTTTGGTTCTATGTAGATAGTGGCTATCCTTTGATTCTATGTAGATAGTGGCTATCCTTTGATTCTATGTAGATACTGGATATCCTTTGATTCTATGTAGATAGTGGCTATCCTTTGGTTCTATGTAGTATAGTGGCTATCCTTTGGTTCTATGTAGATAGTGGCTATCCTTTGGTTCTATGTAGGATAGTGGCTATCCTTTGATTCTATGTAGATAGTGGCTATCCTTTGATTCTATGTAGATAGTGGCTATCCTTTGATTCTATGTAGATAGTGGCTATCCTTTGGTTCTATGTAGATAGTGGCTATCCTTTGGTTCTATGTAGATAGTGGCTATCCCTTGGTTCTATGTAGATAGTGGCTATCCTTTGGTTCTATGTAGATAGTGGCTATCCTTTGATTCTATGTAGATAGTGGCTATCCTTTGATTCTATGTAGATAGTGGCTATTCTTTGGTTCTATGTAGATAGTGGCTATCCTTTGGTTCTATGTAGATAGTGGCTATCCTTTGGTTCTATGTAGATAGTGGCTATCCTTTGGTTCTATGTAGATAGTGGCTATCCTTTGGTTCTATGTAGATAGTGGCTATCCTTTGATTCTATGTAGATAGTGGCTATCCTTTGGTTCTATGTAGATAGTGGCTATCCTTTGGTTCTATGTAGATAGTGGCTATCCTTTGGTTCTATGTAGATAGTGGCTATCCTTTGGTTCTATGTAGATAGTGGCTATCCTTTGGTTCTATGTAGATAGTGGCTATCCTTTGATTCTATGTAGATAGTGGCTATCCTTTGGTTCTATGTAGATAGTGGCTATCCTTTGGTTCTATGTAGATAGTGGCTATCCTTTGGTCCTATGTAGATAGTGGCTATCTTTGATTCTATGTAGATAGTGGCTATCCTTTGGTTATATGTAGATAGTGGCTATCCTTTGATTCTATGTAGATAGTAGCTATCCTTTGGTTCTATGTAGATAGTGGCCATCCTTTGATTCTATGTAGACAGTGGCTATCCTTTGGTTCTACGTAGATAGTGGCTATCCTTTAGTTCTATGTAGATAGTGGCTAACCTTTGGTTCTATGTAGATAGTGGCTATCCTTTGATTCTATGTAGACAGTGGCTATCCTTTGGTTCTATGTAGATAATGGCTATCCTTTGGTTCTATGTAGATAGTGGCTATCCTTTGGTTCTATGTACATAGTGGCTATCCTTTGATTCCATGTAGATAGTGGCTATCCTCTGGTTCTATGTAGATAGTGGATATCCTTTGATTCTATGTAGATAGTGGCTATCATTTGGTTCTATGTAGATAGTGGCTCTCCTTTGATTCTATGTAGATAGTGCCTATCCTTTGGTTCTATGTAGATAGTGGCTATCCTTGGGTTCTATGTAGATAGTGGCCATCCTTTGATTCTATGTAGACAGTGGCTATCCTTTGGTTCTACGTAGATAGTGGCTATCCTTTAGTTCTATGTAGATAGTGGCTAACCTTTGGTTCTATGTAGATAATGGCTATCCTTTGGTTCTATATAGATAGTGGCTATCCTTTGGTTCTATGTAGATAGTGGCTATCCTGTGATTCTATGTAGATAGTGGATATCCTTTGATTCTATGTAGATAGTGGCTATCTTTGATTCTATGTAGATAGTTGCTATCCTTTGGTTCTATGTAGATAGTGGCTATCCTTTGGTTCTATGTAGATAGTGACTATCCTTTGGTTCTATGTAGATAGTGGCTATCCTTTGGTCCTATGTAGATAGTGGCTATCATTGATTCTATGTAGATAGTGGCTATTCTTTGGTTATATGTAGATAGTGGCTATCCATTGGTTCTATGTAGATAGTGGCTTTCCTTTGGTTCTATGTAGATAGTGGCTATCCTTTGATTCTATGTAGATAGTGGCTATCCTTTGGTTCTATGTAGTATAGTGGCTATCCTTTGGTTCTATGTAGATAGTGGCTATCCTTTGGTTCTATGTAGTATAGTGGCTATCCTTTGGTTCTATGTAGATAGTGGCTATCCTTTGGTTCTATGTAGATAGTGGCTATCCTTTGGTTCTATGTAGATCGTGGCTATCCTTTGGTTCTACGTAGATAGTGGCTATCCTTTGATTCTATGTATATAGTGGCTATCCTTTGGTTCTATGAAGATAGTGGCTATCCTTTGGATCTATGTAGATAGTGGCTATCCTTTGGTTCTATGAAGATAGTGGCTATCCTTTGGTTCTGTGTAGATAGTGGCTATCCCTTGGTTCTATGTAGATAGTGTCTATCCTTTGGTTCTATGTAGATAGTGGCCATCCTTTGATTCTATGTAGATACTGGCTATCCTTTGGTTCTATGTAGATATTTGCATATCCCTTTGGTTCTATGTAGAGAGTGGCTATCCTTTGGTTCTATGTAGATAGTGTCTATCCTTTGGTTCTATGTAGGTAGTGGCTATCCTTTGGTTCTCTGTAGATAGTGGCTATCCTTTTGTTCTATGCATGAGATTGGCTATCCTTTGGTTCTAGGTAGATAGTGGCTATCCTTTGGTTCTGTGTAGATACTGGCTATCCTTTGGTTCTATGTTGATAGTGGCTATCCTTTGATTCTATGTAGATAGTGGCTATCCTTTGGTTCTATGTCGATAGTGGCTATCCTTGGCTCTATGTAGATAGTGGCTATACTTTGATTCTATGTAGATAGTAGCTATCCTTTGGTTCTATGTAAATAGTGGCTATCCTTTGGTTCTATGTAGATAGTGGCTATCCTGTGATTCTATGTAGATAGTGGCTATCCCTTGGTTCTATGTAGATAGTGGATATCCTTTGGTTCTATGTAGATAGTGGCTATCCTTTGATTCTATGTAGACAGTGGCTATCCTTTGGTTCTATGTAGTATAGTGGCTATCCTTTGGTTCTACGTAGATAGTGGCTATCCTTTAGTTCTATGTAGATAGTGGCTAACCTTTGGTTCTATGTAGATAATGGCTATCCTTTGGTTCTATATAGATAGTGGCTATCCTTTGATTCCATGTAGATAGTGGCTATCCTCTGGTTCTATGTAGATAGTGGATATCCTTTGCTATCCTTTGGTTCTATGTAGATAGTGGCTATCCTTTGGTTCTATGTAGATAGTGGCTATCCTTTGGTTCTATGTAGATAGTGGCTATCCTTTGGTTCTATGTAGATAGTGGCTATACTTTGATTCTATGTAGATAGTGGCTATCCTTTGGTTCTATGTAGATAGTGGCTATCCTTTGGTTCTATGTAGATCGTGGCTATCCTTTGGTTCTATGTCGATAGTGGCTATCCTTTGATTCCATGTAGATAGTGGCTATCCTCTGGTTCTATGTAGATAGTGGATATCCTTTCATTCTATGTAGATAGTGGCTATACTTTGGTTCTATGTAGATAGTCGCTATCCTTTGGTTCTATGTAGATACTGGCATCCTTTGGTTCTATGTAGATAGTGGCTTTCCTTTGGTTCTATGTAGATAGGGGCTATCCTTTGGTTCTATGTAGATAGTGGCTATCTTTGATTCTATGTAGATAGTGGCTATACTTTGATTCTATGTAGATAGTGGCTATCCTTTGATTCTATGTAGATAGTGGCTATCCTTGGGTTCTATGTAGATAGTGGCTCTCCTTTGGTTCTATGTAGATAGTGGCTATCCTTTGGTTCTATGTATATAGTGGCTATCCTTTGGTTCTATGTAGATAGTGGCTAACCTTTGGTTCTATGTAGATAGGGGCTATCCTTTGATTCTATGTACATAGTGGCTATCCTTTGGTTCTATGTAGTATAGTGGCTATCTTTTGATTCCATGTGTAGATAGTGGCTATCCTTTCATTCTATGTAGATAGTGGCTATCTTTGGTTCTATGTAGTATAGTGGCTATCTTTGATTCTATGTAGATAGTGGATATCCTTTGGTTCTATGTAGATAGTGGCTATCCTTTGATTCTATGTAGATAGTGGCTATCCTTTGGTTCTATGTAGATAGTGGCTATCTTTGGTTTCTATGTAGTATAGTGGCTATCTTTTATTCTATGTAGATAGGGCTATCCTTTGGTTCTAGTAGATAGTGGCTATTCCTTTGGTTCTTTGTAGTATAGTGGCTATCCTTTGGTTTTATGTAGATAGTGGCTATCCTCTGGTTCTATGTAGATAGTGGCTATCCTTGGGTTCTATGTAGATAGTGGCTATCCTTTGGTTCTGTGTAGATAGTGGCTATCCCTTGGTTCTATGTAGATAGTGACTATCCTTTGGTTCTATGTAAATAGTGGCTATCCTTTGGTTCTATGTAGATAGTGGCTATTCTTTGGTTCTATGTAGTATAGTGGTTATCCTTTGGTTCTATGTAGTATAGTGGCTATCCTTTGGTTCTATGTAGCTAGTGGCTATCCTTTGATTCCATGTAGATAGTGGCTATCCTTTGGTTCTATGTATATAGTGGCTATCCTTTGGTTCTGTGTAGATAGTGGCTATCCTTTTGTTCTATGTAGATAGTGGCTATCCTGTGATTCTATGTAGATAGTGGATATCCTTTCATTCTATGTAGATAGTGGCTATACTTTGGTTCTATGTAGATAGTGGCTATGCTTTGTTTCTATGTAGATAGTGGCTATCCTTTGGTTCTATGTAGATAGTGGCTATCCTTTGGTTCTATGTAGATAGTGGCTATCCTTTGATTCTATGTAGATAGTGGCTATCCTTTGGTTCTATGTAGTATAGTGGCTATCCTTTGATTCTATGTAGATAGTGGCTATCCTTTGATTCTATGTAGATAGTGGCTATCCTTTGGTTCTATGTAGATAGTGGCTATCCTTTGGTTCTATGTAGATAGTGGCTATCCTTTGGTTCTATGTAGATAGTGGCTATCCTTTGATTCTATGTAGTATAGTGGCTATCCTTTGATTCTATGTAGATAGTGGCTATCCTTTGGTTCTATGTAGATAGTGGCTATCCTTTGGTTCTATGTAGATAGTGGCTATCCTTTGGTTCTATGTAGATAGTGGCTATCCTTTGGTTCTATGTAGATAGTGGCTATCCTTTGGTTCTATGTAGATAGTGGCTAACCTTTGGTTCTATGTAGATAATGGCTACCTTTGGTTCTATGTAGATAGTGGCTATCTTTTGGTTCTATGTAGATAGTGGATATCCTTTCATTCTATGTAGATAGTGGCTATCCTTTGGTTCTATGTAGATAATGGCTATCCTTTGGTTCTATATAGATAGTGGCTATCCTTTGATTCCATGTAGATAGTGGCTATCCTCTGGTTCTATGTAGATAGTGGATATCCTTTCATTCTATGTAGATAGTGGCTAACCTTTGGTTCTATGTAGATAATGGCTATCCTTTGGTTCTATGTAGATAGTGGCTATCCTTTGGTTCTATGTAGTATAGTGGCTATCCTTTGATTCTATGTAGATAGTGGCTATCCTTTGGTTCTATGTAGATAGTGGCTATCCTTTGGTTCTATGTAGATAGTGGCTATCCTTTGGTTCTATGTAGATAGTGGCTATCCTTTGGTTCTATGTAAATAGTGGCTATCCTTTGGTTCTATGTAGTATAGTGGATATCCTTTGGTTCTATGTAGATAGTGGCTATACTTTGGTTCTATGTAGATAGTGGGCTATATTTGGTTATGTGTAGATAGTGGTTATCCTTTGGTTCTATGTAGATAGTGGCTATCCTTTGGTTCTATGTAGATAGTGGCTATCCTTTGATTCTATGTAGATACTGGCTATCCTTTGGTTCTATGTAGATACTGGCTATCCTTTGGTTCTATGTAGATAGGGGCTATCCTTTGATTCTATGCAGATAGTGGCTATCCTTTGGGTCTATGTAGTATAGTGGCTATCCTTTGGTTTTATGTAGATAGTGGCTATCCTCTGGTTCTATGTAGATAGTGGCTATCTTTGATTCTATGTAGATAGTAGCTATCCTTTGGTTCTGTGTAGATATTGGCTATCCTTTGGTTCTATTTAGATAGTGGCTATCCTTTGATTCTATTTAGATAGGGGCTATCCTTTGGCTCTATGTAGATAGTGGCTATCCTTTGGTTCTATGTAGATAGTGGCTATCCTTTGGTTCTATGTAGATAGTGGCTATCCTTTGGTTCTATGTAGATAGTGCCTATCCTTTGGTTCTATGTAAATAGTGGCTATCCTTTGGTTCTATTTAGATAGTGGCTATCCTTTGGATCTATGTAGATAGTGGCTATGCTTTGTTTCTATGTAGATAGTGGCTATCTTTTGGTTCTATGTAGATAGTCGCTATCCTTTGGTTCTATGTATATAGTGGCTATCCTTTGGTTCTATGTAGATAGTTGCTATCCTTTGGTTCTATGTAGATAGTGGCTATCCTTTGTTTCTATGTAGATAGTGGCTATCCTTGGGTTCTATGTAGATAGTGGCCATCCTTTGATTCTATGTAGACAGTGGCTATCCTTTGGTTCTACGTAGATAGTGGCTATCCTTTAGTTCTATGTAGATAGTGGCTATCATTTGGTTCTATGTAGATAGTGGATATCCTTTGGTTCTATGTAGATAGTGGCTATCCTTTGGTTATATGTAGATAGTGGCTATCCTTTGGATCTATGTAGATAGTGGCTATCCTTTGGTTCTATGTAGATATTGGCTATCCTTTGGTTCTATATAGATAGTGGCTATCCTTTGATTCCATGTAGATAGTGGCTATCCTCTGGTTCTATGTAGATAGTGGCTATCCTTTGATTCTATGTAGATAGGGGCTATCCTTTGGTTCTATGTAGATCGTGGCTATCCTTTGATTCTATGTAGATAGTGGCTATTCTTTGGTTCTATGTAGATAGGGGCTATCCTTTGGTTCTATGTAGATAGTGGCTATCCTTTGGTTCTATGAAGATAGTGGCTATCCTTTGGATCTATGTAGATAGTGGCTATACTTTGATTCTATGTAGATAGTAGCTATCCTTTGGTTCTATGTATATAGTGGCTATCCTTTGATTTTATGTAGATAGTGGATATCCTTTCATTCTATGTAGATAGTGGCTAACCTTTGGTTCTATGTAGATAATGGCTATCCTTTGGTTCTATATAGATAGTGGCTATCCTTTGATTCCATGTAGATAGTGGCTATCCTTTGGTTCTGTGTAGATAGTGGCTATCCCTTGGTTCTATGTAGATAGTGGATATCCTTTGCTATCCTTTGGTTCTATGTAGATAGTGGCTATCCTTTGGTTCTATGTAGATAGTGGCTATCCTTTGGTTCTATGTAGATAGTGGCTATCCTTTGGTTCTATGTAGATAGTGGCTATCCTTTGATTCTATGTAGTATAGTGGCTATCCTTTGGTTCTATGTAGATAGTGGCTATCCTTTGATTCTATGTAGATAGTGGATATCCTTTGGTTCTATGTAGATAGTGGCTATCCTTTGGTTCTATGTAGATAGTGGCTATCCTTTGGTTCTATGTAGGATAGTGGCTATTCTTTGGTTCTATGTAGATAGTGTCTATCCTTTGGTTCTATGTAGATAGTGGCTATCCTTTGGTTCTATGTAGGATAGTGGCTATCCTTTGATTCCATGTAGATAGTGGCTATCCTCTGGTTCTATGTAGATAGTGGATATCCTTTGATTCTATGTAGATAGTGGCTCTCCTTTGGTTCTATGTAGATAGTGGCTATCCTTTGGTTCTATGTAGATAGTGGCTATCCTTTGGTTCTATGTAGATAGTGGCCATCCTTTGGTTCTATGTAGATAGTGGCTCTCCTTTGGTTCTATGTAGATAGTGGATATCCTTTGGTTCTATGTAGACAGTGGCTATCCTTTGGTTCTATGTAGGTAGTGGCTATCCTTTGGTTCTGTGTAGATACTGGCTATCCTTTGGTTCTATGTAGATAGTGGCTATCCTTTGGTTCTGTGTAGATAGTGGCTATCCTTTGGTTCTGTGTAGATAGTGGCTATCCTTTGGTTCTATGTAGATAGTGGCTATCCTTTGGCTCTATGTAGATAGTGGCTATCCTTTGGTTCTGTGTAGATAGTGGCTATCCTTTGGTTCTATGTAGTATAGTGGCTATCCTTTGATTCTATGTAGATAGTGGCTATCCTTTGGTTCTACGTAGATAGTGGCTATCCTTTGGTTATATGTAGATAGTGGCTATCCTTTGTTTCTATGTAGATAGTGGCTATCCTTTGATTCTATGTAGATAGTGGCTATCCTTGGGTTCTATGTAGATAGTGGCCATCCTTTGATTCTATGTAGACAGTGGCTATCCTTTGGTTCTACGTAGATAGTGGCTATCCTTTAGTTCTATGTAGATAGTGGCTATCCTTTGGTTCTGTGTAGATAGTGGCTATCCTTTGGTTCTATTTAGATAGTGGCTATCCTTTGATTCCATGTAGATAGTGGCTATCCTTTGGATTCTATGTAGATAGTGGCTATGCTTTGTTTCTATGTAGATAGTGGCTATGCTTTGTTTCTATGTAGATAGTGGCTATCATTTGGTTCTATGTAGATAGTGGATATCCTTTGGTTCTATGTAGATACTGGCTATCCTTTGGTTCTATTTAGAAGTGGCTAGCCTTTGGTTCTATGTAGATACTGGCTATCCTTTGGTTCTATGTAGATAGTGGCTATCCTTTGTTTCTATGTAGATAGTGGCTATCCTTTGGCTCTATGTAGATAGTGGCTATCCTTTGGTCCTATGTCGATAGTGTCTATCCTTTGGTTTCTGTGTAGATAGTGGCTATCCTTTGGTTCTATGTAGCTAGTGGCTTATCCTTTGCTTCTATGTAGATAGTGGCTATCCTTTGGTTCTATGTAGATAGTGGCTATCTTTTGATTCTATGTAGATAGTGGCTATCCTTTGGCTCTATGTAGATAGTGGCTATCCTTCGGTTCTATGTAGATAGTGGCTATCCTTTGATTCTCTGTAGATAGTGGCTATTCTTTGGTTCTATGTAGATAGTGGCTATCCTTTGGTTCTCTGTAGATAGTGCTATCCTTTGGTTTCTATGTAGTTAGTGGCTATCCTTTTGTTCTATGTAGATAGTGGCTATCCTTTGGTTCTATGTAGATCGTGGCTATCCTTTGGTTCTATTTAGATAGTGGCTATCCTTTGATTCTATTTAGATAGTGGCTCCTCCTTTGGTTCTATGTAGTTAGTGGCTATCCTTTGGTTCTATGTAGATAGTGGCTATCCTTTGATTCTATGTAGATAGTGGCTATCCTTTGGTTCTATGTAGATAGTGGCTATCCTTTGGTTCTATGTAGATAGTGGCTATCCTTTGATTCTATGTAGATAGTGGCTATCCTTTGGTTCTATGTAGATAGTGGCTATCCTTTGGTTCTATGTAGATAGTGGCTATCCTTTGGTTCTATGTATATAGTGGCTATCCTTTGGTTCTATGTAGATAGTGGCTATCCTTTGATTCTATGTAGGATAGTGGCTATCCTTTGGTTCTATGTAGATAGTGGCTATCCTTTGGTTCTATGTAGATAGTGGCTATCCTTTGGTTCTATGTAGATAGTGGCTATCCTTTGGTTCTATGTAGATAGTGGCTATCCTTTGGTTCTATGTAGATAGTGGCTATCCTTTGGTTCTATGTAGATAGTGGCTAACCTTTGGTTCTATGTAGATAATGGCTATCCTTTGGTTCTATATAGATAGTGGCTATCCTTTGATTCCATGTAGATAGTGGATATCCTTTGATTCTATGTAGATAGTGGCTATCCTTTGGTTCTATGTAGATAGTGGCTATCCCTTGGTTCTATGTAGATAGTGGATATCCTTTCATTCTATGTAGATAGTGGCTAACCTTTGGTTCTATGTAGATAATGGCTATCCTTTGGTTCTATATAGATAGTGGCTATCCTTTGATTCTATGCAGATAGTGGCTATCCTTTGGATCTATGTAGATAGTGGCTATCCTTTGGTTCTATGTAGTATAGTGGCTATCCTTTGATTCCATGTAGATAGTGGCTATCCTCTGGTTCTATGTAGATAGTGGATATCCTTTGCTATCCTTTGGTTCTATGTCGATAGTGGCTATCCTTTGATTCTATGTAGATAGTGGATATCCTTTGGTTCTATGTAGATAGTGGCTATCCTTTGATTCTATGTAGATAGTGGCTATCCTTTGGTTCTATGTAGATAGTGGCTATCCTTTGGTTCTATGTAGATAGTGGCTAACCTTTGGTTCTATGTAGATAATGGCTATCCTTTGGTTCTATGTAGATAGTGGCTATCCTTTGGTTCTATGTAGATAGTGGCTATCCTTTGATTCTATGTAGATAGTGGATATCCTTTGATTCTATGTAGATAGTGGCTATCCTTTGGTTCTATGTAGATAGTGGCTATCCTTTGGTTCTATGTAGATAGTGGCTATCCTTTGGTTCTATGTAGATAGTGGCTATCCTTTGGTTCTATGTAGATAGTGGCTATCCTTTGGTTCTATGTAGATGGTGGCTATCCCTTTGTTCTATGTAGATAGTGGCTCTCCTTTGGTTCTATGTAGATAGTGGCTATCCTTTGATTCTATGTAGATAGTGGCTATCCTTGGGTTCTATGCAGCTTTCTATGTAGTATAGTGGATATCCTTTGATTCTATGTAGCTAGTGGCTATCCTTTGATTCTATGTCGATAGTGGCTATCCTTTGGTTCTCTGTAGATAGTGGCTATCCTTCGGTTCTATGTAGATAGTGGCCATCCTTTGATTCTATGTAGACAGTGGCTATCCTTTGGTTCTACGTAGATAGTGGCTATCCTTTAGTTCTATGTAGATAGTGGCTACCCTTTGGTTCTATGTAGATATTGGCTATCCTTTGGTTCTATGTAGATAGTGGCTATCCTTTGGTTCCATGTAGATAGTGGCTATCCTTTGGTTCTATGTAGTATAGTGGATATCCTTTGGTTCTATGTAGACAGTGGCTATCCTTTGGTTCTACGTAGATAGTGGCTATCCTTTAGTTCTATGTAGATAGTGGCTATCATTTGGTTCTATGTAGATCGTGGCTATCCTTTGGTTCTATGTAGCTAGTGGCTCTCCTTTGATTCTATGTTAGTTAGTGGCTATCCTTTGGTTCTATGTAGATAATGGCTATCCTTTGGTTCTATGTAGATAGTGGCTATCCTTTGGTTCTATGTAGATAGTGGCTATCCTTTGGTTCTATGTAGATAGTGGCTATCCTTTGGTTCTATGTAGATAGTGGCTATCCTTTGATTCTATGTAGATAGTGGCTATCTTTGATTCTATGTAGATAGTGGCTATCCTTTCGTTCTATGTAGATAGTGGCTATCCTTTGGTTCTATGTAGATAGTGGCTATCCTTTGGTTCTATGTAGATAGTGGCTATCCTTTGGTTCTATGTAGATAGTGGCTATCCTTTGATTCTATGTAGATAGTGGCTATTCTTTGGTTCTATGTAGATAGGGGCTATCCTTTGATTCTATGTAGATAGTGGTTATCCTTTGGTTCTATGTAGATCGTGGCTATCCTTTGATTCTATGCAGATAGTGGCTATCCTTTGGATCTATGTAGATAGTGGCTATCCTTTGATTCTATGTACATAGTGGCTATCCTTTGGTTCCATGTAGATAGTGGCTATCCTTTGATTCTATGTAGATAGTGGCTATCCTTTTGTTCTATGTAGATAGTGGCTATCCCTTGGTTCTATGTCGATAGTGGCTATCCTTTGATTCTATGTAGATACTGGCTATCCTTTGGTTCTATTTAGATAGTGGCTATCCTTTGCTTCTTTTAGCTAGTGGCTATCCTTTGGTTCTACGTAGATAGTGGCTATCCTTTGGTTCTATGTAGATAGTGGCTACCCTTTGATTCTATGTAGATAGTGGCTATCCTTTGATTCTATGTAGATAGTGGCTATCCTTGGGTTCTATGTAGATAGTGGCCATCCTTTGATTCTATGTAGATAGTGGCTATCCTTGGGTTCTATGTAGATAGTGGCCATCCTTTGATTCTATGTAGACAGTGGCTATCCTTTGGTTCTACGTAGATAGTGGCTATCCTTTAGTTCTATGTAGATAGTGGCTCTCCTTTGATTCTATGTAGATCGTGGCTATCCTTTGATTCTATGTACATAGTGGCTATCCTTTGATTCTATGTAGATAGTGGCTATCCTTGGGTTCTATGTAGATAGTGGCTATCATTTTGTATTTTAATGCTTTTTTGTTTTTTTGGTATCTTCAAGACAGGGTCTCCCTGTATCCCAGCCGGCCTGGAGCTCCCTCTGTAACAGGCGACTGGCCTTGAAACTCTCAGAGTCTGCCTTCTCTGCCTCCCAAGTGCTAGGATTTAAAGGAGTGTGATTTTCTTACATGTTCTGTACCTCTCTGTCTGCCTTTCTTGAAATGTGATTGAAATTATTGTCAGCAGGGTGTGGTGGAACACACCTTAATCCTTAGCACTCTGGAGGCAGAGGTAGGCGGATCTTGTTGAGTAAAGGCCAGCCTTGTCTTACAGAGCGTAGTTCCAGGACAGCTGGGGCTACAGGGAAACCCTGTCTCAAAAAGAAAAAAAAAAAAGAAAAAAAATTATTGTCATTTGCCTGGAAAAGTGACAGTGAAGCCATATGACACCATGGGCTTGTGTCAAGCTTGTCTTTGAGAAACACAATGGCAGTCTACCTTCCTGGTAAGGCCATGGTCAGATGCATAGCAGGGCGGAAACTAAGGCAGACTGTGAGACTGCCCCAATCTCAACACTTGGGCTCCAGTGCTAACAATGAGACGTACAGACCTGCAGGCCCTAGGAAAATCCAACTCAACCATTCCTTTTCCTCACTGATATCTTCATTCTAGTCTATATTTGACAGTTTCTCAGATCATTCTAGAGGTCTATGTTCTAGACCAGCAGAATGAAATAAAACTCATGAATAGGTAACTATGGTTTCTGGGCACAGTAGAACATTCTTTTAATCCCAGCACTCAGGAGGCAGAGGCAGACGTATCTCTGTGCATTAGACGTATCTCTGTGCATTGAGCCCAGCCTGGTCTACATAGGGAATTGCAAGCCAACCAGGGCTACATGGTAAGACTCTGTTTCAAAAAACCAAAACAATCAAAAAAACCTCACCATTATAAAAAGTTGGGTTTTGTGGCACATGCCTACAATACCAGCACTCAGGAGGCTGAGGCAGGAAGATTACAAGTTCAAGGCCAATCTGGATTATAGAGCAAGTCCCTAGAGAGCTGTTTTTATTTATTTTTCAATGTGTATGAATGTACTGCCTGCATGTGTGATGTGTACTTGTGTTGTGCAACACCTGTGGAGGTAAGAAGATGCTGTTGGATCCCCTGGAGCTGGAGTTACATATGGCTGTTAGCCACCATGTAGGTTCTGGGAATTGAACCCAGGTCCTCTGCAAGAACAATCAGTTCTTTCGCCAGCCCCCTTTTTAAAAGCTGTTTGAACTTTGCTATATATAGAGTGAATTTATAGGAGTTCAGATGGTTCAGTCCCATCTCCTGAAGGTATGTGAGGACCCACCCCATCCTGGATGTCAAAACATATCATAACAGTACCTGCTGGGTTGAGAGGGTTGACTCCTCTGATAGATACTGTTTCCGAATAGAGTAAAACACAGCACATTCTTTACTGAGGCTTTCAAAACATTCCTTTTCTTCATCCCAATTCACCTGTGCCAAAGAATTCAATACCTCAAGATAGGTAAGTTCTTTAACATTTTCATTTCTAAACAGAGACTACAGACTTACAGGTGAAAAATGACACATGACTTTTTTTTTTTTGGTCTTTTTTGAGACAGGGTCTCCCAGCTGGCATGGAGCTCACTTTGTAGACCAGGCTGGCCTTGAACTCACAGAGGTCTGCCTCCCTCTGTCTCCTGAGTACTAGGATTAAAGGCATGCGCCACCACGGTCGGCTTGACTCATGACTTCTTTAGGCAATGAAACTATTGCTTCACCTGCTAAGTCTTCCTGGGATGAATATGCAAATGTGGTGATGAGGCCCTCAGCTATTTTGCATGTCATCTTTTCAATTCCAAATGAATGTGGGGTCATGCACCCTCTCCCTCCTGCACACACACAAACCCCACTGCTTAGCATCTGCTGGTATATACCTCTGTGGCTAGTCGAAGGATGAAGATAGGCAGTCCCTCCAAAGGGGGCACGTAGTTGTCGATCAGAAGAGGTAATCCAATCAGGTTCCCTTCCTGCTCGTGGGGGAAAGCCCAAGGAAAAGAAGGTAAAAATAATGGCATTTCTTTTCTCTAGTGCTTCTCCAGGCTGTGTCTTCATACCTGCCACCCTGGTGACCAGGCTCTAGGATATCACTGACAGCAGAAGGGCTAAGCAGTTACAAAGAGCTTTGGTCAACACCAGCAAAATATTTTCCTTGGATCTGTTCATTAATCAAGGACACACCAAGACAGAAACTCCAAAGAACAAGGGGGATAAGAGGAAGACTTGGCCTGCAAGGACTGAGAAGCGGCTCTTCCTCATACCTGAGGGAACAGGAACAGCAAGACAGATGACAGGAGCTGTACAACCACCAAGGGCAAAAGGTGAGTGGAGAGTCACATGCAACTTCTGAGGGGCATCCAGCCTTTAGGTTGTGATCTACAAACCAGACTCTTATCTAAAGAATATAACCAAAGCATCTGAACAGCTGTCCCACCTCATCAATTTCCAAAGAGAAATAGTCTGCAAGCATCTCAGCCTTCTTCTTCAGAAACTCAACAATGTATTCAGCAAGTCCCTCCTTGGGGCCATCTTCCTCTGTCCAGCCACTCTCAGAACTGTCTAGGGCCAGCATGGCAAGGTCAAAGAGTGGTGCTGGTTCCTAGAAGGATAAGTATGTTAGGGAACAGGTAAAAAGCTCAAGCCCTGCAGACAGACGTTTGTGACATTTTTAGAATGTTCTGAACAAGATTATACAAATGCTTCTCAAGTACACAAAGAACATTTACCAGCAAAGGCTATTATTCTAGGCCATGAAACAAGTCTCAGTAAGCATAAACACACCATGTATGTTCTCTGACCAAACTGGAATCAAAGTAGAAATCAGTAACAGAGCTCTGGAGAAACCTCCAAGAAGAGACTAGAAACTAAATGATGCAGTTCTAAATACCTGTAAGTTGAAGTAGAAAACAAAATGGAAATTAGAAAGTAGTTTGAAGTGAATGAGAATGAACACAATATGTCAACATGTGTGGGAGGCAGTACTTTGGGGAAGCAGCACTGAGCACCTGTGCCAGAAGACAGCACCTGTCTCAGTGCTGACCTCAGCTTCTACTTTTTAAATGTGCACAGAGAAGACCAACCAAAATAAATGAAAGAAATCATAGCAGGTATGAATGAAAAAGAAAAAAAATTAGAAAAATTTATGAAGGTAAAAGTTAGTTCTTTGGGAAGAAAATAAAATGGATCAAGTTAGGGGCTGGAGAGATAACCTAGCGGTTAAGAGCACCGACTACTCTTGCGGAGGACCCGGGTTTAATCCCCAGCACCCACATGGTGGCTAAGAACCTTCTTTAACTCCAGTTCCAGGGGAATCCAACGCCCTCTTCTGATCTCCGCGGCATTGCATGACACGGGTGCACAGACCTACATGCAGACAGTACATTCATACACATACAGAAATAAATAAAAATTAAAAAAAAAAAGGATCAAGTTAAAAGACTTAAATTACCAATATTGGGAATGAGAGAATGAGAGAAGTTATGATATCACCAATCTATAAATATTAACAAGAATTATTATCAAAAATTTTATGCTAATGAACTTCAAAACTTAGAATAAATGGACATGTTTCTAGAAAGAAGAGCATAGGCTGGGGAGATGCTCATTGGGAAGGTGTTTGCCTTGCAAGCACGAGAACGAGTCTGATGTCCAGATCAGACTAAAAAGCTGTGTAAGGTGGTACACAGCTGTAATCCCACACTGAGGAGGTGAGACAGGCAGATCACCAGGGCTCAGTGGCCAGGTAGCCTAATCCACTGGCAAGTTCCACGTCCCAGTGAGAGACTCTACCCACACCCACCCCCCCAAAAAAAGATAAGGCGGATAGTTTCTGTGAATGAGATCTGGCCTCCACATGCACACGCACATACATACACACACACAGACACATGCACACACCACCCCCTACACACACAAAGCAAAGCAAACAAAAAGATAACAAAGCTTACCTAAGAAGAGATGGATAACCTGCCTAGCCCCCTCTGTACCTAGTAAAGAACTTGAATCTGTAATAAAAGCTTTTCAATCATGAAAGCCCAGATGACTTAACTCATGAGTTCTTACAAACATTAAGGAATAAATATCTTCTAGATAATGACAAAGGAGCCAGGCGTGGTGGTGCACACCTTTAATCCCAGCACTTGGGAGGCAGAGGCAGGAGGATCTCCATGAGTTCAAGGCCAGCCTGGTCTACAGAGGCTAGGCCACCTGGGGCTACAGGGAGACCTTGTCTCAAAAAAACCAAAAAGAAAAGAAAAAAAAAGAAAATGGCAAAGGAGAGAATGCTTACAGCTCATCTATGAAGTCAACATTATCCTGATACTCAATCCACACAAAACAACACAGAAACAATAAACTAGTAACATTAAAAAAAAAATTATGGGGCTGGAGAGATGGCTCAGCAGTTAAGAGCACCAACTGCTCTTGCAGAGGACCCGGGTTCAATTCCCAGCACCCAAATGGCAGCTAAGAATTGTCTTTAACTCCAGTTCCAGGGGAATCCGATGCCCTCTGACCTCTGTGGCATTGAACGACACAGGTGCACAAACCTACATGCAGACAGTACACTCATACACATAAAAAAATAATAAATAAATAAATTATAAATAGGGGCTGGAAAGATAGTGTAGTGGTTATGGGCACCAACTGCTCTTGCAGAGGACCTGGATTAGCTACATGGTGCCTAATAACCATTTATAACTCCAGTTCTAGGGGATCCAACTCCTTCTGGATCTTCAGGCATCTGTTCACATATAATACATGTACATACACTCGGGTACAAAAATGTATGTGTAAAATAGGGCACTGAGAGGCAAAGGCAGGGAAATCTTTGGAAAACAGAGGCCAGCCTGGTCTACATAGTGAATTCTAGACCAGCTGTGGCTTCAGGGAGACCCTGTCTCAAAATTTAAAAAAGATTTTTTTTTTAAATGTATAAATAAGACTTAAGGAAATGAAATATGATAAAATATGACCAAGCTGGGCACACCCTGCAATGTAAGACTGGTTTCACAGATGAAAATCAAATCCTGGGCTGGTGGCAACATGCACATCTTTAATCCCAGAGCTGGGGAGGCAGAGGGAGGCAGACCTCTGTGAATTTAAGGCCAGCCTGATCTACACAAGTGAGTTCCAGGACAGCTGGGGCCACAGGGAGATGGTGTCACAAACAGAAAAACACAACAAACAAACAAACAAACAAAAACCAGATGAAAATCAGTCAATGTATTTCACTATATTAATCGACTAAAAGTTAAAAATCAGTATTAATAGAAGAAAAAAAAAAACATTTGAAAAAAATCCGTCTATTCCTAAATAAAAACTCCAAAGGAAGAAAAGGAATTTCCTCAGCCTCATGAAACACACCTACAAAAACTCTCCTATGCCTAACAACATACCAAAACACGTAGCAACCGCCCCTCCTCCCAGATCAGCACGAGGGGGGCTTTTCATTCCTACACTTCTTACCTTACCTGCAAGTTTAAGCAGTGCAACCAGTCAAGAGAAGGAAAGGCCACACAGCCAGACTGAATATGCCAAAACAAGGCTTCCTTCATCTGCAACACTGGACCATTTACATAGAAACACAGACTCTACAAGAGCCGCCACACTAGTTGAATGTAGCAAAGTTGCAACATTGGTGTACAGAATCCATGTGTCTTTTTTCTCAAGTAAAGATATATCAACTTGTTTAAGTTAGCTATCAGGTAACTATTTATTTATAAAAACTTTATTCCGGGGCTGGAGAGATGGCCTAGCGGTTAGTAGCGCTGACTGCTCTTGCAGAGGACCCAGGTTCGATCCCCAGCACCCACATGGTGGCTAAAAACCCTCTTTAACTCCAGTTCCAGGGGAATTCAACACCCTCTTCTGACCTCCGCGGCATTGCACGACACGGGTGCACAAACCTGCATGCAGACAGTACATTCATACACATACAAAAATAAATTAAAAAAAACACAAAACTTTATTCCACCAGGTGTGGTGGCACATGCCTTTAATCCCAGCACTCGGGAGGCAGAGGCAGGTGGATCTCTGTGATTTCAAGGACAGCCTAGTCTACAGAGCAAGTTCCAGGCTAGCTGGGGCTACGGGGAGACTGTGTCTCAAAAAGACCAAACAAAAAAGAAAAAAAAACCCTTTATTCCAAGTAGACACTTCCATATAAATGCAAAATGCAGACCATACAATATAGAAACACCTTAAGCAGACTCGGGAGAATTTATATATGAGAAGCTATTATTGTATAAGCTCCTATTTTGAGAAACGACTAAGTTTCAAAAGTGAGGAGGAAATAACTTACCGACAACCTCAGAACACCAAAGTTGGCAAAGTCATAAATGAGTATCTGGTAGAACAGCTCTTCACTGAAAATAAAAATGAAGTGACCTTAAGAAGAAGCTGAGATGCTTAATAACGAAGCAGCATAGTGAGAATAGGAGAAGGGACTCTCAAACAGGACACAGACTGCCTGGCTATGGACCCTGGCAAACAGGTCTCTACTCTAAGCACTGGGGTTCCTAACATCAGCCCTACCCAGGACTTTGCTGCCAGCTCCCACAGACAAGTTCAAAGAATAAGACTAAGTCTGGCTTGTCCCATCCCCTCGGTGCTAGAAAGGTTTCTGACATCCTGTAATAAAAATTTTAAAGTGTTTTGTTTACTTTCCTTTTGCCCGGTTAACAAAGAATCCTACAAATCACCATTTGGGACTTCACCATTTAAAATCATATGGAAGGGATGAGATGAAGAGAGTGCTTGCCTAGCTTATGAAGGCCTGAGTTCCAACCTTAGCACCACAAAAACAAAAAAAGCCCAGTAAGTTTATGGGGTAAAAATTTATAGGAAACAGATGGAGAGGGCAGGCAGATTTCCTGAATAATAAGAAATGAACCCTAAAGGCAGAATTATACAACGATTTTTTTCTGAGGTCTTGTTATATGGCCCAGGCTAACCTAGAACTCAGCCTGGCTGACTGCTGGGGTCACAGCTGTGCACCCCATGTCTGGAAGTACACTGATTCTGAGGTTAGGGTATTGCACTGGCTCACAGTAACCCAAAAGCAGCTATTAAATATGTATACCAAAGTATTTATTAAAACAGAATTAGAATAAATTACATTGTATTTCACATGTTTTGTTTATTCATTTTTGAGGAGTTGATTTTCTGAGGCAGGGACTTGGTATGTAGTTCAGGCTAGCCCAGAACTTGGGATTCTCCTGCCTCAGTCTCCCAAGTGTGGGAATTACAAGCATATAATCCCATCATGCCTGACTTATTTTACAATTCTTTTTTTTTAATATATATTTTATTTTATTTTATTTATTTATTTATGTGTATGAATGTACTGTCTGCATGCAGGTCTGTGCACCCGTGTCGTGCAATGCCACAGAGGTCAGAAGAGGGCTTCAGATTCCCCTGGAACTGGAGTTCTCCTGGAATTGAAGTTATACACGGTTCTCAGCCGCCATGTGGGTGCTGGGGATTGAACCCGGGTCCTCTGCAAGAGCAGTCGGTGCTCTTAACCGCTAGGCCATCTCTCCAGCCCCTATTTTACAATTCTTAAACTGAACAATGTAGGTCTTGCTTGAAGACTTCCATTATCCATCAAAACAGAGAATTTGCTGTGCACTAGCAGCATAGTGGAGAAACTGAGGCACCCTGTGAGCAACTGACTTCTTCACATCAGACAGTGAAGTGGCAAAGGGAGAAGCAGAATCTCAGTATCAGCCTCTGGACCTCACTAGAAACCATGCCTATTCTAGGCTGAGGTTACACCTCACCCAAAGTGCTTGGAACCAGAACTGTTTTGGACTTTAGATGCTTTAAGATTTTGGAATATCCGCATAAATATAATGAGTTATGTTGGATATGAGACCCAAGTCTAAATATAAAATTCAATACAAACTAATGTTTGTGTGCATGTGCGTGTGTCTACATGTATGTGGAAGAGAGAAGCCGACGCTGGCTCGCTCTTTTGTGCTACAGCTGGAGCTCCGTGGTTCGGCTAGGCTGGGCGGCCAGCAGCAAGCTGCACACCCGTCCTGGGCTCCCCAGTGCTGGCATCACACCGTGCACTGCTGCACTGAGCTCTTTCATAGAGGTTCTGGTGGCCTGAACGCAAGTCTGTATGCCTGCATGGCAAGCACCTACCCAGTGAGCCATCTCCCTGAGTCCTTACTACTAGTTATTTTATTTATTATTTATTTATTTATTATTTATTGACAGGGTTTATTTATTTATTTATTTATTTATTTATTTATTGACAGGGTCCCCCTAGTCCGAGCCTGCCTGGAACTCACTATGTGGACCAGGTTGGCCTTGATCTCATAGAAATATGCCTGCCTCTGCCTCCCAAGGGCTAGGATTAAAGGTATGTGCCACGGATCTCTGTGAGTTCAAGGCCAGCTTGGTCTACAGAGCGAGCTCCAGGCCAGCTGGGACTAATGGGAGACCCTGTCTCAAAAAGACCAAAAAAAGAAAAGAAAAAAAAAGGTGTGTGCTGCCTCCCCTGGGGTCCTTATGTTTTATAAACACAGCCTAAAAGTAATTTTATGCAATATTTTTAATAAAAGTTTCATGGTATGGAATTTTCTAGCTTATGGCATCATTTGGCCTCTAAAAGTCTGAGATTTGGGAGCATTTTGGACTTCAGATTAGGAATGCTCAATGCGTACGTACAAGGTATAACTGATGTAGAGTTCTATCTGTAAGATGAAAATACCCGATCACGACTGTGTTATAGAAACTTGGAAGTCATACACTTAGATATGCTTCAAATGAAAAAACAAAGGATGGAAAATTCCCAATGTGTCAGTCAGCTCACAGCTCAACGTGTTGTGATCTGAAGATGAAATGCATCCACATGGGGCCCAGATGGCAGAACTAGAGTTAAGGTCTCAGCTCTCTGTTTCACTGCCAAAGTCCTGCGTCCAGCTGCCTCACAGTCCTGCTGCGGCAGCCAGGAGCCACTCCCACTGCCACCCATCCTTCTCTACCATGGTGGACTGCATCTCCTCAGACAATGAGCCGAATACCCTTCTTTTCCCTTAAGTCACTTCTTGTCATACATTTGGTCAGAGATAATAAAAGTAACTAACACTAAACAAAGCAAACAATGGAACAGGGCTGTACTAGAAAGGTGTCCAAATCAGGAGTAATTCTGCACACCAACCCCAGGAGTAATTCTGCACACCATACCCAGGAGTAATTCTGCACACCAACCCCAGGAGCAATTCTGCATACCAACCCCAGGTGCAGTTCTGCACACCAAACCCAGGAGTAATTCTGCACACCAAACCCAGGAGTAATTCTGCACACCAAACCCAGGAGCAATTCTGCACACCAACCCCAGGAGCAATTCTACACACCAAACCCAGGAGTAATTCTGCACACCAAACCCAGGTGCAGTTCTGCACACCAACCCCAGGAGTAATTCTGCACACCAACCCCAGGAGTAATTCTGCACACCAACCCCAGGAGTAATTCTGCACACCAAACCCAGGAGCAATTCTGCACACCAACCCCAGGAGTAATTCTGCACACCAACCCCAGGAGTAATTCTGCACACCAACCCCAGGAGTAATTCTGCACACCAACCCCAGGAGCAATTCTACACACCAAACCCAGGAGTAATTCTGCACAGCAAACCCAGGAGCAATTCTGCACACCAACCCCAGGTGCAGTTCTGCATACCAAACCCAGGAGTAATTCTGCACACCAACCCCAGGAGTAATTCTGCACACCAAACCCAGGAGCAATTCTGCACACCAACCCCGGGAGTAATTCTGCACACCAACCCCAGGAGTAATTCTGCACACCAACCCCAGGAGCAATTCTGCACACCAAACCCAGGAGTAATTCTGCACACCAAACCCAGGTGCAGTTCTGCACACCAACCCCAGGAGTAATTCTGCACACCAAACCCAGGAGTAATTCTACACACCAAACCCAGGAGTAATTCTGCACACCAACCCCAGGAGCAATTCTGCACACCAAACCCAGGAGTAATTCTGCACACCAACCCCAGGAGTAATTCTACACACCAAACCCAGGAGAAATTCTGCACACCAACCCGAGGAGTAATTCTGCACACCAAACCCAGGAGTAATTCTGCACACCAACCCCAGGAGTAATTCTGCACACCAACCCCAGGAGCAATTCTGCATACCAACCCCAGGTGCAGTTCTGCACAGCAAACCCAGGAGTAATTCTGCACACCAACCCCAGGTGCAGTTCTGCACAGCAAACCCAGGAGCAATTCTGCACACCAAACCCAGGAGTAATTCTGCACACCAACCCCAGGAGTAATTCTGCACACCAACCCCAGGAGTAATTCTGCACACCAACCCCAGGAGCAATTCTGCACAGCAAACCCAGGAGTAATTCTGCACAGCAAACCCAGGAGCAATTCTGCACAGCAAACCCAGGAGCAGTTCTGCACACCAAACCCAGTTCTGCACCCCCAAGGTATACATGCTGATGGTGAGCTTTTGGAATGGGGTCTTTCTAGATTAGAGATAATTTGTGTACCACATTCAACCAGGGTGTAGTATCTGCACCACTTACAAGACCAAGAAGCACTCTGAGGCCACAGCAAGGCTTAGAGGGAAAGACCCAAGTAGATAAGCAATGTACAGGAGACACAGGTGGCCACATCATCCCATATGTACCACTTATTTGAGAGAATACTTAATACAGGTTCTAGACTCAATAGCCTCATCAAGGTCCGTAGAAACAACAGAAATGTCACCATCTCTGAATGGCAGGCACTACTGGGGTCACTCTCCCCATGCTGAGTGTGGTGGTTCCCCAAAGCTCAGAGAGAGGCACTGGGTCTTCCTTCTCTTGCCTCCCTGTACCCTTCTGGACAGAAGCGATAACAGATCCCTAACAGCACCAAGCCCTCAACAATATTCACTCGGCCTTGTTTACTGAGTGCTGAGCCAAGGACAGGGCTTTTAAAGTTATTTTTTATCCCCACAAAATACTGATCAAATTTAGCAGTTCTATTCCAATTTACAGGTTAGAAAAATGAGACAGTTTAGGAAAGAAATTTCTAGTCATGTAAGTGGAAAATGCTCGAACCTGGATTTGAGCCCACACCTGAGACTCTCAGCCTGTACCCTTCCCAACCATAACCCTGCCCTCCGTCATCTGTGCCTGCTCTCAGGGACCGACGTTCTGCTGGCTCTGCTGCTTTCACATGCGGATTTACCTAAGTTTGGTCGTGTTGAGAAGGTATAGCTTGGTCTGGTGCTGGGCCAAGGCCCACTGAGGATTCACACAGCCCACAAATGAATGGTTTCGGAGCATCTCCCGGAGAGCTAGAAAGCAAAAACAAAGTAAGAACGGAATACTACTAAACAGCTTTCCACACCTAAACCCCCAGGTATGAGAACTAGACACACTCAAGCAAAGATACCTAAAGTGAGCCGCCTCCTGAAAACAAACCAGTTGTAGGATAAAACATCACGAGCTTTTTAAAATACAGAAAGAGGACTGGAGAGATGGCCTAACACCCACATGGCGGCCGAGAACCGTCCGAAACTCCAATTCCAGGAGAACTCCAGTTCCAGGGGAATCCGAAAACGCGCTTCTGACCTCCGCAGCATTGCACGACACGGGTGCACAAACTTGCATGCAGACAGTACATTCATACACATACAGAAATAAAATTAATAATAAAAAAAATTAAAAAAAAATACAGAAAGGAATTGCTAAAAGATTAAGGAATACACAAAGACCTAAATGAAAGGCCAAGTAGGAAAGCAGAGACATGATAAGACATTTGAAGCTAGCCCACTTCATCCGACGTGAAAGATGTTTAGGAATCAGGAACTTCAGCTTTCACAGGTTCTGACAAGGTGAAAAGAACAGAAGTCTAAGAATGGTTTGGAATGGGGAGTCTAACAGACCACAACCCATGGGTGGAAGTCAGACCCCAAGGGCTGCATCCTGCACATGAAGGGGAGCAATACCACTGTGTCCCATGCCCACCTCATCCCTCCACCACCTTAAGCCTTTGTGTAGACAGTGAAGATAAAGAAAAAAACTGACGTCCACAGTTGCAGTCACAAGCTGCTCCTCATATGTTTTCCGGCCAGAACTGATAAACAGATCCCTGAGAGCCCTAATGGAAATTTAAAGCTAATTAAATAATTAAATTAATAACATAGTTGCTGTTCTAGGTCTCTGGTAAAAACAAAAGCGATGTCTCTACGGAAATATTCATCTCCAATTCAGGCTTCAAGTAATTCCCCAAGATAAAGTATAAGGAACTAGCAGTTGAAAAAAAATTATAAAACACAAAGAAACAAGGGATCATGAATCAGAACCTGGAAACAAGCATGGGATGAGACCTACAATGATTGTGGATGTCAGAAAGAAATACCAGCAAAGAATACAAATAACTATGTTGAAAAGGCTCAGGGGTATTAAAGCCATGATTAAGCAGCTGGACACACTTGCAAATGACCAAGCAGAACTCCAGAGGAACCAAATCAGATTTTTTTTTTTTTTTTTAGTCTTTTTAAGACAGGGTCTCTTGGGTAGCCCCAGCGATCCTGGAACTCAAAGACCAGGCTGACCTTGAACTCAGACTCTTGTAATTTGTTATAGTAGTCTGAGAAAACCAAGAAATCCACTGAAAGTCATACTAATAAATGTTTTACCCAGGCATAGTGGCTCATGACTTTAATCCCAACACTCAGGAAGCAGAGGCAGACAGATCTCTGTGAGTCCAAGGCCAGCCTGGTCTACATAGTGAATTCCAGGCCAGCTGGGGCTGCAGGGAGACCCTGTTTCAAACAAAACAAAACAAAACAAAAAACCCACTTATTTAACAGAGTATACTTATTAAGGTATTAGTCACCAAAGAAATGCAAATAAAAATTACCAGCAGATACCATTATATAATCACCAACCTAGCAAAATTCTAACAATATTGTTAGAGAGCAAGAGAAAATATCTCTATATATCACTGTTGGGAGTGTGAACAAATACCATCCCTTTGGAAGACAACAAACCATTCTCTGAGCAGCAGTAACTCTCCTATGCAAATACCCTAGGGCAGAACTTCACAAGCAGAGTGCCACAGCACCTCATCAACTCATGGCTGAGAAGAAGGCAAGGTGAGAAGCCAGGGGCTGAGGCCATGAGTCTCAAATGTCCTTCAACAGAATGAACAAACCGCATATTCTTGAAGTAGAATCTATTACACAGAACAAAGGGCTATATGCACATGTGTATATTTACAACAGAGTATAATTTCATTTAAATTAAACTTAAAGCTTGCAAAACTAATTTTTTTTACGGGAACACAAGTATAGATGGAAGGATATGATAATCACACGGTTCAGAGAGGCGTAACCTCTAGGGTGAAGGGAAAGGGGAAGGACGGGGAGGAAGCACGTAAGTACTTCACACAGGTTGGGTTCTCGCAGGTATTCTTTTTCTTCTGTAGACACTAGATGCATTTCATAAACATGACTTTACAGTATATGTGTGTGTTTGTATGTAACAGTATTAGTAATAAAACAATAATATTTGTAGCAGTGATGGGGTTTGATTGATCCTGGGGCCCATGCACACTAGGCCAAGTTCTACCTCTCACCCCTCACAGCTTCCAGGCCCCAAATCCTTATTATTTTCCCGTAGTTATTTTTAAAGAAAAAAAGGAAATACATCACTACTAAAATGCAGGAGGAAAGGGCCTGGTACAGCAGGGAGCCTAGATGTCATGGTTTTAATGCACCTTTCCCTTAAGCTTGAGATACCACAAATTCATTGTTACATAAGTTCTGTAATTACACTCCCCTCCCCCAAGAAAGAGGTTTATTTCTTCACATATAGAATAAGTGCTCCCCTCTGTCCCCACCGGAAACTCAGTGTCTCTACAGGATGTTCTGGTAGGTGGAAAAATGACTATTTTAAAAGCTGGAGAACATCAAATAATTTTGAATAATGAGGCATCGGAGAAAAGAGCAGTGTAATCCCCTGAAATGGGGCCAGAGAGTTCTCTAAGCAGAATGTTCCTGGCCTCAGATCACCAACAGCTACTGAAGAACAACGCAGACAGCAGGAAGCCAAAAGGCCTGGGGCCCTTTGCAGAGGCTCTACACAGCCTCTTAGCAGGACTTAAGGGCCTGTATTTTAACCCATCCTAAGTGTTGCCCCAGACTTACAAGAGTTTCTCTATTTGTTTTTCTTCCATTCTGCAAAGACAAAATGGGACAAATCCTTTTGTTACATAAAAGCTAAACCACATACCCTACTTCAAAACTGAGGCATTGAGTCTTGACATTTTCTCAGCAGCAGCAAGCAAAGCAAAAGCTAAGAAGGGGTCCTCACTCAGAAGGCAGAGACAGAGACAGGCAGATCTCTCTGTGAGTTCAAGCCCAGCCTGGTCTACATAGTGAGTTCCAGGCCAGTTGGGGCTACAGGGAGACCCTGTCTCAAAAAGACAATAAAAAAGGATCCCAAAGGAAGGACCTCTGGGGCCTAAAGCAAAGAGCCCTGTTCCCAAACGCACAGCTTCAGAGCCTCGGCCGCCGGAGCCTCTGCTGTTCCTGAAGTGACCAAGCTGCCTTCCAGCCCTCTCAGCAGGACTGCTGAGCAGACCTTTTCTCTACCACAGAGCCTGTTTTATCCTACCTGATGGAGCAGCCAGTTATTTACTAAACAATGTGCGTACAACACCATGGCATCCTTGAAGGCCACAGTCACAGTCACACCTCATTTGTCGAGTTAAATACGGCACAATGAACTGTGTATGAAGACAATGCTTGACAAGTGCTCGCGTGATGATTTCATATACAAGTTCCCAGGATGACTTAGGTTAACAGTGTATCCATCTGAGCCAAGAAGACTTTTCCTAGAGACCAAGGCATTTAAACACAAGTGAGTCTTTACACAAATGCCACCACCAGTACCAATTTATTGAGTCTTATTTTTCTTTTTCTTTGATGTTTTGTTTTTATTTTTTATTTTATCTCTCAGATGAAGTCTTACTATGTTGCCCACGCTGCCTAAACTCCTGACCGGAAGTGATCGTCCTCCTACCTCAGTCTCCACAGCGACGGGGACTAAATGCATGTGCTGCCATGCCAGGGCCTGACCTAGACTGTTCAGATGGTCTAACTAATCTGGTCTCTCTTCCATTTCCTGACTATTATTATTATTTTTTTTTTCTTTTTGAGACAGGGTCTCCCTGTAGCCCCAGCTGGCCTGGAACTCACTTTGTACACTAGGCTGGCCTTGAACTCACAGAGATCCACCTGCCTCTGCCTCCTGAGTGCTGGGATTAAAGGCACCATGCCGGGCTCCATTTCCTGATCTTTAAAGTAGGAGACAGAGGGCTGGAGAGATGGCTCAGTGGTTAAAAGCACTGATTGCTCTTGCAGAGGACCAGGTTCGATCCCCAGCACCCACATGGCAGCTGAGAACCATCTTTAACTCCAGTTCAGGGGAATCCAACACCCTATTCTGACCTCCGCAGCACTGCACGACACGGGTGCACAAACCTACATGCAGACAGTACATTCGTACACATAAAAAAATGAAAAAAATAAATAAATAAAACAGGAGACAGAAGTATGTGTCCTGCTATTTGAGAATGAAGATAACATACATGAATACACAATGTGAGGCCGCTGGGATTCATCATGTTGGCCTCAGAAAGCCTGAGCATTCTTAATGTAGGATGGTGTGAGCCTGCACTGCAGTTTGATGTTGTTAAATATTGTTGTGGGGCTGGAGAGATGGCCCAGTGCTTAGGAGCACTAGCTGCTCTGGCAGAGGACCTGGGTTCCATTCTCACCACCTACATGGTGGCTAGCAACCATCTGTAACTCCAGTTCCAAGGAATCCAACACCCACCCTCTTGTGGCCTCTGTGGGCTCTGCATACAAGTGATACACTTTCATACCATGGAGGCAAATGCTCATACAAATAAATTAAAAATAAATTTTAAAAAGAGCAAGGATATATCATAATCCTTAAAAATTACTGAAATGATCTCTAATAACCTCCAAGTCTGAGAAGCTTATCTAACACTGCTATGAAGAGGACTGCTGAAATTGCTTCAAGAGCTCAACGCTTAAAAAGTGAGAGAAAGAAAGCCGGGCGTGGTGGTGCACGCCTTTAATCGTAGCACTTGGGAGGCAGAGGCAGGCGGATCTTTGTAAGTTCAAGGCCAGCCTGGTCTACAGAGTGAGTTCCAGGACAGCTGGGGCTACAGGGAGACCCTGTCTCGAAAAGACCAAAAAAAAAAAAAAAAGTGAGAGAAAGAGCAACTACAGCACACTTTCATGGAAACAGAAATCAGAAGCCAACTAGTAACCACTCCTAATTGGCAGCAGCTCAGTCACAGGAAGTTTCTGCCTGGCTTGAGTGTACAGACACTCTCTGCATCTTTCAGTACATGTAATAAACAGAGCCCACACTAAAAAGAGGAGGAGGAAGAGGAGAAGAAAGAAGAGGAGGAGGAGGAATAGGAGGAGGAAAAGGAAGAAAAGGAAGAGGAAGAATAGAAGGAATAGGAAGAGGAGGAGGAAGACTAGGAAGAGGAGGAGGAGGAGGAGAAGGAGAAATAGGAAGAGGAGGAGGGTCAAGGAAAAGCAGATTTAGGCCTTCCTGCATTGGCTCAAACAGATGGTGATGGGACAGGTAGATCTGAGGCTACTCAATGCTTTCAAAACTTAATCCACGAACCTGGTATAGGGTACACGCCTGTTATCTCAGCACCTAGAAGGCAGAAGCAGGAGGACCAAGAATTTAAGCCTAACTTGGAGTACAGAGGGAGTTCAAGCCAGCCTGGACTACAGAGTTAAGCCCTGTTTCAAAACAAACAAAATGAATAATCATCTAGGTGATCACATTTTAAGATATGTTCTAAAATAATAATATTTATTTTATTACATTTATTTACTTATTTGTATGTTTTCTTTTCTTTTTTTTGTCTTTTTGAGACAGGGTCTCCCTTTAGTCCTAGCTGGCCTGGAGCTCATGATGTAGACCAAGCTGGCTTTGAACTCAAAAAGAGATCCACCTGCCTCTGCCTCCTGAGTGCTGGGATTAAAGGTGTGTGCCACCATGCCCGGTCCATCATGTATATTATGTGTACATGTGTGGGCATGCACATGATGCAGCACACATGTGGAGGTCAGAGGACAACTTTTAAGAATCAGCTTTTGAGAGCTGGAGAGATGGCCTAGCGGTTAAGAGCGCCGACCGCTCTTACAGAGGACCTGGGTTCGATCCCCAGCACCCACATGGCGGCCGAGAACCGTCTGAAACTCCAATTCCAGGAGAACTCCAGTTCCAGGGGAATCCGACACCGTCTTCTGATCTCCTCAGCATTGCACGACACGGGTGTACAAACTTGCATGCAGACAGTACATTCATACACATACAGAAATAAATAAAATTAATTAAAAAAAAAAAAGAATCAGCTTTTACCTTCTACCATGTGGGTCTCAGAAATTATACTCAGGCTGTCAAACTTTGTGGCAAGTGTCTTTACCTACTGAGCCAACTCACAGGTCTTTAAAACTTATATTAATAAATGACAGATGAAAACTGGAAAGGTCACAGGCAAATTATAAAGGCTCATTCACAAGTCTATAATTAGAGCAGTAGTGACTAATGAGATATGGCCGAGAGGGCTGAGGGCCGGTCACTGTTACACGCCCACTCCCGACTCCATCCCCAGTGTCATTTCTAAAACCTTTAACTCAGGTTTGTAGTAACAGGGACCAGGATGGATGTTCTATATCCAAGTAGTCCCAAAATCCATTTTTGAGGATAATAAAGATTTATTAAGCATTCAGGGTATAAAAATATCCACTGCCTTCTTTTTTTTGGTCTTTTCGAGACAGGGTCTCCTTGTAGCCCCAGCTGTCCTGGAACTCACTCTGTAGACCAGGCTGGCCTTGAACTCACAAAGATCCGCTTGCCTCTGCCTCCCGAGTGCTAGGATTAAAGGTGTGTGCCACCACGCCCGGCTACCACTGCCTTCTTAACAAGCATCTTATTTATAGTTATTTCTAATTAGCACAGTGATCTTTCAGGGTAAAATGAATCCCACTTTCTGAAGCACAGAAAGATTAAGTCCCAAGTTGAGTCAGGACCAGGGTCTGACCTCAAGCCATCTCCATAACCTGTAAGCTTTTGGCAATACCACATCCCACCTGACGGGAAGGACTTTGCTGATCATTCCTTATACTGCTTTTAGCTAAAAGAGAAGCAAAGTGGAAACTGCTGCAATGACTGCTTTACCTGATCCCTGGGCTTCTAACTAGAGAAAGCCAGTGCCTCCTCAGTGGCCGCTCCATTCTCGAAAGGATCACTGCCTGACAAAGTCCCAGTGGCCCCTTGTCTGATACAAGTCTGCTCTCTGTCTGAACTTGGTTTTCAATAATTCTTTTTATCATATTAATTCTTGTGTTTCTAACTTGCTTAGCTTTTGGTTTTCTAGCAATCAGGGCACCTATTTCTGCCTCAAGGAACAGAATTGATACTTATGCCTTTTCTAGAAATGAGTCCTTTCTGAGAAATAATGACACTGTGTATACTACTAAAAAATACGATACAGTATCAATTAAGAAGGCTACAGAAAATGTACCATGCACAGATTGCCCAAGAAGGGAATTCTGATGATTTCCTGGCCAGGAAATCATCAGAATTCAAAATAGTTTCACTTTGTCCAACAATACAAAAGCATTGTTGGACAAAGTGAAACTAAGTCCACAAGGCCCCGGATTCTAGAGTTCTGATTCAAAGATTAATATCCTCTAGGAAATCACCTCTGTAGGAGGTGTAAAGAGAGAAACAGGAAAATAAAGACAAGAATAAAAACAAGATAAGAATCAAAACCCTGTCACAGCAGCCATGAAATGGCTTACAGATCAGGTGTTGAGAGGAGCTAAAGTAATAAAAGTAAAGCTCTCTGTCGTTAAAGCTTTAAAGGTCACTTTACACTGTCCAGAAGCTATTTAACTGCAAGGCATAAACAATGAAGTTCTTAGAAGTTAATATTCACTTCCCGTCACTGCAAAATTGCTAAATTGCTGGGGCTGGAGAGATGGCTCAGCGGTTACATCCTCTACAGGTTAGGAGATGTTATAAGCCACAGTAAAACCCTGTCATATTTAACAGGAAAAAATGTAATTCATGGATTAATATATCATCCAAACATGTGTCTATACCAAAGTAACCTACCATAACTATTAGTGCTGTTTAAATACCTATATATCTAATTGCTTGTGCTTCATTAGTAGGATCAAAAGGTTATTCCTGGACAAACTGTCAGCCCATGAAAGGAAACAGCCAGAATTGACCAGAGTCCAAGACAACAGCTCCAGAGAGAGTGGACTGTTTTGCTTCTTGTGCCCCTTTCTAAGCCTAGGGAACAAGCTGCGAAAGAGGGGGCGTGGTAAAACTGTGAAGGGGACTCCGTTGGAGGCGCTGACGGGTATGGTGTGATATGTGAAAATACAGCGATGTAGTTGGACACTCAATTGATCAACTCTGATTGAACATAGCAACCCAGCATACCCCCTGCTGGATAGGTGGGGTCTTTGGTGGGGGTTGGGCCCAAACAGCTCTGCACAATGGTTTTACATGAAGGATGCTTTGTACTCATGGATTATCACTTATTGCTAAAAAACAATGAAAAAAAAAAAAAAAAAACTGAGAGAAAGATGCAGGACAGTTATGGCAGAATGCATGATCTGGGATGGGGTGGGGATGGGGGGGAAGTGAAAGGGAAATATGCCTGAACTGAATTGGAAAATGATGTATGAAATGCACAAAGCATCAATTAAAAAAGTTAAAAAAATAAAATAAAATAAAATAAAAATAATAAATAAAAAAGAGGAATCATTTAAAAAAAAAAGCACTGACTGGTCTTGCAGAGGACCTGGGTTCGATTCCCAGCACCCACATGGTAGCTAAGAACCATCTTTGACTCCAGTTCCAGGGGAATCCGACGCCCTCTTCTGACCTCCGTGGCGTTGCACGACACAGGTGCACCAACCTACAAGCAGACAGTATACTCATACACATAAAAAACAATTAAAAAAATTTTTTTTTAAATTGCTAAATTGCTAAGCTTAGCTGAGTAGCTGTACCATTATTAATTGCTTTACTTTTTTGATGTCAAGAATGACTGTAGGTGTGAATATTCTGAAAAATAGTTATGGAGAACATGGGCTGTTTTTTTCTTTACTAGCTTGGGCTTGCATAACCTGTGCTAGTCTTAGGGTATAAAAATAAACATTGGGGCCTGAGCAAGTAAGAGATTTAGCAGAGTGGCCAGCCAGAAAGCTATCTGCAACCTCAGAGCACTTGAAGAAAGAAATTCTTGTGTCTTGTCTGACTGATTTCTCTGCCCCCTTGCGACCACCCATATCAGCTCCTGAACCATCCAGAACTGGACTTTGGCACATCGCCCCCTTCTCCCCCTCCTAAGAGCTATCTTCTAGCTGATGCCTGTGTAAAGGAAAACGGCACACAGCAGCTCACTCCACAACAGGAGTGCTTTCCGAATTTCTGACCTAGGGACTGCCACGCACACAGACCTCATCACTTACGTACTCTCATGTCCCCGCTCATTAATTTCTTCCTGGAGATTCAAAACACTGGTGAGGTTAATGATCCTTCTCCGTGGGTAACAAGCAGCCGTCATTTCCTTTTGGGAATCATTTTCCACCATTTCTACATCAGAGTCTTCCCGATGTCTCTTTCTGCAAAGAGAAAGAACTGACAGGTCATTACTCATCCTCTTTATTTTTTTTTTAACTTAGCCGAGTTCTGTGTGTTGCACTTTGGACAAAGAGCAGCTTGCCTGTGCCAGGACCACTTCCACCAAGCTGTGCTGTGGCAGGCCAGCAGCTGTCTATTCCACAGTACACTGCTTATTTAACAACCCTCAGGCCCCAATAGCTGGCCCTACAACTGTACACAGCCAAAATTTGGAATGTGGCCCTTCAAGACCTTGAGAGAGTAAACTGACCTTGTCAAGATTCATTCATTCATTCATAACTCACCATTCATCCATCCATCCATCCAACCATCTGACACTGATAGGTATCAATTACATACAGCAGTGAACACAACTCATAATGCTTACATTCTAGCGGGAGAGTCATACAGCAACAGAAGAAAGACGTTAAAACTTTTATTTATTTTTACTATATGTTATATGTGTGTTTTGCCTGGATGTATGTAAGTGTAGCCCACAGAGGTCAGAAGAGGGTGTTCGGATCCCCTGGAACTGAAGTTATAGATGGTTGTTAGCCATCATGTGGGTGTTGGGAATCAAATCTTGGTCCTCTGCATGAGCAGTCAGGACCCTTAACCGCTAAGCCCTCTCTCCAGCCCCAAGAAAGATTTTTAATAGTGACTGCTGCTAGGACAAAATGCAAATCACAGACCAGTGAGAGCTGAGGGAGAGGGGTCTTTATTTATAAACACACAAACGATGACATCTGAGCTGAGACGTGAGTGACAAGAGACCAGACAAAGGATAACCCTCAGTTAGGGGCTGGAGAGACGGCTCGGTGGCTAAGAGAACTGACTGGCTGCTCTCACAGAGGACCTGGGTTCAGTCCACATGGAGCCTAACAACCATCCAGAAGGCCAGGTCCAGGGGATCCGACACCCTCTTTTGGCCTCCACGGGTTTCCACACATGTTACAAACATAAAATATAAATCAAAAAAGATTTTCAGGGGCTGAAGAGATTTTCAGGGGTTCAGCAGTTAAAGAGCACTGGCTGCTCTTGCAGAGACCTGGGTTTGACTCCCCATACCCACACAGCAGCTAATAACTATCTATAACTCCAGTTGTAGAGGATTTGATGCCCTCTTCTGCACTGTATGGCATGGGTGCACTTACATACATGCAGACAATACACAACATAACATAACATAACAAAACATAACATAAAATATAAAATAGAATCAGATTTTTAAAAAGTAGCAGCGGCTCAGCCAATTCAGATCAGTCACCAGAGAACCATGTGGCTGAAGTGCCATGAGGAAGAGAGAGCAGGAGGCCAGGTGAGGATCTGTGTTCATCGCTAGGGCAATGGGAAGCCACTGAAAGTCTCTCAGCAGAGGACAGTCTGCTTTCTGCTTTTAAATTTTTGATTACCATGTGGTAAATACCACTTAGTTCCCCAAGAAACAAAATAAATACTTCCGCAAGAAGTAAATACTTCCCTGGCAGGGCTGTTAAAGATATTAAGTAAGATAATGCATATAAAGCACCCGTTTGATAAATACCTGCAGTTTTTTACTCTCTGGAAAAACTTCTAAAAGCTGTCGCAGGAATGGAGTCAAGTAACTCGTTCAAATGGCCTTTACAGTGCCAGGGTTCTTGGTGTTAAGCACCAAGTATTCATGCACCTTGGGCAAGTGATTTTGGAGTGAGCACCAGGGTGAGAACCTGTACATGAAATGAAGAACACCCACCTCACAGACTTCTGTGCAACTCAAGTCTCTGAGAATGCACAGAGTATGCACTATGGAATACTCAAAATTAAATGGTGAAAAATAAATAAAAATTAAAAAAAAATTAAATGGCTTAAAAAGATAGCTCCTCTGTTTTTCACTAACTCTTGTATCACTAGCCTGTATACTCCAGGGAATGCTGTAAACTGGGCTGTTCAGAAAGGAGTAACGGCAGCAACCCTGACGGGTGGAGGAGCTATTTTAGGCTTTTCTATCCAACCACCTCCATTAAGGCTTTATCAAAATGTTTTATTAAAAACAAAAGGAGTGTTCTAATTTTTTTTTTTTTTAATCTTTTTGAGACAGGGTCTCCCTTTAGTTCCAGCTGGCCTGGAGCTCACTATGTAGACCAGGCTGGCCTTAAACTCACAGAGATCCGTCTGCCTCTGCCTCCCAAGTGCACCACCACGCCAGGCTCTAATGTGTTTTTAACTAATAATTGAAACGAACATTAAGGATCTCTCAGGGAAGTCATGGTGCTGGCTCTGAAGCCACATCAGAAGCAGACAGCAGACAAAGCCACAGTACTGCCCTGGTCAAGCAAGCAAAGGCCCACCTGGTTCTAGTGAGGAGCAAAGAAGGCAAGCTATACTTTCTCACCAGGCCGTACCTGGGGTTGCCTGGGCTGGAAGTGGGCACTGTTTTCTGTGTTGCTTCTGAAGCCCCTTTCATTATGTCCTCCTCTAAACCCTGACTCTTGGCGGCTGCTTCGGTGGGGGCTGGAAGTTCAAGCATCTCCTCATCCTGCTGCCTGACTTCTCCACCAGAACGCTCCATCTCATCCCCTGGGACAGGGGCCTGGGGCTGGCTGGACAGGGCCTTGCTCACAGGCTGTAAAAAGGCATCTAGCTTCTGGTCCCGGGAGTCTGTACGGACCATCTGGTAAGCATAGACCTTGTCAGCACTTCCAGAAGTAGACGAGGAGGCCACACTTGCTGCGGGTTTAGCCTCCCCAGAGGGGCCAGTAAGTCCTGGAAGCAGGGTCTATATCAAAAGAGAACATAGTAGAAAGGCTCAGAATTTAGCATATAAAAGTACAGATCCCTAAAAGAACAGTATTGTAGATAGAAGAACTAGATGTAAACATCATTACAGAATTGTCACTTTCATGTGGTGGTTTGAATGAAAAATATCCCTCACAAGCTAATGTATTAGAAGACTTGGTATTCAATAAGCAGCTGGTAGAGCTGTTTGAGGTTATGGAACTTTTAGGACATGGAGCCTTGCTGGGAGGGATGGGTTGAGGTCAAGTTCACTCTCCCTGCTTCCTGAGTGTGGATGGAGATGTGACCTCTCAGCTTCCTGCTGCATGCAGCAGCTGGCTGCCACGCCTCCCCAACATGATGGACTCCCCCTCTGGAACTGTAAGCCAAAATAAACTCTTTCTTTTTTTTTTCTTTTTTTTTTCGGTCTTTTTGAGACAGGGTCTCCCTGTAGCCCCAGCTTTCCTGGAACTCACTATGTAGACCAGGCTGGCCTTGAACTCACAAAGATCCGCCTGCCTGTGCCTCCCAAGTGCCAGGATTAAAGGCGTGCGCCACCACGCCCGGTTATAAACTCTTCTTAAAGTTGCTTTTGGTCATAGTGTTTTTATCTATAGCAACAAAAAAGTAACTAATATACTATCAAAGCAATTTTAGTTAAAAGATGGAGTATAAAAGGCTGATAAGTATAAAATTCAAGAATTAAGCAAATCCACCAGGTGTGGTAGTGCACACCTTTAATCCCAGGACTTGGGAAGCAGAGGCAGGAGGATCTTTGTGAGTTCGAGGCCGGTCTGGTCTACACAGGGATTGAGCTGAGCCTGCAGGGAGACCCTGTCTCAAAAATACAAATAAATAAATAAATAAATAAATAAATAAATAAATAAGAAAAAAATATAAGAAAAAAGGAATTCTAGGCAAAAGAACATTTTTGTGTCTGAATATAGCTGTGCCTCTAGACTTAATTTCCAATTCAAAGGAAATACTGAGGTTCAAAAAGAGCTAGATAACACTAAGAAGCAATCAGACAATCCAAAATGTTCATTATGCTACAGGAGCCCTAGAGAAGCCAATGACAAGAACGGTCATGAAGAGGGAGGGTGGGCCAGCAGCATGGCAACCTGAGTCTGATCTCCAGAAACTCAGATGGCAGAAGGAGAAAATCAACTCCAAATTACCTTCTGACAGCACGTGAATGATGCAGCACAGAGGCACACACACACACACACACACACACACACACACACACACACAATGATAAAAAAGTGGAGATGACTTTACTTGATTGAAAGAGACTTAAAATATTTTAAAGAAGCTAGGCCTAGTGACCCATGCTTAGAATCCTAGCACTTGGAAGGTAGAGGCAGAAGGATCAGAATTTCTCCCTAGGCTGCATAGGAAGTTCGAGACCAGCCTAGGCTATTAAACCCTATCGAGAGAGAGAGAGAGAGAGAGAGAGAGAGAGAGAGAGAGAGAGAGACAGAGAGACAGAGAGAGACAGAGAGAGAATGAATTAATATAGCTGAGTGTAGTGGTACACAACTTTAATCCCAGCACTTGGGAGGCAGGTGGATCTGGTCTACATAGGGAGTTCCAGGCCAGCTGGGGCTACAGGAAGATCCTGTCTCAAAAAAGAGAGATTTAAGTAATGTAACAATGAAATATTAAAACTGAAACTTCATTGGATATAGATTTGAACAAACCTGGTATTAAAAAAGATCTTTTTTGGAGAATTAAATGATTTGAATATGGATTAGACAATAAATGATATTATTAATATTAATTTTATTAGGTGTTAAAATTATGATAAGAAATTTTTTTAATGTATTTTATTTTATTTTTTATGTGTATGAATGTACTGTCTGCATGTAGGTTTGTGCACCCATGTCATGCAATGCCACAGAGGTCAGAAGAAGGTGTCAGATTCCCTTGGAACTGGAGTTAAGGACGGTTCTCAGCCGCCATGTGGGTCCTGGGGATCGAACCCGGGTCCTCTGCAAAAGCAGTTGGTACTCTTAACCGCTAGGCCATCTCTCCAGCCCCAAGAAAATTTTTAATGAAGTACTAAGGAAGAAATAAATGTCTAAATTGTGCTTTAAAATATATCTTCCCCTACTCTTGTCCCAAGCAAGGAAGGAACAGATAAAGCCAACAGGGCAAAGTGTTGGTGGCCCCTATAAAGCTGGGAAACAGGTAAATGCATTATTTAATTATATCTGTATTTAGAAATGCATAAACAGGGGCTGGAAAGATGGCTCATGGGTTAAGAACACTGAGTTCTCTTGCAGAGGCTAGGACCCCAGTTCAGATCCTAGCCACCCACATGGTAGCTAACAACCATCCATAACTCCAGTTCCAGGGGATCCGGCACCCTCTTCTGACCTCCATGGGTACTTCACAGCAGGGTGTTCCTACCTACATGCAGGCAATACATTCATACATAATACATTCATACACTTTTAAAAAAAGAGAAATGCATAAACATTAAAATGAAGTAAGAGTTCTATTCCAAAAGGTAAAACCTTTCTTGAAGGTCAATTAAAACCCAGAAGTGGTGCTGGGAAGATGGTTCAGTTGGTAAGAAAACTTGCTAAGCATAAGGACCTTGGTTTGAATCCCCAGGCACCCAAGTAAAAAGCCAGGCATGGCTGTACATGCCTATGACCCCAGCAGAGGGGAGTGGACATAAGCAGATCCCGAGAGCCCAGTCATCCTCCCCCAAATAGAGAGATTCTGGTTCAGCGAGAGACATTGTCTCAAGGTACTATGGCAACAGAAGACAAAAAGTCCTGCTCTGGCCTTTCCATGCAAGTGGGTGGATACACGTATCTGCACATATATGTACATGGAGTACACGTACACACCATACATACACAAATAAATCCTAGAGACGGAAATGCTACTGAAAGAAAACTATTAAAGTAATATGAGGAAAGTTCTAAGCTACAAACCAAAATCTGGGTGTTCTTAAGATAGGACATATTTCAAAGCAGCAAAGGACCAGAGAGACGGCAGGGGAGATGGTCTCACCTGAGTGAAATACATCCTGGAGGAGTTGGAGCCCAGCAGCTTGCCCTCGATATGCTGTTGTACCCGCTCCAAGATGCTTTCCTCATGCAGGAAGTGAACTTCATGCTTGGTAGGGTGCACATTGACATCCACATTTTGGGGGCTGATTTCTAAACTGGCAGAAAAGGGGGGGGGGGGAACAATTATGCTACCACAAAGAATGGGAAAAAAAATCTGTGTGATGGCTGATTTGGAGAGGCCAAAAGACCATGACCTAAAACCTCATGGTCATGTCTGAGAGAATGCGTACAAGCATCTCTGATATTGAAGGGCTGTACAGCCTTAGGTAAGCTGAGTCACCTCTCTTGGCATTGGTTTCATTTATAAAGTGGACCTAAGAGCTTTACCTATCTCACATATTTATGGTGGGAATTAAATTCAGGCAAAGCACTTCACATGTATATGGTACACTTATTATGTTGGCTATTATCACCATTCTAGATGCTGGAATTTCTTACTACCTGAACTTTAGGCAAGTGACCTTAATTTCTCTGAATGTTTTCTTGCCTCCAAAGACATGGTAACTGTCAAGCTGTCCCCTCTTTACTTCTCATACAGATGTATATTCCAGTCTCCGCAAAGCTTCTGCTAATGTCCCTTTATCATCCTATTCCACGTCCATCTTTCATTGCTTGCCTGATAATGGACATTGCGACGTGAAGCTCTGTCAGTAGAGGGAGCTAAAGGGACAAGAGAAGAAGGGGTTTCCTAGGAGCAGGTTTGGAAGCCTTTCCGTCAGCCAGCTAGCTGCATGTGGTCCTTTCCACTGGGCAGCAGCCCGGCGGTAGCTCCACAGGTGCTAAAGAGTGGCTCATCCACTTCTGCCCACGCAGTGAGCCACTCACATTCTTTTTTTTTTTTTAATTTTTATTTATTTCTGTATGTGTACGAATGTACTGTCTGCATGCAGGTCTGTGCACCCGAGCGTGCCAATGCCGGGGTCTCAGATCAGAAGAGGTGTCTCGGATTCCTGGAACTGGAGTCTCCTGGAATTGGAGTTTCAGACGTTATTGCCACCCATGCTGGGTGCTGGGGATTCGAAACCGTGGTCAATCTGCTCAAGAGCGGTGGCGCTATTAAACGCATACGGCCCATACTCTAGCCAGCCTGCCACTCACATTCTTAACAAGGGCTGCATGTCAGCCCAGGGTGGGGCAGGAGAAAGGACTGGCAAGAGGCTCTATTAATATCTCAGCCCTGGGAGAGAATGCTTGCACCCTACACCTGTTTGAGCTGTCACTCATCTCTTACTATCCAACTCCAATACTCAAATCCTATATGGGATTCTTACAATAGACTTTCCTTGTTCTGTTACATGGCATCTATCAGCTATTTAGACCCTACCTTAGAAAAAGACAGAACAAGCTAATAACATTACCAATTTATTATTCAGCAAGGGAATAAATGATGGCGCCAACACAATGAAGTACATTTAACCTAAAACCTCCTTTGGTCTATGCTACCGCCCTGAGCATGCCTAACCTCATTTTAAAAACAATACTCTGAACCATAATTTTTAACCCATGGTTAAAAGAGAAATTAGCACCAGATGTGGTGGCAGCACACTTAAAATCTCAGACACTCAGGCGAGAGGCAGAAGAGTTTTTTTGGAAACTCTGTGGGGGAAGTTCAATGGGTTTCCAAGGCCAACCCTGGTCTACATACTGAATTTCAGGACAGCTTGGGGCGGCTACAGAAGACCCTGTCCCAAAAGAGCACAGGGAGAGAGAGAGAGGAGAGACGAGAGAGCGAGAGAAGAGACTAGAGAGAGAGAGAGGAGAGAGAGCGAGCGAGAGAGTAAAATTAGCCTTTCTTTTATTCAGACAGGGGTTTGCTATGTAGAGTTGTCCTGGAATGTGCTATCCTCTTAAATGCTCAGCTGAGAATTTAACTTTGCAAGATAGTCTCTGCCAAAGAGCTAAAACCTAATGATTCATTACTGGGCCCTGAGGACTGGGCAAAAATATTGTTATGAACACTCGCAAAAGCATCCAATAAACTAATTTTTAAAAAAAATAAAAATAAAAAAATAAAACGAAATAAAATACTCGAAGATACAGCTACCATCGTCTAGAAAAAAAATAGTAGAGGAAGGAAAAGAGAAGAGGAGAGGAAGAAGGAAGGATAGAGATGAGAGATAAGGAAAGTAAGAAGAGCGAGAGAGAGAGAGAAAGAGAGGCAGAGAGAGAAGGAGATTTGTTTTAGGAAAACAATAATGTAGTCCTAAAGTAGAGCAGACATCCCAGAAAGGAATAGATTCCCCATCATGAGTATAAACAACAAAGTCTTTTTTTTTTTTTTTTTGAGGCAAGCCAGGCAACATAACAGCAAAGTCTTTTTTAACAAGGAAGGAGTTTAATATTCAGGAGTCTGAGTTAATTGACTTTATGGTGTTTCTGTTTGTTTGGCTTGTTTTCTTTTTTCACCCCAAGGTTCTGATTCTGTGAAATAAAGAGGAAAGAACACACACACACACACAAAAAAAGACCAAGTCCAATACAAATAAATGTAACCCTGTTGCAAAGAGAATGGTCTTTCTTCATGCTGATTAAAAATCAAAACAAACAAGTCACAGGCTTATTTAAACCAACAGCACAGGAAACAAGGAAAGGAGAACTTGTAACTACTCTACTCCAAATACTCTGCTCTGGCTTCAACTGTACAATACAAGTGCTGAACCATCTGTGAGTACTGAAATGTGACAGCTCAACTCTGGCAAGCCTGCCAACCTGAGTTCAATGTCCAGGACCCACATGAAGATGAAAGGAGAGAACTTGACAAAGCTGCCAAGCTGTCTTATGATTTCCACGTGTGCTGTGGCTCTCCCCCACCCCCACCCCCACACGCACTCACCCCCACAACACACATACAAATAATTTCCTACAGCGCAGAATACAGTTTCACGAAAGGAAACTGCAGTTGCTTTGGCTTCGCAGCCTGACCCCAGCAGAACCTTGGGGTCTCCTAAGCACCCTGTGTATTTGCTCATATGCTGCCTGTCCTGAAGCGTGAGACATGTTGTAGCTTTGCTGTCACCAACACAGCAAAAGGTCCCTGTGACGTTCTACTAGTAAAGAACTGGACTATTTACCTGTGCGGAGGGACAGAGCATCCTTTCACCGGATGGAATTCACTCTGCCTGGACTATTAGAAGACCATGTCTTTCAGAGGGAGCCAGAAAGAACTTCTGTGCTCCAAGTCTCACTGAGGACTTCATGCTACATTACCTGAGATACAGGAACGGATGTGTGCCTTTGGGCAAATACGCAGCATATACAGTTTCTACGGCTTTTCTCAAAGAAGTTGATTCTACCAGACGGTCTGAAAAGTAAAAAGAAAATAACAGGTTCAAAAATTGTCCTTTGGGGTGAGGTCACAGGTACATATTCATACCTGGTCACCAGATCATCCTGGGAGGAACACCTCTAGAGTGACAGCTTTAGCAGATGGCCAGGAATCAAAAAGCCCCCTTTGTCTGTCCCCACTTTCCAGCATCTCACTACCTCTTTGGGCTCTTCCTTCTCATTCAAATAGCAGAAAAGATGAGTGGAAATTCAATTCTGCCTCCCCACTTCCTCCCCTTGATCAGCCTATTTAGTTAGCTTTGCTGTCATTGGACCAGATGAAATACAACCTGAGCTCTCAGACTTTTCATTCTACATCAATAAAACTACCTATGCATGCCAAGTGCTGCTAGGAGACACCATACCGCTGAATAAACCAATTCCAACCCAAAGGGTTCAGCACTATGACAGAGATGTGTGTACTACACCATGAGATGAGAGAGTAAGCAGCTAATTTTGTTCAGGGAGTTCTAATACTAGGGCATCACACTAAGTAACAAAAAGTAAGCACCTTTACCTGCTAACCCATCTCAGTGGCCACTGAAGCAATTATTCTTGAAGTTTACAACAAATCTAGTAAAAAACATATCCTAAGCCTTGCAGATAACAAGCTTTATTATTAGGGTTAATACTTCTAATAGGAAAAAAAGCCTAAAATTAACACAGTCTGTCTATATAGCAATTGGCTCTCTCCCCTTCCTGCTCCAGTATTGCTTTGAACAACTGCTTCAATATATATATATATATATTGGGCTAGAGAGATGGCCTAAGAGATGGCTGGTTAAGAGCACCAACCGCTCTTACAGAGGACCTGGGTTCGATCCCCAGCACCCACATGGCGGCCAAGAACTGTCTGAAACTCCAATTCCAGGAGAACTCCAGTTCCAGGGGAATCCGACACCCTCTTCTGACCACAGCATTGCACGATATGGGTGCACAGACTTGCATGCAGACAGTACATTCATACACATACAGAAATAAATTTAAAAAAATTTTTTTTAATTAAAAAAAAAAGAAAGAAATAGTTGACAGCCAAGTTCTGCTTCCATAACACTTGCTTACAAACATATCAGTTTGTCTCTGACTATAAGAAGACTCTCCTGCTTCTGAGTGGGGCCGCTTCTTTGTCTCCTGCTCCTGAAGAGGCTGGAAGTTTGGCCCAGCTGTAAATAAACCTTACCATGAAGCTTTGATTTATGCCTCTGATTTCTAACTTACAACAAAGATGGCTGTGGTATGGATGTGGGCCTTTACAGAAAGCACACTTCAGCATGACTCCACGGGTTTAAAACTGGAATTTGGAATCACCTAGACAAGTTGAGAGAATGAGTGATCTAGATTCCCCAGTAAAGGTAACACTGCACTTGAAATGTGCTTGGCTCTAGAGGCCCAGGCTTATAATATTCTTTCATCCTCAAAACCTTCAACTCTACTTGAGCAGACTCTGAGCTAACAGGCCAGTACACACACACACACACACACACACACACACACACACACACACAGAGAGAGAGAGAGAGAGAGAGAGAGAGAGAGAGAGAGAGAGAGAATAGAATAAATTCATTTGAGTTCTACAGATTTCCCAGCTGAAAATAAGGATCTTCCCTCTGTGACTGACATGCTTTATAATTTCACCCTAAGGAGCTAAGTTCAGACATTATGCTTTTGTAAAAAAGTAAATTAGTAACTAAAAAAATTAAAAATAAAGCCATTTAGAGTCATTCATCAATGAATAGGAACAAAAAAGTATACTTTTCTTGATTATGACCATGGGGAAAGTTCACAGAGTTCTTGGTTTTGTGGGAATATGGAAAGCTTGCTGACGCCCTCACAGAGTGACACACATAGGAAATATAGCCCTGATCTCTTACCCTGCCTGTCGATTTCCTCACTGACTTTGACCATGGCAAGGTGTCTAGTCCCATATCACCACATCAGCAGTCCAATCTCAATAGAATCTCCATCAGCAAGTGTTAATATGCATTATACTGGTAAGTTGTCATGTGATTATTTTTAACCTTATTGAAAGTGGAGTTTGGGAGTGAGGACAGTCTTATGATAATTAGTCTTTTATTATTATTATTATTATTATTATTATTAGCTTTTTAAAATACTTTCTTTTATTTCATTTTTTTAACAATAAGTAATAAGTTATGAGTTCGAGCATCCTTCATGTAAAACCAATTTGCAAGCAGTTGTGCCCAAACCCACACAGCCCAAGGCTCCCACCATCCAGCTAGAGAGGCTTGTATGNGACGAATGGTATCCCTCATCTGTGGATGCTAGTGCCAATTACCTAGTTGTAAGTATTTCTTGTGTAGGGCCCCCTGAGCTTTTGTCCAAAGCAGTTGGGAGTGATGCATATTGGAAACAGCACCACCATCAACAACAACAGAAAGGAATGAATTGAAGAACTGACTGAAACAATGAACTTCTGTTCAAAACAGTCAACTTGGAGAATATTGAGAAAGACTGAGAAAGAGATGAAAAGCATATTTGGCAGAATGCATGAGCTCTGGTGGGGTGGGCGAATGGGGGGGGGGAAACACAGGTCTAGATTTGTTAAAAAAATAAAAATAAATTTATGTAAAAAAAAAATTCAACATGCCTTGCCGGGCATGGTGACGCGTGCCTTTAGTCCCAGCACTTGGGAGGCAGAGGCAGGTGGATCTCTGTGAGTTCAAGGCCAGCCTGGTCTACAGAGTGAGTTCCAGGCCAGCGGGGGCTACAGAGAGACCATGTCTCAAAACACCGAAAACAAAACAAACAAAAAAATCAACATGCCTTTATGTTTAATGTCCTAGAGAGAATGAACTGGAGGGAAGATATCTCAACATAATTAAAGCTATATTCAACCCACAGCCAATATCATTCTAAATGAAGAAAAATTAGAAGCATTCCCTTTAAAGTCATGAACCCAGCAAGGCTGTCCACTATCTCCACTCCTCTTTAATATGGTGCTTGGAACTCTTGCTAGAGCAGTAAGATAAGAGAAGAGAAATTAAAGAAGTTCTAATTGGAAAAGAAGAGGTGAAACTATCCCTTTTTGCAGATGATATGATATTCTACTTAAGGGATGCCAAAAATTCCACCAGAAAACTCCTAGAAATGACTAACACGCTCAGTAAAGGGGCAGGTTCCAAAATTAATCTACAAAAATCATTAGCTTTTCTATATGCCAATAACAAGCAATTGGAGAATGAGTACATGGAAACTCTCCCATTCACAATAGCCTTAAAAAAAATAAACTATCTCAGAATAAACCTGACCGAAGACATTAAAGAGCTCTACAATGAAAAATTTAAGTCTTTGAAGAAAGATCGAGGAAGACACCATAAGATGGAAGGACCTCCCATGATCATGGATTGGCAGAATTAATATGGTAAAAATGACCATCCCACCCAAATAGATAAGATAGATTGAAAGCAATCCCAATCAAAATCCCCATGACATTCTTCACAGAATTAGAAAAAAAATCCTAAAATTCATGTGCCAACACAGAAGACCCTGGATAGCCAAAGCAACCCTGAGCACAAAGAACAATGCAGGGGGAATTATGATACCAGATTCCAAACTATATTACAGAGCTATAGTCATAAAAACAGCATGGTATTGGCACAAAAATAGACCTGTAGATCAATGGAACATAACTGAAGACCCAAACTTGAATACATGCAATTTCAGCAACCTGATACTTGACAAAGGGATCAAGAACACTCAGTAGAGGACAGGCAGCATCTTCAGCAAATGGTGCTGACAAAACTGGATGACCACCTGTAGAAGAATGAAACTAAACCCTTATCTTTCTTGCACAAAAGTCAACTCCAAATGGATCAAAGACTTGCACAAAAGTCAACTCCAAATGGATCAAAGACCTCAATGTGAAACCTGAAACTCTGAAAATGTTAGAAGAAAACACTGGCAGTAACGTACAAGATATAGGTGTAGGAAAAGATTTCTAAATCAGACAGCAGCTACACAGGAAATAAGGTGGACAATCAATGAGTGGGACCTCATTAAACTAAAAAGCTTCTGTACAGGAAAAGAAACAATCAAAGAAATGAAGAGAAAACCCACGGAATGGGAGAAAATCCTCACCAGTGACACATATGACAGAGGCTTAACATCCAGAGTACATAAATTACTCAAAAAACAAAGGATCAAGAAAACAAGTGACCCAATTAAAAGATGGGCTAAAGATCTGAACAGGGAAGTCTCAAAGAAGTAAAGATGGCTGAGAAATGTCTTAAAAATGTTAGTAATTAAGTAATCATTAGTAATTAAGGAAACGTGAATTAAAACCACTTTAAGATTTCACCTTAAGACTGGTTAAGATCAAAAAAACAAATGATACCAAATGCTGGAGAGGATGTGGGCAAAGGGGAACACTCATCCACTGCTGGTAGGAATGCAAACTTGTGAAAGCAGTGAGGAGAACTCTTAAGAGACAAAAAATGAACATGCCATTTGAAACAGTCATACCACTCCTGGGTGAATACCCAAAGGATGCATCCTACTGAAGAGATACTTGTACATTCATGATTACAGCTGGTCTTTTCACAATAGCAAAGAGCTAGAAGCAACCTTAATGCTGCTCAACTTAGGAGTGGATAATGAAAACGTGGTACAATTTACACAATGGAGCTCTACACAGTGATTAAGATGATGTCATGAGGCCGGGCGTGGTGGTGCACGCCTTTAATCATAGCACTCGGGAGGCAGAGGCAGGCAGATCTTTGTGAGTTCAAGGCCAGCCTGGTCTACAGAGTGAGTTCCAGGACAGCTGGGGCTACAGGGAGACCCTGTCTCAAAAAGACCAAAAAAAAAAAGAAAAAAGAAAAGAAGAAATTATGTAGTGAAACAATAATAGAAAAAGAATCAATAAGATACTATAAGAATCAATGTAGCCGGCATGGTGGCAACACACTTTAATTCCTAAGGCACCCAGGAAGGCAGAGGCAGAGGCAGGCGGAGTCTTTGTGAGTTCAAGGCCAGCCTGGTCTACAGAGTGAGGTTCCACAGGCCAGCTGGGAGACCTGTCTTTGAGAAAGACCAAGAAAATTAAAATAAAACAAATAACTAAATAAATAAATAAATAAATAAATAAAAATCATGTAACCAATGTCATCAGAGAGAAAAAGACTAGAAAGGAATTAGAGAAAAAGTTAAGCAAAGTTAATTTCTTTTCTGACTAATTGTCCTTTGTACCATAATTTCATTTTTTTTTCTTGGTCTTTTTTGAGACAGGGTTTCCCTGTAGCTCTGGCTGTCCTGGAACTCACTATGTAGACCAGGATGGCCTTGAACTCAGAGATCCACCTGCCTCTGCTTCACAAGTGCTAGGATTAAAGGCGTGTGCCACCACGCCTGGCCTTTTGGTTTTTTTCCTTATAATTTCATTCTTTAAAAAGAAAAATCTCCTCAAAAAGAAAAAAAAAAAAAAAAAAATCAGGCTGGGCATTGTGGTGCATACAGAGGCAGACGGGATCTTTGTGAATTCAAGGCCAGCCTGCTCTACATAAAGAGTTCCAGGACAGCTGGGGCTAAAAAGGGAGATCCTGAGACGCTGTCTCAAAAAGACCAAAAGAAAAAAGAAAAAAAAAGAAAAGAAAAACCTCAAGGCTCTTCACATTCAGTTTCTTTTTTTGGTCTTTTTGAGATAGGGTCTGCCTGTCGCCTCACCTGGTCTGAAACTTGCTATGTAGACCAGGTTGGCTTTGAACTCACAAAAATCTACTTGCCTCTGTCTCCCAAGTTCTGGGATTAAAGGCCTGTGCCACCGCACCCAGCCACACTCAATTGCTTTAGTGTAGATGCGTATCCTCAGTACCCCTCTCTGTGTCCTGCTGTACAATGTGGAACAGCAGCCCCTGAACTAAGTAAGTGCAGAGCAAAGCTCTGCTTAGTATCCGTGTGCTGGCCCACACAGCCCAAGATACCATCTCCTGGGAAGCCTCTTGATCTGGTAAGACCCAGACTGAGTCAGCCAAAAGTAAGCATGTGTCCCAGGACAGAACACAGGTTTAGGATCAAATGTACAGATGCTTCCTAAACAAGCCCAACTTTGACTTAAGGCTTCCCCATGTGTAATCCGACCCGTGCAGAAGGAACTTCTCCGAGGCTTTGTAAAGTTCTCTGTGTATAAATACTTTAGTTTTTTTCACTTACGGTTGATGAAGAGTAAAAAAATGCACTTCTTCACTGAGTAGTTGGCATTGGATATGTAGCCATTCATTGTGAAAGCAAGAGCTTTATCTTCACACCCAACTTCTATTAGTTCTCTGTTTACAAAAAGAGACATTTTGAGACTTTCAAAGCACGGGAAATCTCAAACATCATAAAAGAATCAGGATTAGGAAAAAAACAAAAAACAAAACAAAACAAAGCAGAGTTCTTTCCTTAAACTAACTCTGCCAAGTAAGGCCCTCAGTTGAGGTCCTGTAAGTCTGTCCATCCATCTATCTAACTATCCACCCATCTTCCATCCACTACCCCCAGTCAATGTTTTCAAGTATTTGTGCTGTGTGTCAGGTAGAGGAAAGACTTTTAATTAATTAATTAATTTTTTAAATTGTTTTTTTAATGGACATGATACAGACTAAGGACTTTTAATTAACCCTGGGAAAACCATATACTCTTGGGTCTGATATACAGGGCATCTGTTTTGCAACCTCAGTTTGGTACTCTACCCAAAAAGGTAAGAAGGATGGGGCTGGAGAGGTGGCTCAGTGGTCAACAGAGCCAACTGCTCTTGCAGAGGACCTGGGTTCGATTCCCAGCATCCACATGGTGGCTAAGAACTGTCTTTAACTCCAGTTCCAGAGGAATCCGACACCCTCTTCTGATCTCTGTAGCACTGCACGACACGGGTACACCTACCTACATGGAGACAGTACTCATACACATTAAAAGTAATTAACAAAAAAAACACAAAAAACAAAAAATGCTGGGTATGGTAGCGCACACCTTTGATCCTAGCACTTGGGAGGCAGAGGCAGGTAGATCTTTGTGAGTTCAAGGCCAGCCTGGTGTACAGAGTGAGTCCCAGGACAGCTGGGACTATAGGGAGACCCTGTCTCGAAATAAAGAAAAAAATAATAATTTTAAAAAAAAAGGTAAGAAGGAATGTGGGTATGCCAGAGAATTAACATCAAAAAGTGCTGCAAGTAGCACTCATCTCCTTTGAACACAGTGGAGGTTGGGAAAGGTCATGTGACCTTGGATGAACAGACCCTAGGGATGGGAAGGTCTGCTGCTCTATTGAGATAAGGTTGTACCCAAACTAGAATTTGTACTTCCCCAATGAATCTAGAGAAACAAACCAGTTTGAATAAATTATGGGTGTGGCCTGAAGGGGGCAAGGCAGCGCTAGCCACGGTGGAAGAAACAAGGTTTGAGAGACAGCTCCATCGGCACAGGCTGAGGGGACAAGGAAGATCCATCCGCACAGCTCTGGGAGACAGATGGTGCTAACAGCTGGGGGAGCTAGTGTCCTCCCAGTTCAGGCCCATTCTTTATTTTTTTATTTTTATTTTTTTTATTTTTTTCTGTATGTGTATGAATGTACTGTCTGCATGCAGGTTTGTGCACCCGTGTCGTGCAATGCCGCAGAGGTCAGAAGAGGGTGTCGGATTCCCCTGGAAGTGGAGTTCTCCTGGAATTGGAGTTTCAGACGGTTCTCAGGCGCCATGTGGGTGCTGGGGATCAAACCCGGGTCCTCTGTAAGAGCAGTATGTGCTCTTAACTGCTAGGCCATCTCTCCAGCCCTCAGGCCCATTCTTAAAAACAGTCTATCTGAGCCAGGCATGGTGGCACATGCCTTTAATCCTAGCACTTGGGAGGCAGAGGCAGGCAGATCTTTGTGAGTTCAAGGCCAGCCTGGTCTACAGAGTGAGTTCCAGGATAGCTGGGGCTACAGGGAGAACCTGTCTCAAAAAGACAAAAAAACAAAACAAAACAAAACAAAACAAAACAGTCTATCTGGGGCTGGAGAGATAGCCTAGCGGTTAAGAGCACTGACCGCTCTTACAGAGGACCCGGGTTCGATCCCCAGCACCCACATGGCGGCTGATAACCCTCTGAAACTCCAATTCCAGGAGAACTCCAGTTCCAGGGGAATCAGACACCCTCTTCTGACCTCCGAGGCATTGCACAACACGGGTGCACAGACCTACATGCAGACAGTACATTCATACACATACAGAAATAAATAAAATTAAAAAAACAAAACAAAACAAAAAAACAGTCTATCTGTGCAGGTACATAACAATCAAGGCCACAGGCAGGCACTGCTCTAACTGCCAGAAGTTAAGGTGAGTCTAGGCTCTCAAACCTTACTTTGCTGAAAATTTTGTATTAACTAAATCCCAAAGCTGTAGGTCCAAGAACACCCCTCTGCTGACCTGAGTCCTTACTATACTAGTGAAGAACACTGTCATGGGGCTCCAGTGTGGTGTTCCCAGAGTATATTTCCTGGTGAGGAAAGGTAAACAGGTGAAGAACTAGTCCTCAGACAAGGCACACTTATTTCTTCTTAAAAGCTTTCAGAGTTAACCTATTAACAGCTAGGTAATTCTGATTTAGCCTAAATATTCTTCTTTAGTCTTCGCTGACTCTGACTCCAGAGATCCCCGTTCCTTATCTTATGAGACATCAGCACAACCAGAGTCATGTGAGGGTATCTGTTTCCTACTGTGTCCATGAAGTTTGCGGTGGACAAAAGATGTTCTTCCTGCAGCAATGTAACCCGAGTCCCTGGGCAGAGGCTGCAGCCCACTGCGCTTCACACACACACTGAGCAACACTGAGCAACAAACCCTTTCTTCTCAAAGTACCTCAGGTTCTAGAAATTTGCTTGGGAAAATGCTTCCCAGGGGTGAGTTCTAATCTTGTGTAGTCTCTGGGAATTTCATGACAACTTGTTTTGAGTCTTAAAATCTTGCTAAAAAGCTCTTAAAAGTTATACAGTAGAATAGAGATTTACACTTTTTTAGAAAGAAAAGGTTGGTTATAAGCAAACTAGTTCCCTTGGTTTGGCTCTGAAAATAAATAGCTTGTCTATCAAACTAAAAATTTAGTATCAGGACAAGCGCTTTTAAGACTCTCGGAAAACTGAAGGCACTGAACACATGCCTAACATAGGAAGAATCTCATATTGCCTGGAAAGCAAAAGGAAAAGAATTGCTAACAAGGAATCTGTGATAGAAATGGTGGTTTTGGCAGGGTGTGGTGGCATATGCCTTTGATCCCAGCACTCAGAAGAGCAGAGGCAGGTAGATCTCTGTGAGTTCTAGGTCAGCTGGGACTACAGGGAGACCCTGTCTCAAAAAGATGGCCCCCCCCAAAAAAGAAAGAAAAAATGGTGGGTTTTTTACATATACATGGGCACTCAAAAGGAATTTATTTATTTTTTAACTTTATTTTATTTTATTTATTTTTTTATGTGTATGAATGTACTGTCTGCATGTAGGTTTGTGCATCCGTGTCATGCAATGCCAAGGAGGTCAGAAGGTGTTGGATTCCCCTGAAACTGGAGTTAAAGATGGTTCTCAGCCGCCATGTGGGGTGCTGGGTGCTGGGAACCCGGGTCCTCTGTAAGAGCAATTGGCGCTCTTAACCGCTAGGCCATCTCTCCAGCCCAGGAATTTATAATATAAGCAAATTCCCCTCTGCAACCTTCCTTGACAACAAAGGTTGCTAACACTTGCAAACCTAGTTTTTAAGCATGAACTATTTCATTCACCTTCACATCTCTAACTTTTTTTTTTTTCTTTTTTTGTGGTCTTTTTTGAGACAGGGTCTCCCTGTAGCCCCAGCTGGCCTGGAGCTCCCTATATAGACCAGGCTGGCCTTGAACTTACAGAGATCTGCCTGCCTCTGCCTCCTGAGTGCTGGGATTAAAGGTGTGCACCACCACGCTAGGCCGCATCTCTAACTTTTGACACAAAACTTGAAACAGGAAAGAATTAGGGCAGGAAAGATGGCTCAGTGGTTAAGAGCACTGTCAGCTCTTGCAGAAGACCCAGGTTCAAATTTCAGTACCCAGATGGTGGCTAACAATCATCTGTAACTCCAGTTCCAGGGGATCCAACACCCTTTTCTGACCTTCTTGGGCACTGTATAACACAGGCATACTTACACACATGCAGGCAACACACTCATACACATAAAATAAAAATAATAAATAAAAAAAAGAAATGCAATACTGAAAGTTGAATGACAAGTAAATTAAATCCTAACCCAATGACAGTGAAAACAAAGGGCGTTAAAGGACAGAATTCTAAGCACTTGAAAATCAAGAAAAGACCGAAAACGAACAAGCTGATTTATAGCTACAACACACACAAAAGTACTAACTGCTACTGAACTACTGACTCCATTAACAAAATGAAGCATGAAAACAACCCTCTGTATTGACTAAAACTCTTAAAGCATGTGCTATCTTGACAGGTTCCAATATAATACAAGGGGATAGATAACGAACAAAGGCAAGGAATGCCCAAGATTTCCTTAGACATAGATTATCAGCATACCGACTAACAGCGTTTCCAAAGATGGAGCGAATGTTGTCCACAGTTGTGGCATTGGGCAGTGTTCTGATGTCAGCCACTGTCTCACCTTGCTGATAAACACAACAGGAAACACAATGACTTAACTGTTTGACCCTCATGAGAAAGAAGAAAACATAAAAGTCTCAAACTTTTTTTCTTTCGTAATATAAAACCATCTTCCAAAAATCACGAACTTACTTTTTTCACTGAGAAACTAATGCCTGAGTTGTGTATTGAATACCTAGGGAAAAATAAATAAAAGGTAAGCAATTTATTGGCTAAATGCACAAAAGTTAAGAGTTCTTTTAGCTAAATAAACTGGTGGAATTATAAGAAAAAGTAACTGAAACAAAGATATATACAAACAAAATATCATCATATTTTACCTGCAGGGAAATAAGGCAGCAGGGACTTCATGGAACTCACAATGCTAAGTGCTAAGCAAAGCACTGGTTCACAGGCTGCTTGATGACTAGGATCCCAGCAGCTCCCACACCCCTCTATTGTTTTCAAGATGTCCACAGGCCACACTGTCTTCCTCACTGCTTTTTCCTGGTCACTGGGCCCTGGTCCTATCTCACAGCCTTTTTGAGGCAGTCTTTTTATTTTTCATCTATTTATCAACTTTGAGCTGTGGACTGCGTTTAGCAAAATGCATTGATTAAATAACAATTTCCCACCCTACCACACTTAGAACCAAAGCAGCCAACTAGAAATCCTTTATTTTCAGGAGATAATGAATATTTTTTATACTAAATGATAAAATTCTATGTTTAGTGAGGTGTTAGAAGACCTGATATATAAACTTGTACTGTTTTATTATAGGCAAACTGTTTTGAGAAATACTGAAAAATAGAACAAATCCTATTATAATTCAAAGACATCTGGGTCTTGGGGCTGGAGAGATAGCCTAGCGGTTAAGGGCATCGACTGCTCTTGCAGAGGACCCAGGTTCGATCCCCAGCACCCACATGGCGGCTGAGAACCATCTGTAACTCCAATTCCAGGAGAACTCCAGTTCCAGGGGAATCCGAGACCCTCTTCTGACCTCCACGGCATTGCACGACACGGGTGCACAAACCTACATGCATATGGTACACTCATACATATACAAAATAAATAAAATTAAAAAAAAAAAAACAATTAGAAATTGTAAAAAAAAAAAAAACAAGAAACAAAGACATCTTGGTCTGGACCCCCACCTTGCAGCCACTGTAGCAGTACATGAAGTTTATCCTAAATATAAACTTGCCCTGAATCCTTTCTCCTGATAACAGCCCCCAAGTTTCCTTTGAGAAATTACCTTATCCCATTCCTCCTAAGGAATTCCAAGTAAGAATGCCAACCAAGAAGTCTACCAGAGCTGTGGGCACAGAATCATGGGCTCCAACTAATGCTGCTCAGAGCCCTGTCCAGGAAAGGACACCAGGACAGAGCCAGAAGAGAGAAAGCAGCAGGAGGGTCACAACCTCACCTGCGGAAGTCACCCTGGCTCCCTCCCTTCGCTGGAGCAGCTGTTCACACCTCTTCCCACTCATCAAGTAACCTTCCAGTAATTTCTTCTTGGCTCAAGGTAGCTAAGATTGGTTTGCTCTACGTGCCACCAAAGAATGCTAACTGACAGGGACCAACTGTTCTTTCCCAGCAAGACAAGCCAAGGTTCACGAAGATGAGCAAACTATGACCAGAATAGCAGACAGACCAGCTCTGCTGTTGCCACCTGGCTTCTAAGTATTCTCAAGTTACAAGTGCTGGGATACATTCTTTTAATGACAGAGCTGAAAGACCCACCCCAGGTTTGGACAGTACCTGCCAACAACTTCCAAAATTTTCCCGTACTCTTCACTTGGGTTTTTTAAAGCTTTCCTCCTTGTGGTTATGTTGTAAAAGAGGTCCTCCACCTGATCAGAAAATTGATTTTTCTTGTAAATTCATGAATGCCATGGAAAGCTTCATACTGTATCCCTAAAACTGGATCTTTTGTGACTCCAATGACATTACCAACAGCACAGTTCGAAGTACCAACGGGGGGGGGGGGGGGGGGGGGGGGGGGCAGATGAGGGATCATTAACAAAGTAACTAAAGGGCGCTTTTCTGACCTCCCGTATTCACTGACTTTTCAAATGAATAGTGGGGGCTAGCTCTATGACAGGTTGTTTGCTTTATACTAAAAATAGAAGGACAAATTTTAAAGTCTATCTAGTCTTTTTCTTAATTTTTATTTATTGTTTTTTATGTGTATTAATGTACTATCTGCATATAGATTGGTGCACCCGTGTCGTGCAAAGCTGCGGAGGTCAGAAGAGGGTGTCAGACTCCCCTGGTACTGGAGATAAAGACAGTTCTTAGGCACTATGTGGATCCTGGGAATTGACCTCGGGTCCTCTGCAAAAGCAATAAGTGCTCTTAACTGCTGAGCCATCTCTCCATCCCCTGAAATTCTATCTAGTCTTGCTTAGGAGAGTCTACAATTTACTACAATGTGAATGTAAAATTTTGAGGGGGGGTTCTTTTTGAGACAGGGTCTCCCTGTAGCCCCAGCTGGCCTAGAACTCACTATGTAGACCAGGCTAGCTTTGAACTCACAGAGCTCTGCCTGCTTCTGCCTCCCTAGTGCTGAGATTAAAGGCAAGCACCACCATGCCCAGAATGTGAATGTAAATTTACAATTACAATATTACATGGTATTTAAAGACATTTTTCAAACTAAGGAAAATCATAAATTTTTGGAGCTATAGGCTGGAGAAATGCCACAGCAGTTAAGAATGCATAGTGTTCTGGGGCTGGAAAGATGGCTCAGTGGTTAAGAGCACTGACTGCTCTTATATCCGGGCTTGATTCCTAGCCCCAACATGATAGCTAACAACAATCCATGACTCCAGTCCCAGGGGATCCAACACCCACTTCTGACCTCCGAGGGCACTGCAAAACATGGGTGCACTTACATATATACCAGGCAATATACTCAAACTATAAAACAAAAATATTAAATAAAATATATTTAAAAAAACAATGAATGCATACTGTTCTTACAGAGGAACTGAGTTCCATTCCTAGAACCTTCATCAGGAGTCACACAACTCCAGCTCAGGGATCTAATGCCTCTGGCTTCTGTGGGGACCAGCATACATGTGCACATGCCCACATGTAAACATTTAATTAAAAACAATAAAATAGCTCTGCTTCCTGTGCCTGCTTGAAGATGTGAACCTCGGTTCTGCTCCAGCTCTTGCCACCATGCCTCCCTACCACGAAGGACTCTAATTCCCTGGAACAGTCAAATATTTTACGTATCTGTGGACCAAAACATGGAATGATTTTTTTTTTTTTGCCTCCCAAGTGCTAGGATTAAAGGCAAGCACCACCACACTCGGCAGAATGATTTTAAAAGACATTTAATGCCAGCACTGGAGGCAGAGGCAGGCGGATCTCTGTGAGTTCAAGGCCAGCTTGGTCTACACAGTGAGCTCCAGGACAGCTGGGACTAAAGGGAGAACCTGCCTCAAAAAGACTAAAAAAAAAAAAAAAAAAGATGTCAGTGATCTTGGTGCACCTGCTATTATAAGTCAATGAAGATACTTGTGCCTGAGTTTTTTGGTTCCATTTGAAGACTCAAGTTTCAAAGAATATTGGGCTGAGAACACAAGAATGATATATTTTGAGAACTATAGATTTTATAGACTACAGTTGGATTCCAGTTATATTCTGCAATCAAAGTGGTTTATAATGCATCTTTGATAAGCTGAATTTTGAAGAATTTTATATTTATGAACACCAAAACATGGGAGAAAAAAATGGTGATGCAAAAACTTTCTGAATGGAGCTAGAAGATGGTGGAAAAGTAGACTTTGTGTTTGAAAAGGCACAAGATATGCTGAAGTCACTGAAGCAGAAGATAAAAAGATGGGTCTGCCACCAATAAAGAATTCATCCAAGCAATGATTCTGGTGAATGAAGCAACCACAAATAACAGTTCGTTATTGGTAGAGGACCATGTACCTGTGACTCAGACTGAACAGGAGAACAAGCCAAGGTCACTTCCCTCTACATCCCAGGAAAGCTCCTTTCCTGAAGACTGTGCCATTCTGCATATATGTGTTATCTGTGGTTATTAAATCTCCCCCTACGTAATTAACTCTAAAACATTGAGCTTAGAGATGTCTGTGTGTTTTATTAATAAACTGAAATCTATCTTAATAATAATAATAATAATAATAAAATCTAAAGGAAGTTTTGGAGATAATTTGGAGCTCTCGACAACCACACTGCATGCTGCTAAGGTTCCCTTTTACTCAGTACTCTGAAGCTCACATTCATTTCAGCCTCCTGGTTATCACACCCAGGACTTGGGAGGGTTAGGACTACCTTCGAGGTATGCTCCAGCTGGGGCCTGGGATAAAGGGAAAGGATACATAACCCAACAGTGAGGTGTTTTATGGGATCACAGAATGGAAAGACACTGAGGTACTATAGAAATAAAGGCAGAATGACAGGTGGTTTCCTCTTGACTACAAAACATACTCATACTAGGCACTAAAGACCTCTGAGGCAGATGGCCCATATATATTCTTTGTTCCACTGGATACATAAGAAAACTGAAAGTTAGAGATACCAAGTGACTTGCCTCTGGACACACAACCACTCACTGACAAGGCTGGATTCTGACCATGTCTCTGAGATCAACCTTATTAATGTTTTGTCAAGACCAACTACTCTGTCACTGATTGCCACCATCTCAACCCTGTACAAAGTACAAGAGGGGCAGGCTTGCCATGACACAAAACCCAATCATCATTTTTCTTACTCAGAAGTTGGTAAATTAGGACTTCTATTACTAGTAAAAATTCTTATTATTTTTACAAAAGAAACTCAGAACCCATTTTACTTCAACATTTATACTAAGCTCTTCCCAACATGTAATATTCGCACACACCATTCTTACCGTGATCTGGGTGCCCTGGTTGCCTGCACACGGTTTAGGAGGGGCTTGCATCTTTCCATCTGAGTAACTTGCTCTATTCAGAAAACATAAAAGATTACTAGTACCTAACAGGATAATTAGCCAAAGGACAAAAAAGAAAACTGCAAAACAGTATGGTGGCACATGTCTGTAATCTCAGCACTTGGAAGGCCTTGCAAGTTCCGGGCCAGCCTAAGCTCCTTAGAGATAAATACATTAGAATCTCCATATTTTAAAAACAAAAATCATCTTGGACTAGAGAGTTGGCTCAGCAGTTAAGAGCACTGGCCACTCTTGCAGAGGAGCCAGGTTGGATTCCCAGCACCTACATGGCAGCTGACAACCATCTGTAACTCCAGTTCTGGGGGGAACTGGATACCCTCTTCTGACTTCCTCTGGCACTTTCATACATGTAGGCAATACACTTATACATGTAAAAAATAAAAATAAAATATTTATAAAAGATAATATCAATAACATTAAAATACAGCCATATGGTTTTAATAATCACTATTTTTACACTACTTCCATAATCGTTCTGATTTTTTTTATAAGCCCTGTTCTAGCAAATCTTGCCTGAGCTACTAAATTCTAAGTTACAAAACAATAATTTTGCCATTATCTAAGATTACTATAAATATTTCTATAATTCTGCAGCCATTTGCCTTCAAAGGTCCTGGTAATAAAGAAAGGTCTTAGCCAGGTAACAAGAGTACATACCTATAATCCCAGCACTTGGGAGTCAGAGGCAGGATAGTCCTCCTGCAAATACCAAGCCAGCCAGAGCTCCACAGCAAAACAAACAAACAAAAGGCTCTTAAAAAAAAAAAAAAAAAAGAAAGGAAGAAAGAAAGAAAGGAAGAAAGGAAGAAAGGAAGAAAGAAGAAAGAACGAACGAACAAACAAACTGGGCATGGTGGCTGGTGGCTCAGGGTTTTAATTCCAGCACATGGGAAGAGGCAGAGTCAGGCAGATCTCTATGAGATCAAGGTCAGCTTGATCTACATACCAAGCTATGTAGGCTAGCTAGGGTTACAGGAAGACCCCATCTCAAACAAAACAAAACAAAACAAAACAAAAAGCTCTTCTTGACCTGGCAAAGGGATAGTCTTTTATCTAAAGTGTAGAACAATGTGATCATGTGCTAAGTGATCTAGAGAAGAAACAACCATTTAGCCTGGGGCAGGAGTCAGGGGAGGTAGACACATCAGAGAACAGAAGGCAGTTAATTCAGCTTTAGGAGAAAAAGTTTCAGGAAGAATGAGCAAGAAAGCCCATCTCATAAGCCAGGGAGCAAGGAACTTTGGAATACATGACAAATGACAATGTGTGGAGAGAAGGGGCTGGAATGTGGGTGAGGGAAGGTCTGGGTACCAAGATGATAACTCTGAATTTCATCCTCCAGAGGGGAGTCAAGAGGCTCCAGGTAAGGCATAGCACAAAACCAGAAGTCTTGAAAACAGACTGTCAGGCTACCTAAGAAAAAATTAATTCACAGCTATCTCCCAGGTTTGTAATACTCCAATCAGCCCAGAGAATTCACATTTCCATCAGTCTGCCTGCTCTGAAGCACCCTGTCAAATTAGTCTGTGGAAGATGACTAGGGACAGAACTACCCTGTGTTTTCCATTTTAATTTACAAATAATCTGTATGTGTAACACTTGTTTTCTTCTTTCTTTCTGCATTAATTACCACTACTGATCTTCCAATAGTAAACAGCCAGTGCTTACAAAATCCAACATATGACTTTGATTCCTGGAGTATCATTTTTGTTCTGTCCCAAGCCATTCCTCAGCCTCAGGAAAATGTGCCAGCATTAACTGCCAGCCAGCAGCCACTCACTGAAAGGCAAGCAAGCACAGTAATGCAGAGGTGGCAGGGAACCAGGAGCTCAGGAGCCAGCAAACAAACAGTGAGCCTTCAGCATCCCAGCCTCAGACCTGTAATCGGCCCAAAGTGATACCCTATTGAAGGGCACAGGGGAAGGAATAACATTTGCAGCTACCATTTGCTTAGAATACTACATGTAATAGATACCTTATTACATAGAGTACTGGTAATATGTTATAACATCTCTTAAGAAGCCATGAAGCAAGAGTATCACCTCCTAATCATCCCTGCAGATTATAAACTTATCCATAAGACAAAGATCTCAGCCAAAACAATGGTAACGCTCATGTTTAGGGAGGATAGTCTGAGATCAAGCAAAAAGTACCTGCTGAGGTCATTATTATCTACCTGTAAGCACACTTTCCATCAGCCGTTTTGGTTGTAATAGTAACATGAGCCACATGGCTTATGCTGGCCAAAGCCTAGGGAAGAAAGGAAATAAGATGAAAGAAAATGCATTGCTGGGTCAGCCACTGTCACCATCCCAGGGAAAGGTTTTCTACTTTGCCTCTTTCATTCTCTATTAGTTTGTGGCAACAACTTGATGATTTTTTTATGAGTACGAGTGTATTGCCTGCATGTGTGCATGTGCTCCCATGTCATAAATGCCCTCAGAGGTCAGAAGAGGATGTCAGATCTCCTGGAACTGGAGTTATACATAGTTGTTAATCACCATGTGAGTGCTGGGAATCAAACCCAAGTTCTCTGTGACAACAGTCAGTGCTCTTAACTGCTGAGCCATCTCTCCAGTCCTTTGATGATTTTTTTTTTTAAAAAGAGACTAATTTAACTCACTAAGCCTTAATGCATATGACAATGCATGAAATCTAGTGGGGGGGGCTATGGGAGAGTGCAGATGGGGGTACATAAACATGATTACGATGTTTTATATGAAATGCAGAAAAATTCAGCAAAAAATACTTTAAAAAATAAAATTTCGAATGATTTCATCTATAGCATAATCATTAGAACAAGGAGACATATACATTAAAAAGCCCAAAAAGAATCATATCAAAACACGTGTTAATGGTAATTGTATTCACATACAGAATTACTGTGTTAGTTTTCTTTTTTTTTTTTTGTCTTTTTCGAGACAGGGTCTCCCTGTAGCCCCAGCTGTCCTGGAACTCACTCTGTAGACCAGGCTGGCTTTGAACTCACAAAGATCTGCCTGTCTCTGCCTCCCGAGTGCTAGGATTAAAGGCATGCGCCACCAGGCCCGGCTGTTAGTTTTCTATTACTGTAACAAATAACTGAGATCAATTTATAGAGAAAAGGTTTCTTTTGGCTCATAGTTTTAGAGGATTCACTCTATGGTCAGTGGGTCCTAAAGCTTTGGGGCCTGTGGTGAGGATCTTATGATGGTGGGGAGTGTGAAGAAGAACAAAACTATTCACGCCTCCTGTACATAGAAGGTCTAAAGAAAGAAAGGAACAGAAAGGAGTTCCAATATTCCATTAAAGGGCACACCCTCAATGACCTGAAAACTTCCTACTAGGCCCTCCTCTGTCACCTCCCAATAACACCAAGCTAGACAACAAGCTTTTAGTACACGGGCCTTTGGGGGACATTCAGATCCATGTGATAGCAAATTGTTTAATATATTGTCACTGATCTATCTTCCAAATTTTTTTTTTGTCTTTTTGAGACAGGGTCTCCATGTACTCCCGGCTGGCACAGAACCCAATATATAGACCAGGCTGCCATTGAACTCATAGAGATCCACATGCTCCTCTTCCAATAATTAAAGAATTTGCCTTTCAAAAGGAATGATGGGCTCATTCAGATGGTACTATCTACTATTCCTCAAAACTGTTTTATAGGAGGAATCATAGATTTAAAAGGACCTGAACTGATTTGGAAAATGATATATGAAATACACAAAGCATCAATAAAAAGTGAAAAAATAAAATAAAATAAATAAAAGTTACTGAATTCTAAAAAAAAAAGACAAATTTAAAGGCACATGCCTTTAAACTCACCACTAGGGAGCAGAGCTATGCAGATATCTTGAGCTCTTGGCCAGCTTGGTCTACAAAGCAACTTCCAGGCCTGCTGGGGCTACAGGGAGGCCATGTCTCAACCTCCCCAACCCCTCACACCCCAAAAAGCAAATGAGCTGGGTGACTCAGACCTCTAATCCCAAGGGTTGTGAGGCAAAATGAGGAAGATCAAGAACTCAAGGCCAGCATTAGCTACACAAAGAAGTCAAGACCAACTTGGCCTACATGAGAACCTGCCTCAAAAATTAAATTAGCCGGGCGTGGTGGCAAACGCCTTTAATCCTAGCACTCAAGAGGCAGAGGCAGGTGGATCTCTGAGTTCAAGGCCAGCCTGGTCTACACAGTGAGTTCCAGGACAGCTGGGGCTACAGGGAGACCCTGTCTCAAAAAGACCAAAAAACAAATTTTTTTTAATTAAAAATGTAAATGATTTTGAGGCTTCTATAAGTAAAGACGTGCTCACAGGAGGGCAGTACTATGTAACATCGAGAAGAAAGCAGCCCGCTGCTCTACAAGGAGCTTTTTCCCAACAAGTAGATGGGAACATGGCGGGCCTAGATTCACTTCTCCATTCTGCCACTAACTAATGTGTCCTGGTGGCTTCTTACACATTCAGTGCCAGTTTCATCATGTGAAATAGGTCTGACTGTATACTGTGTGGCTACTGTAAGGAGTAAGAGCTAATCACACCAATGCTGAGAACCTTAGCTGGCACAGACAGCCCTCAATATCTTCCCTGTCTAACTACAGTAAAGCAACAACCCCAAAGATGTCCCACAGCTAGGCTAAGGCTTCTGGGGGCTGGGGGTTGGAAACTGACTCACAGTTGCACAAGGAGGATGAAGCTGCTCTCCAACAGCTTAAGTAGAGACAGCTTCGAGGTAAACCTAGAAACGATTTCTTTTTTAATTTTATTTATTTATTTTCCATGTGTATGAATGTACTGTCTGCATGTAGGTCTGTGCACCCGTGTCATGCAATGCTGCGGAGGTCAGAAGAGGGTCTCGGATTCCCCTGGAACTGGAGTTCTCCTGGAATTGGAGTTACAGACGGTTCTCAGCCACCATGTGGGTGCTGGGGATCGAACCCGGGTCCTCTGCAAGAGCGGTCGGCGCTCTTAACCTCTAGGCCATCCCTCCAGCCCCCAAAACAATTTCTACTAGGAATAATGTGGGGTTCACTGTGAGCAAAAGACTACTTGAGGTTATCCTAGTTTAACCTAAATTGCCGGAATTAAAGAAAATGGGTAATAGCTGCCTTTTAAAATTAAACAAAATATACCTATGAATTGTTTTCAAAGGGCTAAAATGGAAATATGCCTTTTTTTCTTTCTCCCCTCAATTCACTTTCCTCCCAAATAACTACTTATAACAATTTCTAGAGCCTCCCCAAAAGAATAAAGTCCTACCAAAACTTTGTCCTCTGCCCCATTAGACAAATGTCTTCTGACCTCTAAAACTATAATAAATGATTTTGCTTTATACCACTAAGTTTGTGGTAATTAGGAGGAGGAAACAGGAATCTCTATTCACAGGTTTTTTTGATTGTTTTGTTTTTTGAGACAGGGTTTCCTTTTAGTTCCAGCTGGCCTGGAGCTGGATATGTAGACCAGGCTGGCCTTAAACTCAGAGATCTGTCTGCCTCGCCTCCTGACTGCTGGGATTAAAGGCTTGCGCCAGCATACCCAAGTAGTAGTTTATTTTAAATTTTGTGTATGTATGTATGTATGTATATGAATGTACTCTTTGGGGCTGGAGAGATGGCCTAGCGGTTAAGAGCGCCGACCGCTCTTACAGAGGACCCGGGTTCGATCCCCAGCACCCACATGGCGGCTGAGAACCGTCTGAAGCTCCAATTCCAGGAGAACTCCAGTTCCAGGGGAATCCGAGACCCTCTTCTGACCTCCGCGGCGTTGCACGACACGGGTGCACAGACTTGCATGCAGACAG
>VZQC01002694.1:68934-93934 GCA_009823505.1 Rhizomys pruinosus
AAAAAAAAAAAAAAAAAAAAAAATCTATTTTCTGTTTCCTATATACATAGATGTTTATCCAGACATTTCTATATAAGTACTCAAACCCTATTTTTATGATAGGGAAACAAATAAGTTCTTCTTAAACCACCAAATAGCTAATCTGTTCAAATATCTGTCTCAAAATATTTTTCACTATTTGTTCAAATGAGCATCTAGATAAGATTAAGTGAAATTGGTCCTCAGGCCCCTTAATCTCTACCAATTTATAGGTTCTTATTCTCTTCTCTCATCTTTTATTCCTCTCCCATTTACTTGTTGGAGTCTTCCGTCATATAGTTTTCCATTTACCATTCTTGCTGGCCCATACATTTTCTACATACTGATATGTAGATGTAATTATTGATCAAATTCATATTTGATTTTCTGATAAAATCTCATAGGTGTTCTTAAGTTCTACTAAGAGACATGTAAAATCCATGGCCTCTGTAGATAAAATAGTGTATCAAGCACTTAAGAAAAATTCTCAGTTGTAGAAAGCTAAATTTATTTGCTCAAATTTACAAATATTAAAAATTAAATTTATTTATTTTTTTGGCAGAAGACCCAGGTTCAATTCCCAGCACCCACATGGCAGCTAACAACCATTTGTAACTCCAGTTCTAGGGGATCTAACACCTTCTTCTGGACTCCATGGGCATTCCACACATATACCACAGTTACATATATGCAGGCAAAACATCTAAACACATAAAATAAAAGCAATTTTTAAAAAAATTAAAAATGAGGGGCTGGAGAGATGGCTCAGTGGTTAAGAGCACTGGTTCTTTCAGAGGACCTGGGTTCGGTTCCCAGCAGTGACATGGCAGCTAACAACCATCTGTAACTCCAGCAGCAGGAAATCTGACATCTTCTTCTGATCTCCATGGGCACTGCATGACACAAGTGCACTTATTACATACACGCAAGGAATATACTCATACATATAAAAACAAAAAGAAACTTAATGAAATTTTAAAATTACATATATCTAACAAGTACAAAACTTAAATCTTATTTACCTCTGTTGAGAAACAAACTGAGAAATAATAGTGTCACCAGAGGAAGGTATTTTTACACTCTTCTTTAAACCTTCACTCACCTCACCCCGAAAGCCGTATGTAGAAATACTGGCTAAATCCTCAAAGGTCTGCAGTTTACTTGTAGTGAACCTCTCACACACAATATCCAGATCTTCTTTCTATAAGATCAAAAAAAAAAAAAAAAGTCAACAATCATGTCTCTCATTTTTCCATTTTATTGATTTAATCACAGAAGAAATTCTTCTCAGAAGCCTTTAGTCCTACCTTGGCACCCAGAATGCCACATGTCCTGGAGTGAAAAAGTTCCTTACCAGCCTGCTCCTTCTTGGTGCCATTTACCTGTCTGCAACCACATCCCCTCCTTCTGACACTGGAGTAACCCCATCCTTAGACCTCTTCTCCATCTGTACTCCTTTTCCTTTTTTCTTTTCTTTTCTTTCCTCCCTCCCTCCCAAGACAATGTCTCAGTATATAGCCAAGGCTACCTCAAATTCAACCCTTCTGCCTTGACCTCTTTCTCAAGTGCTAGAATTATAGGCATGTGGCATCATGCCCAGTTGTCATGGCCTTTCATTTTTTAAATTGTAACAAAATACATGTTAACAAAATTTTCATTTCAGCTGGGTATGGCAGCACACACCTGAAACTCCAGTATTTCTGAGGTAGAGGCAGGAGAATCAGGAGTTCAGGGTACCCTCAGTGACAGTGTGTTCAAGGTTAGCCTGGGATACATGAGGTCCTGCCTCAACAAAAAACAAACCAAACACCTTTTGATCCTAACTACTTATAAGTGTACATTTCTGTATATTAAGTGTATATCTGAATTATCTGAATTTGCATAAATTTAACAAGTAAAAAATACAGAACCATTCCCTTCCAGAACTACTTCATCTTTGCTTTTTGTTTGTGTTTTTTTTTTTTCATCTTTTTTTTCAGACAGTGTCTTACTATATAGCCCTAGCTATGCTGGAATAAAAGGTGTGCACTACCACACCTTGGACTACTTCATCTTTTTTTTTTTTTGAGACGGGGTCTCCCTATAGCCCCAGCTGGCCTGGAACTTACTCTGTAGACCAGGCTGGACCTGAACTCACAGAGATCCGCCTGCCTCTGCCTCCCAAGTGCTAGGATTAAAGGTATGCACCACCACATCCGACTTAAAGACGGTTCTTAGCCATCATGTGGATGCTGGGAATCAAACCTGGGTCCTCTGCAAGAGCAGTCAGTGCTCCTAACCCTGAGCCATCTCTCCAGCCCCAACTTTCTATTCTTTACTCTTCCCCCAATCCCTGGCAATCCCTTTTCTACACTGTGTCTATAAGTGTGACTATTCTAGGATCCTCATATAGTAAGAATTGTACAACAGTATTATTTTTTTGTGGCTGATTTATTTCAGTCAACATATCTCCAGGTTCATCTATGTTGAAAGATCTCAGAATTCATTCCTGTTTAAGGCTCAATACTGTTCCTGTGTGTGTGGATATACCATATTTTGTTTACCTACTTATTATCTGACAAACACAAAAGCTGCCTTTGCCTGTCCTATAATGCTATTACTGTGAGCACACAAATGCCTGCTCATGTCAGTGCAACTGCTCAGAGTAATTCTAATTTTCTGAAGAACTCCGTATCATTTTTCCATAATGGATGCACTATTTTATAGTTCCATCAGCATACCCAAAGGAACTAATTTCTCTACCTTCTCATCAATCCATATAATTCTTTTTTTTTTTTTGGTAACATTCATTTTATTATTTTTTTAATTTTTTTTTTTAATTTTTTTTTATTAATTTTATTTATTTCCGTATGTGTATGAATGTACTATCTGCATGCAAGTTTGTGCACCCGTGTCGTGCAATGCCGCGGAGGTCAGAAGAGGGTGTCGGATTCCCCTGGAACTGGAGTTCTCCTAGAATTGGAGTTTCAGACGGTTCTCGGCCGCCATGTGGGCGCTGGGGATCGAACCCGGGTCCTCTGTAAGAGCAGTCGGTGCTCTTAACCACTAGGCCATCTCTCCAGCCCCCCTTTTTTTTTTTTCAATTAGCAATAATCGCGCCTCAGATTAACCTCATTGGCTACGATACTGCCACTGCGCAAAGCTAGTAACATTCATTTTAATAGATGGGAAGTGATATTGCACTATAGCCTGGATTTGCATCTCTGTAATGACTATCGTCAACATCTTTTCACGAGTCTTAGGGCTTTTCACGGAATTAAAATGGAGTTAAGTCTGAAATTTGCAAACCTCTACACAGACAGGCACACACCTACAAACACTTTTATATTTTTAATTAATTAATTTATTTATTTATTTATTTATTTTTGGTCTTTTCGAGATGGGGTCTCCCTGTAGCCCCAGCTGTCCTGGAATTCACTCTGTAGACCAGGCTGGCTTTGAACTCAAAAAGATCCACCTGCCTCTGCCTCCTAAGTGCTAGGATTAAAGGCGTATGTCACCACGCCCGGCAAATTTAAATTACTTTTTTTTTTTGGTCTTTTCGAGACAGGGTCTCCCTGTAGCCCCAGCTGTCCTGGAACTCACTCTGTAAACCAGGCTGGCCTTGAGCTCACAAAGATCAAGTCCTCTTAACTGCTGAGCCATTGCTCTAGGCCCATCCAAAGGTCTCTGAATAAAACTTACCATATCATATACCATTTTGCTGAAAATCCTTTAGTCATAGCTTACCATAGTAACTATAAAAGCAAAAGGTTTTATTCTGTCCAAAATGTCCAGTATGTTCTCTCTTTGTCCTACTACTATTCTCTTAAAATTTTTTTTCTTTATTTTTTACAAGTGAGTACTTTGCCTACATGTAGGTAAATGCATCAAGAGTATGAAAAACCTGCAGAGCCCATAACAGGGTGTCAGATCCCTTAGAACTGGAGTTACGGATGACTATTAGCTGCTATGAACCTAACCTGGGTCCTCTGTAAGAGCAACCAGTGCTTTAAACCCCTGAGCCATCTCTCCAGCCCTGCTACTCTTAAAAGTCAGGTATGTTTCTTTTTTTTTTTTTTTAAATGAAAATACATAAAATCTTTTTTAAGTCAGGTATGTTTCTATTTCATGGCTTCCATCTCCATGGTTCTCTCTGGTTGGACTACTGAAAATCAACCTTTCAATCTTCTCATGAGCTCTCTCCATCAGTTCTCTCAGAATTTCCTATTAACAAAGCCTTCCTGAACTACCATTCCCAGAAGTCTCATCCCTTCTTACTCCCCAGGCCCATCTTACTCCTAGCATTTCTTTCCTGCGTAGTACTTTGAGCCATCTGAAAAACCATTTATTATACCTGTTTGCTTATCATCTCGCACTAACAGGATAGAAAGCATCCATCAGAAGACAAGGTTTTATCTGTTTTATACACTACCACATCCCTTGAACAGTCTATAATATACAATAAATACTCAAAAAAACTACAATAAATAACACATAATTATTGCTGGCATTGAATTTTTAGTTAAAAAAAAAAAATACCATCTACAAAAGCCTAAAGTTACCAAAGACACAAGGCTGTGCACGTTCCTGCAGAGGCACCACATGACGCACATAAACGTCCTGCCCCCTGACATTTTACTTACTCTGATTCCAGTGCCATTGTCTTGGATCTGAATTAACTTCAGGCCTCCTTCTTTAACAATCACCTGAATACTTGTGGATTTTGCATCCAAACTGGCAAGTCAGAGAAAACATGTTATCAGTTGTAACTCTCAAATACACTACTTCTTCTTTTTTTTTTTTTTTTTCTGAGATAGGGTCTATGTATCCTTGGCCGGCTTGAAACTCAGTATGTAGACCAGGTTGACTTCAAACTCAGAGATCCACCTGCCTCTGCCTTCCCGCTGCTATTAAAGGGATGCATCACCAGGCCTGGCTTAATGCACATATATATTTTTTTAATTTTATTTATTTCCGTATGTGTATGAACGTACTGTCTGCATGCAAGTCTGTGCACCCGTGACATGCAACACCGCGGAGGTCAGAAGAGGGTGTTGGGACTCCCCTAGAACTGGAGTTCTCCTGGAATTGGAGTCTCAGACGGCTCTCGGCCGCCATGTGGGTGCTGGGGATCGAACCCGGGTCCTCTGTAAGAGTGGTCGGTGCTCTTAACCACTAGGCCATCTCTCCAGCCCCTTAATGCACATATTTTAATACAGACACGGCATTAATAATAAATTCCAAGGAGAGCCCATGATTTAACTAATGTTTACTTTGGTGTCTTAGGAGGGTTCATGCCTGTAGTATGGACGTGATAACCCTATACGTGTTCTCAGTAGAACGAACCATGTTCCTGTTCCTAGAATAGTTCCTTTTAGTATTGATGTCTCTTTCTTTCTCTCTTTCTCTCTCTCTCTCTCTCTCTCTCTCTCTCTCTCTCTCTCTCTCTCTCTCTCTCTCTCTCTCTCTGTTTTTGACACAGGGTGTCCCTGTAGCCCCAGCTGTCCTGGAACTCATTATGTAGACCAGGCTGGCCTTGAACTCACAGAGATCCACCTGCCTCTGCCTCCTGAGTGCTGAGATTACAGGCGTGCACCACCACAATATCTTTTCAATGAATTTTTCTGTTATTTCAACTTTATTCAGTCTCTGGTTTCTAAGTGACTCCAATAAAATATCATAAAAATTCTAAGTGTTTTCCTTTACTATTATGTTTTCTTTAAGAAAGTAGCCTCATGGTGAAGAAAAAAATGGCAATGCAGAAAGTGCTTTAAGAAGATAATAGGGGGGCTGGAGAGACGCCTCAGCAGTTAAGAGCACCAACTGCTCTTGCAGAGGACCCAGGTTCAATTCCCAGTACCCACATGGTGGCTAAGAACCGTCTTTAACTCCAGTTGGGGAATCTGACGCCCTCTTCTGACCTCTGCAGCATTGCATGAACGGGTGCACCAACCTACATGCAGACAGTACACTCATACACATAAAAAATAATTTTTAAAAATTGTCATAAAAAAAAAGAAGATAATAGGGCTGATGAAATGGCTCAGTGGGTAAAACCACCTGCCACCAAGCCTGAGGATCTAGGTTCAATCCCTGGGACCCACCTGGTGGAAAGTGAGAATTGGTCACAAAAGCTGTCCTATGACTTCCACAAGCATGTTGGTATATGCACCCTACATATACAAATAAGCAAATTAAATTAACTAAAAATAGAAAACAAGCTTAAAAAAAAAAAAGAAACTAATAAATCTTTTGTGTTTTCAGAGTACCCTATGAGCACATCTACCAGAAAAAAATAATTCAACTTGGGACTGCATCAAAAAGAGAAGTTACTGAAGCAGAGGCAGGTGGATCTCTGTGAGTTCAAGGTCAGCTGGGGCTACAGGGAGACCCTGTCTCAAAAAGACCAAAAAAAAAAGTTATCAACACCTTTCATGAAACATGATTTTTTATCTTATTTTATTTTTTTGAAACATCATTTATTTTTAAAAACCAGGCAGTAAGTTACTTAAATAAACACCTTTCTCAGGACCCCTTGCATTACAAACCTTGACTTAAATATTAACCAGCACTAAGAAGAAAAATAAAATTAACCAGCACTTAACTGGAATCCATGCAAAATCTTTGCTTGCAGAATTATAAGCCACTAAACTACTATATTTAGTTTTATTATAGAAATTCAGGCACAAAACAGTAACTAGTCTAAAATTATCCGGTCAGTTTATGCTAACACTATCGAAACAAAAGTGCTTTGGGGGGGGGGTCTATTACTACATCAAATCGATACCTTTTAATTCTTTTCCTTTCTGTCTGTGGTCTTTTTGGACCCACTATTATTTAAATAGCAGGGCTCTAAATGGTTTGTTTACCCAGTGGACCTCTACAAGTTTGCCATTCTTCACAGATTTCAGGGGAGAGGAGGGGTAACAATGTATGAATTTTCCAACATCAATTGATATTAACACGAAGTATCTGATATAATTCTTGGGTATACACTATGGGCATCAGTCTGTATATTTTTTTTGGTTGATGGTGAATTATTTATATATTTATTTTTGCCTTTGACAGTCAACACTCACTTTTCTTACCACGTTAAGCAAAGAATGCCTCCAGGAATGATGGGCCCGAGAACACTAATTGGACTAATCTGGCAATAAGGGAATCAGAAATTAGGCCCCATATTCGTTAGCCTGATGTAAAACTCCACTTACTTTGAACACAACTCAAAAGGAACTGTGAATGTGTATGGATTTAGGGGACGAATGGTAAGGAACACATGGCATCCTCTGAAGATTGTTTTTCTCTCACCATAAACATTCACACGTCTCTAGTCTTGCACCTTATGCACAAATGTGAATTTAAGTAGCTTCCTTCCGGAAGGTACCATTAAAGCAATACCGTATCTGTTTCCTCTACGTCCGACCACGCAGGTCTCAGGGAAGCCATGAGGAACCAAGGCTGCAGGGAAGAGGAGGCCAGTCCGCCCCATCCCGAGTGGCCTTTAGAAGCCGGCTCCGCTCGCTCCGTACCAGTTCTCAATCATCTCTTTGATGGCATTAGCCGGCCGCTGGATAACCTCCCCCGCCGCTATGCGGTTCACCACCGTCTCGTCCAGCCGCCGGATAACTCCCGCTACAAACGCCATTTTGGCGCCAGAGAAGCCAGGTTACCGCTAGACGCCGTCGGCCAATCACTTCAATCCCTCCAGCTCACGATCTTCCTTCCGCCGTGGTTTACGCAATCCTGCGCCATCTTGCAGTCGCAGATACTGATTGGGCAGAACGAATACCAATCAAACTTCTTCCTTACGTCAGTTCCTTGGCTTTTATCCCGCCCTCAAACTGCGGCCACCTCCCCCAGGCTAGAAGCTGTGCGCATGCGTGTTAGAGTTCACAGGTCCGCTCTTCCCATTGGCTCATTTCTGGGAGCTAAGGGAATACGAAATCTCCAGCCAATAGGAGCGGAGGTGCCCTGGCAGCCGCTGGTGCGCCCGGGCTCGGGTGATCTGGCGCAGAACCCAGGGGGTTCTTGGCGCTCGTCGGGCTCCTCCCCGTTTGTTGCGGCCCCGGAGCTTGGCGTGATCTTGTGGCCTACCGCAGAATGTGGATGACGCCCAAGAGGATTAGGATGGAAGTCGACGAGGCTCTGGTGTTCCGGCCCGAGTGGACCCAGCGTTACTTGGTGGTGGAGCCTCCGGAGGGCGACGGGGCCCTGTGCCTGGTGTGTCGCCGCCTCGTCGCTTCGACCCGGGAACGCGACGTCCGGCGCCACTACGAAGCGGAGCACGAATTCTACGAACGGTTTGTCGGGGACGAGGAGCGCGCAGCCCTGGTGGAGCGGTTGCGGCAGGGCGACATGTCTTTGGCGACGGTGCTCACTCCCGAGGAGCGGGCGACGCGGGCAGGCCTCGGCCTCTGCCGCTTCTTGGCCTTGAAGGGTCGCGGCTGGGGTGAGGGAGACTTTGTACACCAGTGCATGGAGGTGTTGCTGAGAGAGGTCCTGCCGGACCACGTAGGCGTCCTGGAAGGCATCGATCTGTCTCCAGAGATCACAAGGCAGAGGATTCTGAGCATTGACAGCAATCTGCGCAGCCAGCTGTTCAACCGAGCCAGGGACTTCAAGGCCTATTCCCTCGCTTTGGATGATCAGGCTTTTGTGGCCTATGAGAACTACCTCCTGGTCTTTATCCGTGGCGTAGGCCGCGACCTGGAGGTGCAGGAAGATCTTCTGACGATTATCAACCTGACTCAACACTTCAGCGTGGGTGCCCTCATGTCGGCGATTCTGGAAGCCCTGCAGACGGCAGGGCTCCCGTTACAGCGAATGGTTGGACTGACCACAACGCACACTTTAAGGATGATTGGTGAAAATTCCGGACTGGTCTCCTACATGAGAGAAAAGGCCGTCAGCCCCAACTGTTGGAATGTGATCCACTATTCGGGATTTCTTCACTTGGAACTGTTGAGTTCTTATGATGTCGATCTTAATCAGATCATAAATACCATATCCGAATGGGTAGTGATGATTAAGACCAGAGGGGTCAGGCGCCCAGAGTTTCAGCCTTTACTCAGTGAGTCTGAAGCAGAGCATGGTGAAAGGGTGAATGGACGGTGTCTGAACAATTGGCTGAGAAGAGGGAAGACTTTAAAGCTGATATTTTCACTGCGAAAAGAAATAGAGGCATTCTTGGTGTCTGTAGGGGCCACAACAGTCCATTTCACAGACAAACAGTGGCTCTGTGATTTTGGCTTCCTAGTAGATATTATGGATTATCTTCGAGAGATCAGCGAAGAATTGCAGATCAGTAAAGTCTACGCTGCAGCTGCGTTTGACCGTATTTGTACCTTTGAGGGCAAGCTGGACTCACTTCAGAGACATATGGAGGAAGTAAATCTCACAGACTTCCCTGCCTTCAGCATGGTCGTTGATGAGCTTAAACAGCAGTTTAAGGAAGATCAAAAAATCTTTGATCCTGACAGGTATCAGATGGTGATCTCTCGTCTACAGAAAGATTTTGAGAGGCATTTTAAGGACCTCAGGTTCATTAGAAAGGACTTGGAACTTTTTGCAAATCCGTTTAACTTTAAGCCTGAATATGCACCTATTTCAGTGAGAGTGGAGCTAACAAAGCTTCAGGGAAACACTGACCTTTGGAATGACTACAGAGTCAAAGACTTGGGACAGTTTTATGCTGGATTGTCTGCTGAAGTTTACCCAATTATCAAAGGGGTTGCCTATAAGGTGGCATCCTTGTTTGATAGTAATCAAATCTGTGATAAAGCTTTTTCGTATTTAACTAGAAACCAACACACATTGAGCCAGCCAGTGACGGATGAGCACCTCCAAGCACTATTTCGTGTTGCCACAACTGAGATGGATCCTCGTTGGGATGATCTTGTGAGAGAAAGAAATGACTCATAAGCTTTTGTAGTACAACACTGAAACAAGAATTCAACTTCAAACACAAAAATTAGTCTGATTTTCTTTCACGTTTACCAATTTTGGATTGTTGGAGAGCATTAATCTTCTTACAAGATGTCCAAATCAATAACAGTTCTAATCTGTCTGATAGTTGCCTTTTTTCCATCTCATTTGGCAACATGAGACTGAGACAGAAGACTATCACCTTTTTAAAAAAACTTAGTTTAACGGAAAAAGTCGTTGCCTTTTACTTTATGGTATAACCGATTTTCAGCAAGTTTAGTGTTGATAATGTGAGTTGAATTAGAGGTCTGGTTTTAAGATGTTCTGAAGATATATGCCAAAAATCTTAGCTTTTATTTTAACAAAGTGTAAAAATTGTGATAGTTTTAAATTACCAACTCCTTAGAAGTGTATTTGAGTCAATTTACAGAAACTCAACCTACCAAGTTTAAAGCATCTGAAAAATGAACACTGTGTATGCCCAGTGGAGGTATTTTGTCTAGGTAACAAAATGTTTAATACTATTTTTTAAAACATTTCTGAGTCCAAAATAAATTTTGGCAGGTTTCCTCCTGCCCTTCCCTTCCTAACCTACCCAGCGATAGTGATTTTGCAAGTGGAGGAAGGAATCAAAATTGTAGTTCGAGAAGCAAGAATAATTTTAAGTTACTGATTTAGGAGGCTTCTCACAATCTGAAATTAAAAATAACCAATTAATGGTGGTTTCCCCTGAATTTATCATGAGGGGCTATTTTCAGCTTGTCTATCAAAGGACCATGGTAAGTATGGAATCTGAAGCATTGCCAGTTAGTAACTTTTTTTCTACTCTAGACAGAACTTTGGCCCTATCAGAACAGTGCAAAAAACTTACACTTCAGGATCAGGAGTTGTGAGAAGTTTTAGCTTATTTGTCTTATCTGCATGGGTAGTAATGTTTTGTAAACAAACTCTGTGACACTTTATTTTGAAATGATAATGTCAGGTTTCGTTAGCTGCTGAAAATGGATTTATGCCAGAATTTAGAACTGTCCACATTAAGACAGTTCATAAATAGAAATATTTACATCTCAAGAAGCAGCCTTATTCAGACTGTAGTAATTCTTTATTTCTGATGACACATTGGTTTTGTGCTGTACCAGTTATTCTCAGACACATTAACTGAAACAGGTCAGTCTCACAGTAAAGCTCAACATATGAAGCTGATTTAAAAGCAGCACCCAAGTTGTAAACTCATCCTCAAGTATAGTTTGAAGACTGTTGTGCTATTAAGTTCTGTCTTAAGTATTGCAGCACTTTATTCTGTTGCAAATTCAAGGAACCAGATTACAACTAAGAATTTAGAAGAACTGATGCCTAAGCAATCTTAAATAGATGCCACACGAGCCTAAGAACCAAGTTGGATCAGTGGTTCTTAACCAAAGGTAGCAACCCTTCCTTCCAGAAGATGCTGAGAAAAGTGTGGGGCACCTTTGTGGTTATCACATTTACTGGAGGGCACCTTCGTGGTTATCACATTTACTGGAGGGTTCTGCTGGCATTTAAGCCTGAAGATGTTTTCCCTCCTACGGTGCACAGGACAGCTGGCTCCATGAGGAATTAGCCCTCCCAAAGTGCCAGCAAATCCCTCCCCCCCTATATACATTATCTTATTTTTAAGGGACAGGGAAAATTACCAGCAGAAGCTGATGGTATATTTGATAGGGAAGCCTAATTCCAGCAGTTCTAAGAAGAAAAGTATAATTGACAAGGTAACAGATTGACATTTTGATTATCAAGGAATAAGCTTAAATATCTGGGAAAAAGATAGTGAAAAAACAAAAATAATCTGCTGGTAATTTCCCAGTAGCTTTGTGTATTGCCTTTCACAGCAAATGCTTTTATTACTTGAGAGAAAGATTGGAAGACTGGAAAGCTACTGCTGCTTTCTAGTCCCAGTTCTATTAGTATCGTGTACATTTTATCAAGTTCTCGTGTTTTGCTTAAGGTGATATTAAAATTAGTTTGCATCAGTAGCCACTGAGTGAATGTGGGGGAGATATACATAACCCAAGGATTTTTTAAAATTGACCCTCAGCAATAGAGAGTTTGCTGTAACCTTGTTTTTTAAAAGTGTTTTACTGTTTTCTGTGTTAAGTAACTGTAGCTGCATGGCAGTTTATTATTTTTTTTCTTTTAAAGTATATAGTTGTTACTGGTCCTGTGATATCAGTGAATATAGTTAAAATAAGTGCCATTTAAAAACAAAACAAAAAAAACAAAACTCTGTGTCCTTCACATTTACATCCCCATTCCTCTCATTCCCACGAGTTCAAATGCTTGCGCAGTCTCCCTTATGGCCACTCAGCTGCTCAAGTTCAGTGTCTGTCAGTATTCTTACCCTCCTTGAAACACTTGATTATCCTAGCTTTGAGGAGATACCAGCTCCAGGTATGTTTTCCCAGTCTTTGCAGGCACCTTTTCCCTTAAATATGGTCGTGGTTTGTTTGGGTTTGCTGTCACTTTTTAGGCTGCTTAACCCCTCTTGCCTTGTTTCCCTTCCGTGCCCTCTGTAGTTGATCTCGTCTCTTTCTGTGACTTCAGTTACCACCTGTATGAAATCTTCCCAAGTTCTTACCTCCTCTGGAGATTTTTCTGTACTTTGAATTGTCAACCTTGCTAACACTTTGCTCTCTCACAGGCCTCACAGCACATTTTGCTCTTTCTCCCAAACCTGCTTGGCCTCTCATTTTCCTTTTCTTCAGGAGGTGGCACTGTGTTGCCAACCATTCAGTTGGCCATGTCCAAGCCAAAAATGGAGTCAACCCAATGACGTTGCCCCACTGCTTTCACTGTTGCTCTCAGAATAAAATACAAACTTGTGTTCATCTCGCAGGTCTTGGTCTATATGCTACTTCATGTAGAAAGCTTCAGTGGTGCCCTCTAGGCCCGGTACCCTGACTGCACACTCACTGTACGCTCGTCCTGCTCTAGCTATACCCTTACCATTTGTTACTACTTTATTGGTCATTGCTAGACTGGAACATAAGTGTTATTTGTGGTTTTATCTAGTGCTTAGCACAGTGCCTGGCGTTTGAATAAATGCTCAGGCAAATAAATACTTGTGTTTGTGTTTTATGATCTTTGAAATTTCACAGTCTCGTTTGACCTTCACAGTCCATCTTGCCTGTTTATTGAATAGTTGTAGCCATATATTGCAAATTAAGAAATGAAACTTATTTGTGACTAGGGACCTCGTTGTGTTTCTTGAATTTAGTGCAGTGCTTAGCATGTGGTTCAATATGTGAATGTTGTTAAGAAAACGAACAGATTGTAATTTACCCTCGTAAATCTAATTAGTAGTCATGTCAGGATTAAAACCTAGGTGTACTCACATAAATCCATTCTGTAGTGTTAACTGTATCCATGATCTAGAGTCTTAAGTTTTTTTAATTTCCAAAGGCAGGTTTCCAAAGGAACCTACATACAGAGGGAAAAGAAAAGGGATAACTATTTAGAGTGAAATAATTTAATGTTAAAATTACCTTCAGTACTGGAGAAAGACAATGTGACATAAGAGTTAACATCCATTTTTCCTTTTGTAGGCATCAACCCTAGGAGAAAATGGCATGCTATTTAGTAGTTACTTTCCTTTACAGATGATTTCTGGCTCTTCTGGAATTTAAAAGTAAGTAAATTTAACAAGTACTAGAAGATGACTCGATCGCCCCTTATTTTCTTAACCTACAAAATGCCTGTGTCATCTCCCCAAGGAAAAAAAAAACCCCAAATGACATCCAATTAACATGTGCTTTTAGATTTGGTGTATTTCTTTGTTTTCTTGTTCCCATGCCTCTGTGAACTTAATTTGTGGGTAACAGGGGCTTTTCAGGAAAGTCTTAAGGCAGGAAAGGCAGACCGTTGGTTTCTCTCCTGAAAAGTCATGTTGCCCAATTTAACTCTTAATCGGATTTACAGTCCTAATTCACTCTGAGGTCTTGATGTAGGTATGATAGTCATCCAGAGATTTGATCCTTGTTACAAAACTAGATTTTCATCAACTTTTGGGTAAAAGGGTTTCTCATGTTTATCTTCTTACAATTGAGCAGTTGCCTCATCCTACACCGGAAGTACTTACTGTGAATTCCATTTTTGATTTCTGCCTTAAAACTGACAAAATTCTGAGTTCATATCCTATACATTTTATCAAATGCAGCCAGCAGCCACCACATAATTTCTTTCATCTTTAATGTCTCACAGTTCATCTCAAGGGACCGTTTGTCCTGTCTATAAGATGAATTGCCCCTGTATGATTTATTATTTCTCCTATCTTCCATAGAAATTTTCCTGAATGCCTGCGGACTAATCACTAAGCCTGTGTGTTTAGTATTTTAGTTCTTCTGTAAACACAGAACCAATCTGTGCATCAGGACAGGCTCCATTGCCATGAGTAAACTATACAATTTTAGTATCTCAACAACTTGTCTATTGAAAATTGTCCGAGGTCTTTCTCTAGGTAAGGGACTGATAAACTAGAGCTCACAAGCCGAGTCTGTCCTGGTTCATGTTTCTGTAAGTGAAGTCTCATTGGAATATAGCCTTGTCCATTTACGAGTTTTCCCTGGCTGCTTTGCCCTACCGTGGCAGAGTTGAATAGTTCTGACACAGTATGTGTCCAGCAAGGACTAAAATACTCTGTGGCCCTTTACAGACAAATTTATCAATCCTTGCTAGAAGTTGTCCTTACTCTGGGGCTCAGGACAAAGCAGATACTCCATTAGGACTGTTGGCTGCTCACTTTGGGAAATGAAAAAAACAAAGCCCATACCACACCAAAGTCGAGGAGAAACCTAATCTCTCCATACAACTGGACACATTTTGAAAACAAACACTACTGACTCTCATGGTTATATCACCCTATTTATGTCATTTTAAATGTATTTTTGCTTTTTCATTGAGATAAAAGTTTACAAATATTAAGTGTACACCTCAGTGGATTTTTATATTCACCTGTGAATGCACCACCCAGATTAAAGTAGAAAACATTTCTGTTATTGCAGTAGGTGCCCTTTTGCCTCTTACACAAGCGAGATCATCGCTGCTCTGACCTTTATTTACCATCGGTTTTGCCCGATTTAAAGCGATATGAAGTAAGATTATTATACTTTCTGTACCTTTGGTTCTCTACATGTCTGCTATAGTAATCCATGTTGTAGGTTGTAACACTTCATTTTTCACTTCTGTGTCAGAGTCCATTCATGGTATGATTAATATCATACTTTATCCGTTCAATGTTGCTGAATATTTGGATTGTTTCCAGTTTGTGGTCATTATGAATAAAGTTGCTATTAAAAGCTGTGTGTCGTTCAGTGTCCATGCGTTACCCCTTCCATTGGGTGTATTCTTCCATAGATAACCTTGTTTCTGTTACACAGATTATTCTCCAGAGGGCAACTAGAGTGGTCCTTCTTTGAAAATCTGTCAGATAATGTGACTTTTCCCTTCCAAACCCTCTAATGACTTTGTGTCATAGAATGGAATCTTAGTTCTATCGGGTCCTCAGGTCCTGCATAAATCTGCAGCCACACTTGCCTTTTCCTTGTTAGCTATGACGTTTTATCTCTTCTCCCTCTCCCTCCTTTCTCTGTGCTGTACTGACCACTGCTGTTAGTTGTTTTGAGGCTTTGGGGCTCATTGGTTGGATGGATCCAGGGCCACAAGCATGAGAATCATGTGTGCCAGTACCGAGCATACCCAGCTCCACTGGCCTTGACATGAGCCATGACACTGGTTTATGGTAAGTTAATTATCCCGGGAGTGCCGATATCCAACTTTTGAAAGGAATTTAGAGATTAAAATGCAAACTTGCCTGATTTTTCAAAATGAGTCATGTCATGCCTCTAATCCCAGGACCGGGGGAGTCAAAGGCAGGTGGACTTTTGAGTTTCAGGCTACCCTAGTCTACCTAGTAAGTTCTAGGCCAACCAGGGCTACATAGCATCTGTCTCAAAAAAAAAAAACACTTTGAAAAAAATGTGCCATAGTAGTGCATGCCTTTAATCCCAGCACTCAGAAGGTAGAGGCAGGTGGATCTCTGGCCCCATCAGGTCTGCTGGGGCTACAGGGAGACCTTGTCTTAAAAAGACCATTCTACTAATTATGATTAGAGTTTGTCAGTAGTTTGACACTGCTCACTTCCGAGCAGGGACAGTGCTTGAGATACTGAAGGGATTCATTTCAGGAATTTACCTTCTGGAATGTAAGGTCACTGGGTGAAGAGCTGGAGAATTCAGTCTTGACTTTTGTGCCTGGCTTGAGTTTCTTAAGTTTCCTATGTAACTAGGAAAGCCTGCCAGCACACTAATACTGTCAGACTACCTTCAGCATCTGGCTTAAGTCCCTCTCATAGATCACATGGGCCACAAAACAAGAGCTTCAGTCTCTTGGAGTGGAAAATAATTTGTTAATTGAAATACAAAAAAGTACAATCTGGGTGAGAAATGATGAGAGTTCTCTTATGGCCCAAGCATCGTGGCCTCTCTCCACTTCTCTACGAAGTGTACTTAACTGCCAGACCCTTCCCTGAACACGGACTGAAAGACTGGCCACCAGTTGTCCGACCTTTCAGAAAGCCTGTAAAACATCTGCAAAACACCATTTGGGGAGGTGGAGAGATGATTAAGTATTTAAGAATATGTACTCTTCAGCACTTGGGAGGCAGAGGTAGAGGCAGGCAGATCTTTGTGAGTTCACGGCCAGCCTGGTCTGCATAGTGAGCTCCAGGACAGCTCAAAAATACACACACACACACACACACACACACACACACACACACACACACAAAGAATACTCTTCTTAACATGACCCGAGTTCAGTTCCCAATAGCCCACATTCAGCAGGCTGACAACAGCCTGTAACTCCAGCTCCAGAGGATCCAGCATCTTGTGGCTCTTTTGGATACCTGCACTTATGTACTCACACGCATACACACACACGCATACACACATAATCTAAAAAAAATTTTTTAACACCATTTTTTCCCCTTGAGTACAAAATAATGGGTTTCAACACAATGTCAAGTTGTACCATTTGTAGCTGACACTTCCAAGTGGAGCTTTGTTATTTTCCACAGAGAGGCATATCTTCTCAGCTTGGTACCAAGTGTTATTAATTGTTAAAGTCTGAGGAGGAGCACCCAAGGAAGTCATCTTTTGGTATGTTTTGAAATTCCATAATAGAAAAAAAAATTAATGAATTAAAAGGCTAGAGAGATGGTTTAGCAGTTACGAGCACTTGTTGCTCTTCCACAGGACTACAGTTTGGCTCCCAGCACTCACATCACCAGTACACAAGCACCTATAATGCCAGGGGATCTTATGCCCTCTTCTGGCCTCTGAGGGAACCCACACACATATGACATACAATCACACATGCACATAAATAAACATGAAAACCAAACATTTAAAAATTGAATTCGGAGCTGGGCGTAGTGGTGCACGCCTTTTTAATTCCAGCACTCTGGAGGTGGAGGCAGGCGGATCTCTGTGAGTTCAAGTCCAGCCTGGTCTGCATAATGAGCTCCAGGCCAGCTGGGACTAAAGAGAGACCCTGTCTCAGAGAGGAAAAAAAAAATTGAATCCAGGCCATATCAAATGAGAAAGATACTATTTAAAATTTTTTAGGGTCAGGAAGATAGCGCAATGGTTAAAAGATTGAGGACTCAGGTTCTGATCTCCAACACACATGTAAATCTGGACATGCAGAGTACATTTGTAATCCCAGCAATCCCCTGAGCTGGGAGGCAGAGACAGGAGAATTCCTGGCATACACAGTGGCAGACGAGAAACCCTGTCTCAAACAAGGTAGGAGATGAGGACCAGTACTGAAGGTTATCCTTTGACCTCTACACATGCACTATAACGTGTATCTGCACATTCACATGTACCTGCATGTGCATGCGTGCACACACACATATACACAGTTGAAAAAGACAACGAAAAAATAGCGAGTGTTGAAGGGAATGTGGAGAAGTTGGAGCACTTTTTCTGTGTTGGAAATGTGAAACAATGTAGCCACTATGGAAAACAGTGTGATAGCTTCTCAAAAATTGAAACATAGACTTACCATGTAGTCTGCCCATCCCATTCCTGGGGATATACCCAAAGGAAGAGAAAACAGGAATTCAAGCATTCCATGGCAGTATTGTTCACAACACCAAGCGTGAAGCCAAACAGTCATTAGCAGGTGAGCCTTAAGAAGATAAGACATTTTGATATACACTATATCATGAATGAACACAGGGGATTATGCTAAGGGACATTAGCTAGTGCTGACAAAAGAAACAGTTCTCACCCCCACAAAAGAATAAAGGAGATGGTTTATTTTGGAGCCAAATATGAATGACCATGGAACACAGATTTAGGTTTCCCTAAATACCATGTTCCAATGAGGTTAGCAATTTCATGAACTTTTTATAATAGAACAAAGATAGTTATAAATTTACACACTTTGGGTCAGTCAGTACATAGGCAGGTTAGAGCAAAGTGAGGAGAATTCTGTTATAGGCCTCAGATGCTGTATGCTGACAGTTTCAGCCTTCTGGTTGGTGGAAGCTAAGATTTTCTTAAGTTTTTACATCCCAAAGGTTTTTATCTGTTAGTCATGGGATATTAGGTCAGACAAAGAGGTGGGGAAGAAATGGTGATTTAGGGTTCTAATGATAGCCCAAGATAAACTGCAAATTGGCCCCAAAACTCTAATCATTGAAGTGCTAATCAGTTAAGCAGGCTTGAAGGAGGTTCAGTTGAAGAGTCAGTTTTTTTTCTGGGAACTTTCCTTCACACTAGTACCAAAAGGACAAATAATGAGATTCCATTTACATACTGATACAGAAAAATAGTATAAGAATCCAGATGGACATGATACAAATGTATCCAGTAGTTATAACTGCCATTTTATCTATCTGGTGATGCCTGCCAAACACTGTTAGTCAAAGTTAAGATACTTATCTAAGAGTGGGATGCCAGGTGCTGATGCCTAGAATGTAGTTTGTGGGTGGTGGTTGTTTTGTTACCAGAAATTTTTTAGAATTTCTTCATAGCCACCATATGATACCAGGAAAATTGGTGTCCCCTCTTGAGCTTCTTAGTCTTTGGTTTTGAGATAGGGTCTCACTACATAGTCCTGGCTGTCCTTACTGTGTATACCAGACTGGCCTCAAACATTGAAATTGCCTGCCTGTCTCCTAAGTGCTGGAATTAAAGGTCTGTGTCACTATCCTTAGGTGTTCTTAGTCTCATTAGTAATAAAAGAATTTATGAACTATTGAAAGTGGAAGATTGAGGGCAATTAAAAGTTTTTATTTACTTATTTTTTATTTTATGTATATGAATGTTTTGCCTTACAAACATGTAAGCGCACCTATCCATGCAGTGCCTGTGGAGGCCAGAAGAGGGTGTCAGATACCCTTGAACTGGAGTTTAGACAGTTGATAGCTCATATGTGGGTGCTGGGAACCGAACCTTGGTCCTGTAAAAGAGCATCCAGCACTTTTAACCACTGAGTCGTCTTTGCAGCTCCCTTGAGAACAATTTTAGTAGCATTTAAAAGAAAACCCCAAAGCAGGAAACCCATAAATCTTGGCAGCTGCTCTGAGGAGGAAGAGAAAGAGAAAGAAAAATCCGTGCTGTTTGAGTTAAACCAGCATGGATGTCAGCCACATGGGGGACAAGCAACCATGTGGCAGGGAGAGTTTTCAGAAAAGAATAAGGAAGGCCTTGAGTGCCAGAAAAAAAATCTAAGCTCTAGCCACAATCTGAAACTAAGAGATGAGACGGCAAAGAAGAAAAAGGAAAAGTTGCACCTGTAAGCACACAGACCCAACAGAACCTCATGGCAATTTATAGGGACTCTGCTAGGGGGCAGGAATTCTGGGAAGGAAAAATACATTACCTCATTAAGGGAGTAATTATTCCTCCTATCTCTTTAGCTTGGCTTAAGGTGAACCCACCTTCCCAAGGGTTGGTCCCCTGACCAAATCGTTGACCAGCCCAACTGAAATTTTAGGTCTCCACCCTGGCCAGAGATTTCATTCTCCTGACCAGAAGGACATAGTTTTCCTTTAATGGGACTTAAAGTTCTCTTTAGCAGTTTGATTTAGTTTTCTTGAAGTACTTGGAATTGAACCTAGGGAGTTTGGCAAGCTAAGAAAGCACTCTACCACTGAGCTACATCTCCAGCCCTACCTTAATTAACTAATTGGATGAATTAATAGTTCTTGAGAAAGTTTAGTTAGATTCCACATAGCCATGTCCTACCTTTGTCTAATTTAGCATGTAAGTCCCTCTTACTTTAGGGCGAGGCAATCTACCTGTCCAAGAGGTATTTCTAAGTTCCCCCAAACTAAATGTTGTGCAATCCTAAATCTGTGTGCCTCTTTTTTTCTGGTCTCAGAGCATAACCATCTTGGCAGGATATAAATATGTTAAAGGGTCATTTGTGCCCTCCCTTTAGTGATGCAACCCAATTCCCATCTAGACAATGCAACCCAAGGAATTGGAGTTTCTCTGGGAATCTTATGTTGGGAGGAGGAAGTGGCTGATGCCTGGCGCCAATCTGAGGAGGGTTTTGATCTCTCTAGAGATTTCACACAGAGCTAGAGAGATGGTTCAGTGGTTCAAAGCCCTGGCTGCTCTTGCAGAGGACCTGGGTCCAGTTCCCAGCACCCCCTTCATGGCTAACAACTATTTGTAACTCCAGGTCCTGGGAATTTGACACCCTTTTCTGGTCTCCAAAGACATTGCATGTGCAGGTGCAGTAACATGTATGCAAGCAGGATACTCATACACAGTAAATGAATAAGATATTTTTTTAAGATTTCACATGGTACAGACAGCTTGTCAGAAGGCTCTGCAAAGAGAGAATGGGAGCACAGCTTGACAAGGACTATTTAGTTATGCAAACCTCTTGGGCTCTAATAATCTAGATTTATCTACCTGCCCTCAATAGACAAGAAGTAGAGAAAATCAAAGAAAAGTGATTCATTCAATGTGGTCATATTGAGAAGATGAAGGGTCCGGGCATTAAACAGAAGGCAAGAGATGTGCTTAGCTAAGCAATCCAGGTCCTGACCATCACTGACCCATCACAGACTCAGTTTCCTGTAAGGTGGCCAGGCAAGTTGTCAGCACTGTTCAAAATGTCTTCCCAGGGCTGGAGAGATGGCCTAGAGGTTAAGAGCTCTGACTGCTCTTGCAGAAGACCAGGGTTCGATCCCCAGCACCCACATGGTGGCTGAGAACCATCTTGAACTCCAGTTCCAGGGGAATCCAACACCCTCTTCTGACCTCCGCGGCATTGCACGACACGGGTGCACAAACCTACATGCAGACAGTACATTCATACACATAAAAATAAATAAAATTAAAAACAAAAATAAAATGTCTTCCCAGGACAGAAGCTCCTCCTCCTTTGACTGACACCAGGCTTCCATGTTTTTCCTTCTCTCAGCACAAGACTTCGGAGGAACCATTGTTTCAACGGTCTGATAGCTGAAGGGCACATATGTCTCTGTAGAACATCTTCATTCCAGCTAGGATGGTTACAGTATCAGACCTTTTGTATCCAATGCTTTCCTATACACACACACACACACACACACACAAACTATGATAAAGTTTAATTAACAAACTAGGAATAGTAAACAGGCAATGAGGACTAACAGAATGTCTTCCTTCACAATTTCATGGATAGATTCCCTCTTAGAACTTAGCACCATCTGTCTGTGAATTTTTTTTCTTACTGAGAACGCTGAGCATTTTACTCACTGTCTCTTAGCATACCTGGTTTGCCAGCCTCTCTACTCTTGTGCTTTGGGGCCATTATTCAGTAGGACAGGGTTCTAGACCTTGAACACTGAGATCTCTTGTTGCTCTGCTCCTTCCACCTGGGGCTACGGAAACAGCTATTAAGGAAAATGTAATGCAGTATTGCTGTGATGTGCTGTTCTTATAGGTGTGTGTGTGTGTGTGTGTGTGTGTGTGTGTGTGTACTTGCTCATGTGTGTACATGTGAAGGCATGTACACACATGAGCAAGAGATCAGCAGTGAGTATCCTCCTCTCTTGCTTTCCACTTTATTTTTTGAGACAGAGTCAGTTACTGAATCTGGTACATAAAGATAGCTAGACTGGCTGGCCAGTTAGTTCCAACAGCCTCCCTCTGTCTCTGCCCTGCTAGTGCTGGGGTTATAGGTATATACCACACATATATGTGTATAGCAAACCTGGATTTATTGTTTATTTGTTTTGAAATGAGGTCTCCCCTGTAGCCCCGGCTTGCCTGGAACTCACTATGTAGACCAGTCTGGCCTCAGTCCCACAGAACACCTCCTTCTGCCTCGCAAGTGCTGGGATTAAAGGTATACACCACCATGCCTTACTAGGCCTGGCTTTCTATAGATATGGGTGCTAGGGATCTGAACTCAGGTCTTCACTCTTGTGCAGCAAGCACTTTATTATTAAGCCATATCCACAACCCCTTGGTTCAGTTTTTTGTTTAAGATTTACTTGTATAGGCTGGAGAGATGGCTCATTGGTTAAGAGCTCTTGTTGCTGTTGCAGAAGACCCAGGTTCAGTTCCCAGCACCCACACTGCAGCTCACAACAGTCTGTAACTCCAGCCACAGGGTATCCAATGTCTTCTTCTGGCTTCCCTGGACGCCAGGCACACATGTTGCACATACATACATGCAAGTAAACACTCATACACATAAAATAAAAATAAACCTTTAAAAGATTTGGTTTATGTGTGGGAGTATATGTGGGAGGGAGTGTGTGTTTATATGTGTGTGCTGTCTGTGTTCCTATGCCTACTAAGGCCAGAAAAGGGGCCATCTCTCCAGCCCCAGTGGTTCCATTTTTTGAAACAGGATCTTGCTATATAGTCCAAGCTAGCCTTGAATTGGAAATCATCCCAACTCCATCTCTTTAGCATTAAAATTATAGACGTGCACCATCACCCTCTGGCTTAATAATATAATGTGGATATTATTCATTTTGACATTAGTTATGAACTTTGATGTTTTACATTTACAAAGCAGTGCTATTCACTTCTTGTGAGCAAATTTTTAACAGAACAAAGACAAAACCGGTCACTGCTAACAAGCACACTAGCATAACGTCTAAGCCAGTGTCAAGGAGTTCACTGTAAGCTTGCTACTGCTTGACAGCATCACACAGGGGTGAGAGAGAAGGTGTTGCAGCTCATGGGAAGATTGCTTGGTGAACAGCAGGCCTCTGCCTTATCTTTGGTATCAGTGAAGTGCTGGTTTCCTTGGCAACCAGAGCCTACTTAATGAGCAGTGCCAGGCAGCAGCCACGAACTTGTCCATAGCAACCGCATATAAAGAAAGACATCCCCCTCATCAAATAATACTTCCTTTTAGTCTGTGTACACAAGTCTCTGGATCGTTTTTTTTTTTTTTTTTTTTCATGAAAGACATAATGATAAAAAACCCATGTGTTCCTACTCAATTGCTCAGGCTTCCTAGGCACTTATAATCTTTTCTTATTAATTTATTTTGGCTTCATATGCATCTCTGTTACTAATTCTTTTTCTTTTCTTTTAAATATTTATTTTTATTATTTATAATTCTGTGCGTTTTCATGTGGGTATGTGACCATGTGAGTACAAGTGCCTGCCGTGGCCAGAGCCGTCGGATCCCCCTGGAACTGGTGTTAAGTAGGAATGCTTGTTGGCTGCCATGTGGATGCTGGGAACTGAACCTGGGTTTTCTGCAAGAGCAGCCAGTGATTTTAACCTCTGAGGCCTCTCTCTATGCCCAGAATTAAGGGTTTTACATGTAGTTTAAAAGTCATAACAAGTCTGATTAGACCGAGGTACATTTATTCAAAATTTTGAGATTCATTAAGTGGTAGAAACAAAATAAGTACTCTGACAAAAGGCCATTTCTCAGTATATGAACAATTGAGAGAAGGGAAGGGATAAGAATGGCATTAATAGGTGAAATCCACCAGCATATGAATATTGCTGTATCAAACAGTCTGAAGACCAGGGAAATGTCCTAATATAATTTCAGGTTATGTTTCATTTGGCTAAAATAGAACATAAGGTTGCTTTGCCATATTAACAGTTTACTACAGGGGTTGGAAAGATGGCTCAGCGCTTACTGTCCTTCCAAAGCACCTACACTAACATCCTTCCTTAACTCCAGCTCCAGGGAATCTGACACATCTTCTGATCTCCACTCGCACCAGGGAAGCGCATGGAGCACATACATACCTGTAGGCAAAACACTCATACACACACAAAAAAAAATAAAATAAAAATAAAATATATATATTTTAAAGTTTGCTGCAATAATTTTTCACATAAACATTTAGACTTGAACCCCAAGACTAAATACGGCTTGCTTATTTTACTTTTAATCTATGAAATAGCTAAAACATGACCATTTAAAAACTATACCAGAGGGCTGGAGAGATGGCCAAGCGGTTAAGAGCGCCGACTGCTCTTACAGAGGACCCGGGTTCAATCCCCAGCACCCACATGGCGGCTGAGAACCGTCTGTAACTCCAATTCCAGGAGAACTCCAGTTCCAGGGGAATCCAAGACCCTCTTCTGACCTCCGCGGCATTGCACGACATGGGTGCACAAACCTACATGCAGACAATACATTCATACACATAAATAAATAAATAAAATATTAAAAAAAAACTATACCAGAGGAAAAGCAGCATGACTCTTACGTAACTAAACCACTTCTGATGGTTAAATATTAGTATTTAGCAAATTCAGTTACTGAATCCTTGCCTTCGTTCAGTCCTCTGTGCCTTAGCTAGGATGCTTAATTACAAAAGACAGAAGATGCTAGTGAAAACTTCAGGACAGAAAGTGCTTGACAAAATTGCAGTTTTCTTTTTTTTTTTTTTTAATTTTTAATTTTATTTTATTTATTTTTGTATGTGTATGAGTGTACTGTCTGCATGTAGGTTTGTGCACCCGTGTCGTGCAATGCCGCGGAGGTCAGAAGAGGGTCTCGGATTCCCCTGGAACTGGAGTTCTCCTGGAGTTGGAGTTTC
>VZQC01002694.1:96434-127237 GCA_009823505.1 Rhizomys pruinosus
GACACTTTTCAGAGTTGTCGTTATTGATTTTCTTTCTATGATTGCATTTTTATCTATTTTCAATTTTATTTTAATGTTGTTTTGTTGTTTTGTTTTTTCCGAGACAGGGTTCCCTGTAGCCCCAGCATGTCCTCGGAACTCGCTCTGTAGCACCATAGGCTGGCCTTGAACTCACACAAAGATTCCTCCTGGCCTGCTGCCTCCCCATAGGCTGGGATTAAAGGCGTGTGTGCCACCACAACCCAGACCAAATGTTTTTTTTTTTTTTTTTGTCTTTTTGAGACAGGGTCTCCCTGTAGCTCTGGCTGTCCTGGAACTCACTCTGTAGACCAGGCTGGCCTCGAACTCACAGAGATCCGCATGCCTCTGCCTCCCAAGTGCTAGGATTAAAGGCGTGCGCCACCACGCCCAGCCAAATGGTTTGTTTTATCCTGTCAGTTTTCACCAGTGTGTCTTGGTTTTCTTCCTACTATTGCCTCCATCTCCCCTCTCATATCTATCTTCTAGCTTCTCTGAAATCCATTTTTATATTTACAGTGTCAAGATTGAAATGAATTATATTCTGCTTAGAAATTTTAACCGAATCTCCATACTGGTTTATAAGTTGATCATACAGGTTTAAAATTAATAAAAAAAATTTTTTTTGGTCCTTTCGAGACAGGGTCTCCCTGTAGCCCCAGCTGTCCTGGAACTCACTCTGTAGACCGGGCCGGCCTTGAACTCACAAAGATCCGCTTGCCTCTGCCTCCCAAATGCTAGGATTAAAGGCGTGCACCACCACACCCGGCCAATAAAAATTTATAGTGTAAAAACATGATATTGACTTTGTTCATGGCTCTGGATTGCCCATGGAACAATGTTTGTAGAAAATTGGAAAATGGGGTTAATAGGATGGCTCAGTAGGTAAAGAAAGCTGCCATGCCTGATGACCTTGAGTTCAATTCCTGGAACTCACATGGTTGAAGGAGAGAAATGACTTCCACACGTTTTCCTCTGACCTTCACACGTGTGCCATGGCACATGCCTGTTCACACCACATGATGGTGGGGACGTCATGAACTAGCTCCCTCCTAAATTCCATACTATTTTTGGGGGGCGTTTATTTTTGAGACAGGGTCTCCCTGTAGCTTCAGCTGGCCTGGAATTTACTATGTAGATTAAGCTGCCTTCAGTCTCACAGAAAACCACCCGCCTCTGCCTCCTGAGTGCTGGGATTAAAGACGTGAACCCCCGTTGTGGCCAAAACCACCAGTTTAATATTGATAATAGTATTGCATTGTGACTAAGTATTAATATGCTTTATTTATTCATTCATTTATTTATTTATTTATTTATTTATTTATTTATTTATTTATTTATTTATTTATTTATTTATTTAGAGAGGGACTTGTTTTGTAGCTAATCTGTCCCAGAACTCATCACGTAACCAAGTCTGGTCTCAAACTTGCTGTGATCCTCACACCTATGCTTTCTGAGTGCTGGGTTATTGGTATGAGGCACCGTGCCTGGCTTCAGTTACATTTCGGAGAAACAGCATTAAAAAATATGCTGGGCAGCGCAGGGTTGGGAGCCCACCGCTGGGAGTGGGGCGGCGCGGGCCGCTGGGAGCTGCGGGGGCGGGGGAGGAGCGGAGCTCGAGGCCTGAGGGCAGGAGGTGGTGGCGATGCTGGAGACCCTGCTGAGCAGCTGCTGAGCATGCAGGATTTCACCTCCGGGCTGAAGACTTTAAGTGAGAAGTCAAGAGAAGCAAAAGTAAAAAGCAAACCCAGGACCATTACCTGTGTGCCAAAATACTCTGCTGGACTAGAATTACTTAGCAGGAATGAAGACACATGGGCCGCACTTCACAGAAGAGCCAAAGAATGTGCAAATGCTGGAAAGCTGGTGGACAGTGAGGTGGTCATGCTGTCTGCCCACTGGGAGAAGAAGAGGACCAGCCTGACAGTTCCAGGAGCACCTCCAGCAGCTCCCAGGCCTCCTTGCAGACTTGGACTCCTTGATGGCAAACCTAGCTCATTTAGAGGCAAGTTTTGAAGAGGTAGAAAATCACCTGCTGTATCTGGAGGATTTGTGTGGGCACTGTTAGAGAGACATCGACATGCACAGTCTCAGCACCTGGAGATTCACAAGAAAAGTAAGAGGAAGGAGCTTGAAACCTTCAAAGAGCCCATGGGCAGTATGTCATCCATGGAAGTGAACGTGGACATGCTGGAGCAGATGGACCTGATGGACATCTCTGACCAGGAAGCACTAGATGTCTTCTTGAACTCGGGTGGAGAGGACAACACTGTACTGTCCCCTGGTTTAGTTAGGGGTCAGTCATTACCAGAACTGGAATCTGACCCCTGTCAGAATGAAATTACTCTTCAGGTTCCAAATCCCTCAGCATCAGACTCCCAGCCATCTGCCTCACCCTCTGCTCGTGCTGACCTGGACACCGATGATGGCCCTCTCGTCCAGTCTGATGAGGAGGAGGTGCAGGTGGACACTGCCTTGGCCACTTTACACACTAACAGAAAGGCCACCCTAGATGTCAGTGATGACAGTGACTCAACTCAGGACATTTGAATTACTGTTGGTTGTGCAGGATTTACCTTGCAAGGGTAGGCAATTCTAGAGGTTCTTGAGGAGTTGCCAATGGTATGTCAGAAACCAACCAGAGAAGAGCTAACAATAAAGTCTGGCGACTAAACATGAAAAAAAAAATGCTCAAAAATATATAAATATTTTATTTTCCTTGAAGTAACTAAATGATATTTGTTTATGAGAAAAAAAAATTGGGGGGATCTTTTTGAGACAGGGTCTCCCTGTAGCCCCAGCTGTCCTGGAACTCACTCTGTAGACCAGGCTGGCCTTGAACTCACAGAGATCCGCCCGCCTCTGCCTCCCAAGTGCTAGGATTAAAGGCGTGCACCACTGTGCCCCACAAGGAATAATTTTTGAGGGTTTCACTATGTAACCCTGGCTAGCTTGGAATTGAATGGGTCAGTCTGGTCTCAAACTCACAGAGATTCACCTGCCTCTGCTTCCCGAGTTGCTAAGATTAAAGGTGTGCACCAACATGCCTAATTTAAAATTTTACATTAAGGGCTGGAGAGATGGCCTAGTGGTTAAGAGCTCCAACTGCTCTTGCAGAGGACCTGGGTTCGATCCCCAGCACCCACAAGGCGGCTGAGAACTGTCTGTAACTCCAGTTCCAGGGGAATCCAATACCCTCTTCTGACCTCTGCAGCACTGAATGACACGGGCGCACAAACCTGCATGCAGACAGTACATTCATACACATACAAAAATAAATAAAAATTAAAAAAAATTTTTTACATTATACTTATTTGTCTGTGGGGGACACATGCGCTATGGCATACTCATGATGTCAGAGGACAATTTGTGGGGATCACTTTTCTTTATCACATGGATTCCAGGGATCCAGCGTGGATTGTCGGGCTTAGCAGCAATCCTTTACATCTGAGTTATTTCTTGCCATCTTTTTTTTTTTTTTAAATTTTTTTTTTAATTTATTTTTATTTTATTTTATTTTATTTATTTCTGTATGTGTATGAATGTACTGTCTGCATGTAGATCTGTGCACCCGTGTCGTGCAATGCCGCGGAGGTCAGAAGAGGGTCTCGGATTCCCCTGGAACTGGAGTTCTCCTGGAATTGGAGTTTCTGACGGTTCTCGGCCGCCATGTGGGTGCTGGGATCGAACCTGGGTCCTCTGCAAGAGCGGTCGGCGCTCTTAACCGCTAGGCCATCTCTCCAGCCCAGCCATCTCTTAATAAATAAAAAAATCCACTTCTTGAACCATCTCTAACTCCTTAGGTGTTATTTTTGTTAATGAACCTTTGCCATTCATGTATGTTTCCCTCAAATTTGTGGGGTCTCTTATCTTATTAGTCTAATAATGAGGAACTAGGAAGGTTAATTGGGATGGTTTGGCATATGTTAGGGTAGTTGCCTGGGTTTATTTGGCAGAGATGGGAAGGGGCCAAATGTCACAGAAAGACACTTTACTCTGGGGTCCCTCAATCTTTTCCAGACAATATGTTGTAAGAAGGAAGAATATCCTACACTCTTTCTGAATTTTCAGTTCAGGAGCCAGTACCATCTCCATTTAAGCTAATTTGATTTTAGGTTAGATTTTATGTTACTTAAAGCCAAAAGCACTAAATGGAATTGGTTAAATAACCTTCACCAAATCTCTTTCCATACTATTATATCATGTCCAACATTCCCAATGGCCAATGGTCCATGGAGAATACAAGGGGGTTTCCTTCTACTGACTTGTTTACTCATCATCAGTAGTGATTAGTTTAGGGTGATAGGATTGGAAATAGCATTTTAAACTCTAATTTTTCTAAAAAAGATGTTTTGGGGGCTCTATGCATTTTTTGATGCCATCATATAAGTCCACTAATAGGAGTCTTTTTAAATTAAGCACCCACAATGTGCAAGGTCCTGGTGTGTGTTGGGGGGGAGTAGGGGGAAATAAACCTTTCCTGTCTAAGCAGTTAATAAAGTGGTAAGGAGGAAACAGATACTACACAAGCGGAAAGGAGGGAGCCTGGATGACTAAAACGGGCAGATATTCTCTCTTGCTTGATCTCTGCTGCTGCTGTAAAAAGAACTTTCTGGATGATACTAAAGTGACGTCACAGATCTATGACTGCTGAGAGCTTGAACCTTTGCGCCCTCTGGTGCCAACTCTGCTTTGCTTTGGGGATGCAGTGTGAGTTCCCGCCTCAAGAGGCAGCAGACTACCGACTGGCCCAGCTCTGTAGCTGTAGCTTCTGGGAAACACAAAGGCCTTGGCAGCAGGGGAGGCAGCTCCAAGCGACAGACAGCAAAGCACTACCAGCATTTTCTTATTCTTATTCGCGCGCGCACACACGCCCCTACCTCCTTTTTAGGGCTGGAGAGATAGCCTAGCGGTTAAGAGCACCGACGCTCTTGCAGAGGACCCAGGTTCGATCCCCAGCACCCACATGGCGGCTAAGAACCGTCTGTAACTCCAATTCCAGGAGAACTCCAGTTCCAGGGGAATCCGAGACCCTCTTCTGACCTCCGCGGCATTGCACGACACGGGTGCACAGACCTGCATGCAGACAATACATTCATACACATACAAAAATAAATAATTAAAAAAAAAAATTAAAAAAAAAAAAAAACACCTATTTAGACCAGTGCGTTTCACCTGCTGTCTCACCTTCAGCCCAGCGGCCTCCTCAGGCTTTCTCTCTGTCCTTTGAATCATCACTTTACTTCCTGAGCTTCTTCCTTTGTTCTCACTTTGCTCCTGAGAATCAGTTTCCTGGCTTGATGTCAATTTCTTTAATGCAATATTCCTGCTGAATATTATTCTTCCCCGCTCCTGATTTCCTATGTCAATGCAGTTTATTGTCATGAATACTAATTTGGAATTATATTTAGTAGTTTTTTTAAATTTTTTAATTTTTAAAAAAATTTTTAATTAATTTTATTTATTTCTGTATGTGTATGAATGTACTGCCTGCATGCAAGTTTGTGCACCCGTGTCGTGCAATGCCGCGGAGGTCAGAAGAGGGTCTCGGATTCCCCTGGAACTGGAGTTCTCCTGAAATTGGAGTTTCAGACGGTTCTCCGCCGCCATGTGGGTGCTGGGGATCGAACCCGGGTCCTCTGTAAGAGCAGTCGGTGCTCTTAACCGCTAGGCCATCTCTATTGTGCTTACTAAGTGGCAGGGAACTGGAAACGTGATAGTGTCTGAGACTGTGAGGAGCTAACTCTGTGGGCTGTGACTTCTGGACACCTGTATTCATTTGTACACAAAATCCCCACACAGACACCCACATATACACATAATCAAAAAAATAAAACTAAATCTTAAAAAAAAACACACACAACCAATGGGCATGGTGGTCCATGCCTTTAATCCCAGCACTTGAGAGGCAGAGGCAAGTGGATCTCTGTGAGACTGAGGCCAGTCTGGTCTACACAGCAAATGGGGCTATAAGGAGACCTTATCAATAAAATAAAATAAAATAAAATCCCCCCAAATCTATTATTCATTCCTCAGAGGAGTTCAGTGAGATCATGACAAATCAAATGGAGGGAAGACTCAGGCTTGCCTCAGTTCACCCAGTAGATCTGGTATAGGCGTTTAGTTTTATTACTGGTAATGAACTTGTTAACCTATTTGGTTGACCTGTTACCAGGTCTCACTTGAATTAGTTGAACAGGGCCTTCCAAGTAATACAATTAAGTTTTCCAGAACTCTATTAAAAACCGTGAAAAGGGGCTGGAGAGATGGATCAGTGGTTAAGAGCACTGGCTACTCTTGCAGAGGACCCAGGTTTGGTTCCCAGCACCCACATGGTGGCTAACAATTGTTTGTAACTTCTGACCTTCAGAGGCATTGCACAACATGGGTGCACTTACATACATGCAGGCAGTACACTCACACACATAAACTAAAAATAAAGTATTAAAAAAATAAAGTAGAAAAAAAGAATAAGGTGGAGAAGCTATTGAGACTGATGGAGACTGGTAACCTTCAAATGCACATGTACATATGTGCACTCATGTACATATACACATAACAACCCTCCCACACATACACAGAAGTAGCATTGTTCAGATCCCCATCCTGGTGATGAGAAACAGAAGGCCAAGGACTGGGGTTGGCCCAGCTGCCAAGAGCAGGGGAGAAAGTACAAGCCAGAGATAAACAAACATGCCCAGGGCTTCTTCCAGGGCATTTGTCTTGGCTTATGAGGGTAAAAGTGTAGACTCATCCCTAAGTGTTGTGTGGGCTCAAGCAAGAATGCAGATGGTGACCCACAGTCCATAGCCTGTCCCCTTTGTTTTCCTATCCTCGTCTCTGTCCAGTGGACACTCCAGCCACAAGGCCAAGTTCTGTCCACAGTTCCCAAGGCTCCTACAAAACAGATGTTCCCTTGGCTATCCTTTGGGTTAAAGGTATCACATTCATATTTGGTTTGTTTTCAGGAGGATGGACTCAAGATCCAAGCCTGTTCAGACTTTTATGGGAATCTTAGAATCACTTTGTTAAAAAGAAATTGTGAGGTTCTTATGAACTTCAACCCCTAGGAACTACTGACAATTAATGGCTTTTGGGGCAGGGAAAGTAGGTTTTCATAAAGGGTGTGGCCCCTGGAAGGTCTACTCTCCTGTGGATGGTGGCCACATTCGTGAGGATGTAGGCAACACAAAATTGGACTTGGTGGGTTATTCTTTTTACAGAGGACACAAAGTTGGGAGGGGCAGGGAGGTGGAGAGTGCTGGGATTAAAAGCGTGCACCACCACACCCAACGGCATATTTTTAAAAATGTTGAATTTATTATTTTTTTAATTTTTAAAATTTTTATTTTTTGAGAGAGGGTCTTCCTGTAGCCCCAGCTGTCCTGGAACTCACTATGTAGACCAGGCTGCCCTTGAACTCGCAGAGATCTGCCTGCCTCTGCCTCCCGAGTGCTGGGATTAAAGGCGTGCACCACCACACCCAGCCTATTTATTCTTATTTTTATTTTATGTGTATGAGTAGATTTTCTGCCTGTGTATAAGTGTACCCATGTCATGAAATCTTCTCAGAGGTCAGAAGATGGCACTGGATTCCCCTAGAACTGGAATAATAGATGGTTGTTAGCTGCCATGTATGTGCTGGGAATTAAACTCAGGTCTTCCACTGAGCCATTTCTCCAGCCTAAGGAGATTATATTTTTATCCTACTTTAGCATATGATAGTTGCACATTATTAAAACATCACCAGTGTCCAGGTAACACGTTAATTAATAGAAATTGTAAAAAACATTGTGAGGTTCTTGGTATTGAGAGAATGGTCTAGAAGGAAAGTGTAGGCTCTGGATGGCATAGCCTAGTGGACTCCTTGCCTTCTAGGGAGAGGTATGATCAAAAGGGAGCCAGGGTCTTAGAATCTCATAAAGTCTAGGGCCAAGGCTGAAGCATTGTGAGACACAAGGATACAGGTGGGTTACTACAGTTAAGAGTGCCTGAATTAATCTGCCAGGTCTGTTGCACTGAAAGACTACAAATGCCTGGCTTAATAGAGTAGAAACTTATTTTCTCAGCTTTAGAGATTAAGAGGCCCAAATCAGTTTGTCAGGAAGTTTGGTGCCTTCTGAGGGCCCTGCGGGAGAATATGCTCTAAGCCTGTCTCCTATTCCTGCTAAGGCTGGCAATCCTTGACAGGCCTTGGTTTACACATACATCACTTCTATTTCTGTCATTGGGTCACATTCTCCTTGTATATCTGCATCTTCACATGGCTATCTTCTTTCAAGGTCACAAGGACAAAGGCCATATTGAATTAGAGGCCTACCCTACCGAAGTAGGACCTCATCTGAACTGTTTTTTTCTGTAACAATATGACCATAAATGTATAACAACATTTTTAATTAAAAAGGTTTTTATTTTTATTTTATGATATGAGTGTTTGGTCTGTGTACCTACGTTTTGCAATGCCTACAGAGGCCAGAGGAGGGTGTTGGGTCCCTAGGAACTAGAGTTAAGGATGGTTGTTAGCCCCCATGTGGGTGCTGGGTATTAAACCGAGGTCTTCTACAAGAATAGCCAGTGTCCTTTACCACTGAGTCCCTCCCCATAACAACATTCTGGTTTTGGTCTTTTTGAGACAGAGTCTCCCTGTAGCCCCAGCTGTCCTGGAACTCACTATATAGACCAGACTGGCCTTCAACTCACAAAGATCTACCTGCCTCTGCCTCCTAAGTACTGGGATTAAGCCACCATGCCCGGCTCCCATAACAATAGCTTTGACAACAATCATCCATATAAATAATGATGGTCCCTTAAGATTACAATGGAGGGCTGTCAAGATAGCTCAGCAGACAGCGGCACTTACTGCCAAGCCTGATGACCTGAGTCTGATCCCCATGTGGTGGAAGGAGAGAACAGAGCGCCACAAGCTGTCCTCTGAACTCCTCTCAAGAACCGTGGCACATCCATGCATGTGGCACATGCCCTCCCCACAATGTGTGTAAAGTTATTAAGCGTTGCTAAGAAACCTAAAGAAAGGATTATAATGGAGCTGAAAAATTCTAATCACCAAGTGACGCGTGGTAGTCATTTTAATGTCACAAAGCAAGCTGCTGAGATGGCTCAGTGGGTGAAGGTAAAGGTATTTGCATCCAAATCTGATGACCTGAGTTCAATCCCTGGAACCCACGAGTGCACTATGGCACACACAGACACAGGCAGACTGACGGACCACGCACATACACACTAAATAAATGTTAAAAAAAAATCATAGTGTAAGATATTGCATGTTTGTGGTGATGCCAGTGGAAGAAGCCGACTGCTGCTATGCCAGTAGTATAAAAGTATATCACACATGCCGGGTGTGGTGGCACACGCCTTTAATCCTAGCACTTGGGAGGCAGAGGCAGGCAGACCTTTGTGAGTTCAAGGCCAGCCTGGTCTACAGAGTGAGTTCCAGGACAGCTGAGACTACAGGAAGACCCTATCTCGAAAAAAAACAAAACCCAGAAGTATATTACACACACACACACACACACACACACACACACACAGTATATCACACATAATTTTATACAGTGCATAATAGTTGGTGATGATCATAACTGATTGTGTTACTGCTAATCTACTTACTATACTATACTTTTGGACATTATTTTAAAGTATAACTATCTTAACTTCTGCTCAAAACAGTCAACGTCCCCATGGAAAATATTGAGAAAGACTAAGAGATGGAAAGCATGTTTGGCAGAATGCACGAGCTCTGACGGGGTGGGGGAATGAGCGGGAACACGGGTCTAGATTTGTTAAAAAGAAATAAATAAATACAAAAAAAAAATAAAGTATAACTATCTTTAGGAAAGGTTGTAATTATAGAACAGTATACCATATATTGACAGCAAAACTTGTACATTTGTGTTTATGTCATCTCTTCTTTTTTTGTCATCTTTTATTGTAGCATCTATACATACCATGTATACATATAACCATATACGACATATATATGTATATATCACATAGTCTAGGTATTTAGTAGGCTCTACCATCTAGGCTTATGTAAATACACACTACAATGTTCAAACACAATGGAAATTGCCTAATAGCACATTTTTTTCAGACCATATCCCTCAATGTTAAGTGACTTATGACTATACTTCCAAACAAGGTCACATTCTGAGGTCCTGGGAAAGTCCTTCAGTTCATTATTGACGGACACAATTCAACCTGATAAGGGACTGGAAGGACAGATAGGGTCACTATTAGATTATCTAGTACAAAGACACATTTCATATTGCAGGAAGGAATCAGTAGGCACACGCTGTTAATGATTTGTTTGTTCTGAGTTAACATCCCCTGTCCTGAAGCCCTGATGTCCCTGGAGGAGTGCAGGTTGATACCAGCAGAAAGTAACTTGATTCAGCATTTTAAGACAATCCTGAGCCCAAACATCCATGAACAAGGGATGATTATGAGAAAAACACAGACATCACCAGTCTCAAAAACGTGGGTGTCCACCTGACCAAAGGGGCAAGGTTTAATTCCAGAATGACTGATTTTTTTTGTCCCCCTGCCCTCAGTATAATCTGCTGGTTGGAGATAGATCTCTAGGAGATTAACCTGCTGTCTTCTTAGATTGCTGTCTGTCTAAATCAAGCAGTTTTAAGGGTCAATTCCTGGGCTGGTGAGATGGCTCAGTAGTTAAGAGCATACTCAGCTCTTGCAGAGGACCTGAGTTCAATTCCTAGCATGAATGTTGAGTGGCTCACAGCAACCAGTAACTCCAGCTCCAGATCTGATAAGAATGGCTTCCAACAGCCTTTTTTTTTCCAGATTATATCCCCCAATGTTAAATGACTCATGACTATTCTTCCATGTGCACACACAGAGAGAGAGAGAGAGAGAGAGAGAGAGAGAGAAATAAAATGAATCCTTGAATTATAAAATGAAAAAAAGAGAAGTCAATTCCCTTTTTTGCTTATTGATTTCTGTGACATGTACCATGAACTAAATTCCAGTCTCTCATTCCACATACATGCTGCAGGACAGCCTTGGGGCACTCCAGTAAGAAATAGCCTCGTGGGGGGCTGGAGAGATGGCTCAACAGTTAATACAGTTAATAGCACTGACTGTTCTTGCAGAGGACCAGGGTTTGATTCCCAGCACTCACATGGTGGTTAAGAACCATCTTGGGTTGGGGCGTGGTATCCCACGCCTTTAATCCAAGCACTTGGGAGGCAGAGGCAGGCAGATCTCTGTGAGTTCAAGCCCAGCGTGGTCTATAGTGAGTTCCAGGCCAGCTGTGGGTAAAAAGAGACTCTGAGTCAAAAATACCAAAAAAAAAAAAAAAAGAAGACAACAATAAGAGAATCCAAAGGCTCCCTGAGACACAAAGGCCCAAGAGGCCCATGGGGGAGAAACTCTAAGCAGTTACGAGGGGATTTCACTTGAGGGCTTCCCTCTCCTTGCACTTTCCATGGCCTCGACATAATGAATTATATAACTGAATTTTTGTGATCTGCTTCTGGGTTAAGGCTTGCTTGGCCTCTCATTTAAGAATCACTTTTTTTTTCTTCCCAAGTTATGGTCTGTTGGACTTAAAGGTATCTTTCTGTTCTGTTCTGTGTCATTTACTTCAGAGATCTGACAGAATGGGTAGCATAGCCTTTGTCCCTGAGGACAGCCTCTTGGGCATATTCTCATAAATTGGTCTGATTATGCTTATGACCCCATGAAAAAGAAGAAGTTGTTTTCTGTTTCTTCCTGTTATTCATTGGAACAAATGCCTTTCATGTCCCAAACTGCAGTTGCAGGGTTAACATATAAAGATTTTTAGGCCTCTGTGTATTTTCTCTCCCTTCTGCCTTGTTTATCCAAGCTTCTTCCATGTCCAAGGTCATAGGAAGCTTTGTTATCTTAGCCAGCTCTGGCTACAATGTAACAGTGTGTAACTCTCAGAGTTTTGTGGGCAAAAAACAAATATATGAGAAAAAAACTTTAAATATATATACATGAAAACTTTTGTAGTTCTTCTGTGTAGTAATGGTAATTGTTATCAGCTCTTTTATATATATTGGCACCTCTTATGTTATATAAGCCTCCTAAAATGCAAAGCTAAGAAAACACTTTAGGCCAGGTTCACATCATTAATCCCAGGCAGAGGCAGGTGGATCTCTCTGAGAGGAAAGCCAGTCTGGTCTACATAGTGAAGTCCAGGTCAGCTGGGGCTATATAGTGAGACCACATCTCAAAACAAAACAAAACAAACAAAAAACCAAAACCAAAATCAAAACTACTTTAACAAGCTGGTGTCCTCAAACCAGAATTGCTAACCTTTCCCAGACCTGTGTTCCCATGCCACTAATTATAACTTTTCTCTCTAAGCAAAAATAATTAGACATGCCCTATTGGACACTTCAAGCAGTGCCTACAAATAATTAAAAGGTGTTGGACATTCAAAACATAAGGATTACATCTGTGTATATCTGCAGAAGAGGAATCAACTTTTATGCTAGCTTTTGTTTAAAAAAATTTTTTTTATTTATTCTTGTATGTGTATGAATGTACTGTCTGCATGTAGGTTTGTGCGCCCGTGTCGTGCAATGCCAAGGAGGTCAGAAGACGGCGTCGGATTCCCCTGGAACTGGAGTTAAAGATGGTCCTCAGCCGCCATGTGGGTGCTGGGGATCGAATCCCCGTCCTCTGCAAGATATGCTAGCTTTCTTAAATATTTGCTGTTGGAAGTTTTTTTTTTTTTTTTTTTTTGGTTGTTTTGAGATAGGTTCTCCCTTGAATACACAGAAATCTGCTTGCCTCTGCCTCTCAGTGCAGAGTGCTGGGATTAAAGGGATGTACCACCACACCCAGCTTGGCCTTTAAAAATTTATACTTTCCTTTTACAGTTATATCGTTGCTGGCAGCTTACATTCCGCAGAGGTACAACTTCTAACAAAGAAACTTAAGCAATGTTATTTACTTACTTTATTTATTTGGACATGCTAGGATGTCACCCACAGGACAGACAAAGCTTTAAAAATAGACTCCAGTACCTGGCATTGTGGCACACACCTTTAATCCCATCATTTAGAGGCAGAGGCAGGTGGATCTCTGTGAGATTGGTGCCAGCCGGATTTACATAGCTAGTTCCAGGCCAGCTGGGCTATAGGGAGACCCCCCCACCTCAAACAAACAAATAAACAAAAGATACACTCTGGGTATCTATACCTCTTCATTGCTTAAAATTAGACAGAAAGTTATTTTGTTTTTGGGGTTTTTTTGCATTAATTTCTTGATAACTGTCATTCCAACCCTTCCCCACAATGTCAGATCTGATCAAAGTATCCAGGACAGATCTTATCCTGGCCCTGGCAATGAGAAACAATTAAGATCAAATATCAGATCAGTGACTTCTTCAAAGAATATTGTTCAGAAGCGATTGTCAGGATTGGAATAAATTCATGCTGGACATGATCATGCCTGCCTGTCATTCCTGCACTTGGGAAGCTAAAGCAAGGAGGATCATGCATTTGAAGGCAGCCTGCACTTCCTAAGTCAACAATAAGAACGGAGTCATTTTCACCAGCCCTTCCAAAATACTAAAGTTCAAAGCTGATAGAAAAATAGTTCTTAAAAATGCTGACCTGACACTAACTAAATGTTTCCTAATCTTGGCTCCTACTTTTATTCTGCTTGTGATATTAGTTTCAGACAGAGACATTGTTCAGAAGATTTCAGACCAAGTCATATTACTTATTGTTACATATGTTGTGCTCCAATGCGCACAACTTTGTGTGGGCAAATTCCCTTGGGGGTAAACAGCCACAGAGACAATCAAGCAGGGGCATGGTGACAGGATGCTGTCCTTCATATTATACAGGTCTTCGAAGAGTTACTATTGTCAGTGGAAAATAAAAGGGGACAGCCATACTAAATATACTATACTCTGTATGATAAAGGCACACCTGTGCTCCATATTGAAAAAAGGAATCAGGTAGAAGCTCTCATTCGATTAGCATGTACAAACTGCTAATTGTTTGCTCTAAGTCAACCTCCCTCACAGATTAGATGTCCCTGGAGGGGCACAAGGCTGATATCAGCAGAAACTAACTTGAGTCAGTGTTTCAAGAAGTGCCAGAGCTCAAACATCCTGATGAAAGAAACACAGATCTCACCAAAAAAAAGAAAGAAAGAAAGAAAGAAAGAAAGAAAGAAAGAAAGAAAGAAAGAAAGAAAGAAAGAGAAAAGAAACACAGATATCACAAGTCCTAAAAACGTGGCTACCATCTGAGCAGAGAGGGAAGCCTGACTGCCTTTGCAGCCCCTGCTCTCCCCGTATAATAAGCTGGCTGGAGAAGAGATATAAGACAAATTTCTAGGATATTAATTCACTGTCTTATGGGATTGCCAGACGTTTTTTCAGTTTTGAGAGTCAGTTCTTGGGCTGAAGAGATGGTACCAGGGAGGCAGAAGCTTGAGGGTCCCTGGAGCTGGCCAGTTAGTCTTGTGGAATAGGTGAGTTCTAGACTCAGTGAGAGACCCTGTCTCAAAAACTAAAGTGAAGAGTAAAAGAGAAAGACAGTTGACGACAACCTCTGGCCTCTACACATGTACACACACAATTAAATTTAGTCTTTGCTTATGGGCTTCTGTAAATAACAAGCAACACAATCAAATTCCAGTTTCAAACCCACAGGAGGGGGTATCTGGTCACAGGTAAGTAACAAGGAAGATGGGACTCACGAGTTCCCAGAAATACCCTCTCACTCAGGCCTCTTTAGGCTGGAAATGAAGTAGGTTTCCTCAGGGTAATGTGGTCCTCATTGACTCTTGCTAAGGATAAGAGTCCGGTGAGCATCTAAGGTCCCCAGCCCCTCTGGACACTTCCACCACCCTATCCTTTTCCTACCTCCTGCTCTGACTCTGTAGGTCTCTACCTGGTAGCCTCAGCTGGCTCTGGCTCTAATGGTCCTTGTCACCACCTTCTCTTTTGATTTCATCTTTTGTTCCCACAACCAATTCCCTAGGCTCCTTTAACCTCTTTTCAAATCCCTCACAGATGATCTGGCCCAGCAAGTCACTACAGTCCCTGTTGGCTGTTGGGGACAGCTTTCCTATCAGTCTGACTCAAGGGGAAGTGGCTAGTCCATACATTGGTTGCCCTGGGATAAATGTCCAGCCTAGCCCAAGCGATTGTGTCTAGGGTTGGGTTCTCACGATAGACAACAAGTCTATGATCTCAGTAGATGGATCTCCATGTAGTTTATGAGCAGGCATAATCTTCTGTTGTTTCATCTAAGATGGGATTTCCTAACTTTGCCACCACTGACACATTTGGAGCTGGATAATTCTTTGCTATGGAAGACAGGCCTGAAGTTTGTAGGATGTTTAGCAGCAACCCCGGCCTTTACCAAGCATGCAGCAGTAACAACAGCCCCCTTTACTACAAAATCAAGGCAATAAAAAATGTCCATTGTTGGGGGAGGGGTGGAGCCTGTGAGAACTATTGCTCTAAAGGTATGGGAGGCTCTGAGTTTATCCCATCTAAGTGGGCAGAGTAAGAGCAGAAGAGGAAAAGCAAAAGAAAATCAAAGCAAAAGGCTGGTGTGCTGGCACACACCTTTAGTACCAGCAGTTCAGAGGCAGAGGCAGGAAGATCTCTGTGAGATCGAGTTCAGCCTGGTTTATACAGTGAGTTCCAGGCCAGCTGTGCCTCAGGGAGACCCTTATCTCAAAACAAAACCAACCAAACAAACCCCAGAAACAGAAGAGTGGAAGAGGGAGTATGAAGGCTACTGGTGTATAACTGTCTCCATCAGGGTTGGCTCGGTGTCCTCCAAAGACTCAGTGTTGGAGGACCGTCTCCAGCTGGTGATCGGATCAGAAGGCTATGACCTCATCAATGAATGTTTCCACTGATGGATGCATATTTGATTGCATTATTGGAGGTTAGGCCTGGTTAAAGCAAGTAGGTTACTGAGGTAAGCTCGAGGAAGAGAGGCCTTGTCCCTGGCTACTCCCTTCCTCGAGGTGAGCAACCTGCTCCTTCTCCATGTCCTTCTGCCAGGATGTTCTGCCTCCCTGTGATCCAGAAACAATGGAGAATGGAGACAGCTGACCACAGACTCAACTCTCTGCAAACTTGAATGAAAATAAGCTTTTTTTTTTGTCTCTGTATGAGGAGAAGAATGTTTCAGAAAAAGTGATTCCTAAGCTGGGTGTGGTGGTGAATGCCTTTAATCCTAGCACTTGGGAGGCAGAGGCAGGTGGATCGTTGTGAGTTCAAGGCCAGCCTGGTGTACAGAGTGAGTTCCAGGACAGTTGGGGCTACAGGGAGACCCTGTCTTGAAAAGACCAAAAAAAGCAATTCCTGGTACAAGAGAATCAGCTGCCACAGAGAGAAAGGTTGGAAAGACTTTAATGGCTTTAATAAAAATCTGAGTGACAGCAAGACAGGATGATCCCAGCACTCTGAGGCAGGAGGAAGGGCTAGCTTAGACAGACAGCACTGCCACCCCAGTGCTGGCATTGTAAGCCTGTGGCACACTTGCATGTCAGGCACTTTCTGAACAGAGCCACCTCCATAGCCCCCAAATACAATACATATTCTTTCAGCCTATGCTCAGTCTGTCTATGGAGAGTAGGAGCCAGGCATGACAACAGTCAGGAGGAAGATTCTGGAATAACAGCTCTCTACTGTGGTCTAGAAGATTCCTCTGTGACTTGATTGCCATGCTCTCCCAGCCTCTGCTCAATGCAAGCAGAGGTCTCTCCCTAAAAGGACCGGCTCCCCTCACTAAGCAGTGGAATACCACCTGCCATTGGTGAGCTTGTCCTTTCGAGTACTTCTCCATCCCCTCTGTCCCTGTCCTCCAAATCAAATTGTGTTCCCAAATGTTTTCTTCAGTCCTCCATAAAATTCTCCCAACTTGGTAGCCACAAAACATCTTCATCTTGTCAGCTTTGTAATAATGTTTCAGGCTCCTCAGAGGTGAGTAACACTGACGGCTGCCTAGATGAATCAGCTCTTGTTCTGGCTCTGCAATCTAAGGCCAAAAGAGAGATATTTGATGTCACAGTGCAAAAAACATAGCCGGGCTCAGGCGTAGGTGTGTGCAGTGGGAAGGAGGAGCATTAAGGTGTGCATTTCAGCAAAAGCAGGTCTTTCAATCACTTCGAGAAAGGGAAGCACACCAGTTCAATGAACATAAATGTCTGCATTCTCTCCCTCCTGAAACCCCACTAAAATGACAGTAAAGATATTATTTGGGTGGTGTGTGTGTGTGTGTGTGTGTGTGTGTGTGTTTATGTGCAAGTGTGAGCATATTGTGTATGTGAGTACACATGTTATAGGTCTGTCCATGAGTATGAGGTCAGAGGTGGACCTTGGGTGTTGCTCTTCAGAAGCCATCTACCTCATTTTTACATACAGGGTCTCTCATCTGGGGCTCAATGATTAGGGTAGGCTGACTGGCCAGGGAGCCCCAGGAACCTATTTCTGCTTCCCTGATGCTGGGATTATAAGCATGTGGCATCGAGACCTGCTTTTTTTTTTTATTGATGCTTTGTGTATTTCATACATCATTTTCCAATTCAGTTCAGGCATATTTCCCTTTCCCTTCCTCCCACCTGCTTTTTAAGTGGGTGCTGGAGATTGAACTAGGTACTCATGTTTGTGTGGTAAGTAGTTTATTGAGACCAGGCTGGCCTCAAACTCATTTTCTAGCCAAGGATGGCACTGAACTTGTTATCTTCAAGCCTCTGCTTCCTAAGTGCTGGGGTTACATGTATACACCAGCACTCCTCACTAATAATTCTTTTTTGCTTGTATGGATGTATGTATATGGTGTGCTTGTGTGTGTGTGTGTGTGTGTGCACATGGGTGTTCAAATGTGTGTTGGCACATGTACTTGTGTGTGCATGTGGAGGCCAGCGTGTGATGTCTTCCTCAGTTTCTCTCCTCCTTATACACTGAGGCAGTCTCTTGTGTTGAACGTAGAGCTCACAAATTCAGCAAGCTTGCCCTGGGGATCCCGTGTCCACCGCCTGAATGCTGGGACCATAGGAAGGCTGCCGCATTTGCTCAGGATGTGTGTGGGTGTAGGGGATTTACACTCCAATTCTCAGTCTTGCACACATGTTTTATCCAGAGCTATTTTTCCAGCCCCCAATAAAGGGGTTCTTAAAGATATCCAGAGAGGGGGAACAGCAGGAATGGCAAGGACAACACACAGTCTTGGGTGCCAGGAATCTGTTAGAAAAATGAGAATGACCAGTTGGTAAGTGGGCAGTGGGGAGGGTTGAGGACTAGCCTGCTTTACACGACAGAATCATACCCAACTCAAGAACTATTGGCACCATACATTCCTGTTTTTCTAATCACCTTCTAATCCATCATTCACACATAAAGTTTTTTGTATGTGTACACACATGTGGAGAACATAGGCTTGCCTTGGATGTTCTTAATGTGTCACTCACCATGTTTCTGAGTCAGAATCTCACTGGTCTGGTACTCACAGATTGTTAGGCTGGTAGGCAGTGAGCCCCAGGGATCTGCCTGCCTCTCGGATCCCAGCACTGGGTTTATAACAGGCACCAGCATGCAGGGTTTTTTTTTGTTTTTTGGTTTTTTTTTTGGTCTTTTCGAGACAGGGTCTCCCTGTTGCCCAGCTGTCCTGGAACTCACTCTGTGGACCAGGCTGGCCCTGAACTCACAAAGATCCGCCTGCCTCTGCCTCTGCCTCCCAAGTGCTAGGACTAAAGGCGTGTGCCACCACGCCCAGCTCACCATGCTGGTCTTTTAAAACATGGATTCTGGGGGTTGAATCTAAGATTTTATGCTTATGCAGCAAGCACTCTACTGACTGCGCTATCTCCCTAGGCAAAAAAAATATCCTTCCATTATGAAGTTTCTACCTTCACAAAAATAGAGAGAAAATAGGGATGTTTCATGACCCTCTATGGATACCTGAAACCAGATATTACTGAACTTTACACTATGTTTTTTTAATATACACACGGAAATTTCATGCCTTTCCACATTAACTCCTGCACTTATTGTGCACATTGGCCATAATGATGAAAACTTGAAATGTGACTAGTACGAATTTTCTTCTTCCTCCTCACAACTTCATTCTCAGATACTTAATTTGCTCTTATTATACATCTTAGCAACCTTGATGTGATTTCTTTTCCTTCCTTCCTTCCTTCCTTCCTTCCTTCCTTCCTTCCTTCCTTCCTTCCTTCCTTCCCTTTCTGTCTTAAGTCAAGAATTTCTACCTTTTCAATTTTTTTTAAATTTTATTTCTGTATGTGTATGAGTGTACTGTCTGTATGCAGGTGTGTGCACCCGTGTCGTGCAATGCCGCGGAGGTCAGAAGAGGGTGTCGGATTCCGCTGGAACTGGAGTTCTCCTGGAATTGGAGTTTCAGACGGTTCTCGGCCACTGGATATCGAACCCGGGTCCTCTGTAAGAGCGGTTGGCGCTCTTAACCGCTAGGCAATCTCCAGCCCCAAGAATTTCTACCTTTTCATTCAAAGGAATAATTTTATGGCTTTGCTTTGACTTCTTGGCATTGCCAGCACTGCTGTCCTTGCGCTGGGACTTCTGCTTAGTGAAATAAGGGCTACTTTCAATACAAACACTGAGTGCCTTGAGAGTAAGTCTGATAACAAAAAGGATACGAAGGGACTGAAGAATGGGCAGTGAAAATAACGTGGACAAAGAGGTGATTCATGTTCTGGGCTGGATGGAACAAGATGGTCCAAGATTGCATCCTTCTACTCAAAGGGGTGTTCAATTTAAAATTTACAAAGTTTATCTTTGTAATTTAATATTTAACATTTTTGTGGTTGGCTGTGGGTAACTGAAACTGTAGAAAGCTAAACTGTGGATAAGGGGAGGGTGTCTACTATATATTGAACCCCCATAACTCTATAGCCTAATATAGCTTCAACAGTCATCATTTAGCTAATGTTGTTTCATCTATTTTGGCTAAATATTTTATGAATAAATAAATTTTATTTATTGGGAGGCATGGGTAGCGGTCAGAGGACAACTTGCTGAATTGGCTTTCTCCTTCCGACAGTGGGGTTTCCAGGATCAAATGCAGGTTGGCAAGCACGTTTACCTGCTAAGTTATCTCGACGGCCCACTTCAGTCTTTTTTTTTTTTAATTAATTTTATTTATTTCTGTATGTGTATGAATGTACTGTCTGCATGCAAGTTTGTGCACCCGTGTCGTGCAATGCCGCGGAGGTCAGAAGAGGGTCTCGGATTCCCCTGGAACTGGAGTTCTCCTGGAATTGGAGTTCCAGACGGTTCTCGGCCGCCATGTGGATGCTGGGGATCGAACCTGGGTCCTCTGCAAGAGCGGTCGGCGCTCTTAACCGCTAGGCCATCTCTCCAGTCCCCCACTTCAGTCTTTTAAATCAAACTCTACACACAGAACTTAATTTCATTGTTTTTTTAAGAAAAAGGAGACACACACACAGTATATTTTTGACAGAAAAGCTTATTTAAAACATTACCATAAGGACTAGAGAGATTGCTCAGTGGTTAAGAGTGCATACTGCTCTTGCAGAGGTCCTGAGTTTGGTTCTCAGCACCCATGTTGAGTGGGTTACAACCATTTGTAATTCTACTCCAGGGAGATCAGATCTCTTTACCCTTCCCCATTACACACACACACGCACATTAACATGTACACACACACTTAAAAAATAAAAATAAATCTTGAACAATGTTTACCTTAGCCAGGCATGGTGGTGCATGCCTTTAATCCCAGTATTTGGGAGGCAGAGACAGGCAGACCTTGGTGAGTTTGAGGCCAGCCTGGCCTACACAGTGAGTTCTAGGCCAGCCAAGGCTATCTATTGAGACCCTGTTTAAAAAAAAAGTTTATTAAAAAAATCATCATAATGCTGTCATACATAGTACAACTAATAATAATCCCTTAATATGATAAAAAAAAAACCTTTGTATTTAGATTTCCTTGATAACCAGGGGTCATGGTTAATGTGCTCTAGTTGGAGGATTTGTCACTTAAATTTCTTATACTCTATCAGAGTTACCACCCCCTCATTTCTACCTTGTGGGAGACAGTTCCCCTTTCTACAATGTGGGTTCTAGGGACTGAACTCAGGTCATCAGGCGAGATGAACTCAGGTCATCAGAGAGCCAGCACCTTTACCAATGAGTCATCTCCCCAGCCCCTTCGTTGGTTTTTTAGAGAGATAGTGAGGGATAACAAACAGGGATTCTTAGCCTTTTATGTGTCATGGACACCCTTAGCAATCTCATACAGTCCTGCTGAGGATAATATTATTTAATGCATAAAATGCAATGTTATAGTGTGACAGGAAAATTATTGAGCTGTAATTCTCATATCACCCCCCCCCCCAAATTCGTAATGTAGTAATATGCCTTCTTTTTGTGTTTCACTTCTTTATTTTTGAGATGAGGTCTATTATACCAGGCTGGCTTTAAATGTGTCCCCTTATGTGATTCTCATGTCTCAGTCTCCCAAGTAGCTGGGGCTTGAATCACCACACCCAGGCTGTCTTTATTCGCATTTTAAATAACAAGACCTACAAATAAGTAGGAATAATTCTAGTTAATAAGAGAATAATGATAATTTAAATATTTTTTTTTTCCTTTTTTGTCTTTTTGAGACAGTGTCCCCTCCCTGTAGCCCCAGCTGGCCTGGAACTATGTAGATCAGGTTAGCCTCGATCTCACAGAGATTTGTCTGCCGCTGCCTCCCCACTGCTGGGATTAAAGATATACCACCACTCCTGGTTTAATTTTTTTTTTTTTTGTCTTTTTGAGACAGGGTCTCCCTTTAGTGTCAGCTGGCCTGGAGCTCACTTTGTAGACCAGGCGGGCCTTGAACTCACAGAGATCCACCTGCCTCTGCCTCCCAAGTGCTAGGATTAAAGGCGTGTGCCACCACGCCTGGCAATTTTTTTTTCTTTTTTTTTAAATTTTATTTATTTTTGTATGTGTATGAATGTACTGTCTGCATGCAGGTTTGTGCACCCGTGTCGTGCAATGCCGCGGAGGTCAGAAGAGGGTCTCGGATTCCCCTGGAACTGGAGTTCTCCTGGAATTGGAGTTACAGACTGTTCTTAGCTGCCATGTGGGTGCTGGGGATTGAACCCAGGTCCTCTGCAAGAGCAGTCAGTGCTCTTAACTGCTAGGCTATCTCTCCAGCCCCAGTTCTGGCTTCTTATAAAGATGAATGAGTTCTTGGGATCACTTTCTGGATAATAGGGTTAGTATTATTACTGAGCCATGCAATACTGCCTCACACCCAAGATGGCCCAGGAGAACAGAGCTAGAAAATAAAACCATTAGATTAATATTTATATTTCCAATTCGATTTTCAAATTATAGGATTTTTCCTTCTGATTTACCTTTCTGTGTTCTTATACTGAAAAGTTGCTTTTCAGTTAGGATACCAATTATTTGCTTATTCCAATTTATTCGCATTGCTAAGTAGTGAAAATATTAACAAGTACTATTTTTTTTTTTTTTTGTCCTTTTGAGACAGGGTCTCCTTGTAGCCCCAGATGTCCTGGAACTCACTCTGTAGACCAGGCTGGCCTTGAACTCACAAAGATCCGCCTGCCTCTGCCTCCCAAGTGCTAGGATTAAAGGCATGCGCCACCACACCTGGCTAACAAGTAATATTTTTAAGTGAATGTTTTAAAGTAACATACCAACATTTCTTAATGATTATTAAACTCCAGAATGCTTTGTTGGGGCTGACAAGATTGCTCAGTGGGTAGAGCACTTGCCTCCAAGTCTGATGACTTGAGTTTGAGTCACAGGGCCCACTTGGTGAAAGGAGAAAACCAATTTTTAAAAGTTCTCTTTTGGCCCTCGTATGTGGGTTGTGGCATGTGTACATACGAACATGTACACAAATAAATGTACAACATTTTTTTAAAAAGAGACTGCTGGGTCTGGAGAGATAGGCCAACAGTTAAGAGTACTAGCTGTTCTTGCAGAAGACCTGGGTTCAAATCTCAGCACGACATGGTGGATAATAACTTTCTGTAACTCCGGTTCCAGGGGATCCGACACCCTTTTCTGTCCTCCTCTGGCACTGCGTGATACAGGTGCATTTTTACATACATGAAGGCATAACACTTATACACATAAAATAAAATAAAATAAAATAAAATAAAGAGACTACTTTTTTGGTTGCTCCCCCCCATCCTCGAAAGGTGAATTACATTGGTCAAAATACTGTTTTAAAGTCACGTGAAGCACTTGTGAAGTTATGCTACTCATTTGATAATAGAGTTTTCATTTATCTGTTTGTTTTCAGTTGTTGGAAATACCCTTAAAAGTTCAAATATAACTTTTCAATTATATTAGAGGTTTGCATGATTCCAAAGTAAAACCCATAAAGTAAGGGATCTTTAAAGAAGCCTGGCATTCCTCTGTCCTCTCTAACTCATCCTTCCTGATAAGTAGCCATGTCTTATATTTTTGGTTTTCTGGCCCTTGTTTCTTTCAGAAAATATAAAGAAAATATAGAAAAATACCCACCCCTCCTCTTGCTCCAACAGTAGCATACTTTACAGAGGTCTGCCTAGACTCTCTCCACTTACTACTTGCTGCCCACAGCAGAACCTATGTCATATGGAAACAGTCTTCATTCTGTTGTACAGCTGCATAGCTCCCCATGGTATCAGCTCTCTAGTTCTCTAAAGATAAGACATCCTGGCCCCTGTATTGGGGCGGGGGGGAGATAGACATCCTGATCCCCGGTCCTCATCTCATTTTAGTTATGGCAGCAGCAGCGCCTCCTCTACCTCTCCCTCCTCCCCCTCCTCCCCCTCCCNGGCTGAGTAGAGCCGTCTTCCTGAGCCCGCTCGGAAGCAGGATGCTCGCTCGCCCCCGACCAGGTGGTCCTTAGACTGCGGGGGGAACAGCTCACGCTCCTGCCCTCAGGGGCGCAGACCCAATTAGAGGGCGCAAGGGGGGTCCTGGGGCGCGGCCTCCGCCCACACCGCCTCCTGGTGACTCGCGGGCGGGCCTCCCGGGGCCACCGCCCCCTGGCCAGCCACACGTGAGGCGGAAGATAGCAGAGCCACCACCCTCTGGCGCAGGGAAGCGGAGGGGCCCTAATGGCGCTTCCACACACATGCCTACTACTCTACTACTTGGTCTTTCTCTACACGGATCGGGTAGGGATCCGGTAGTCAAAGTCTAGCCAGCATCCTCTTGCTTCTGGTCTACCTCTTCTTCCCCAAACTTCTTGCAATATTCTCCCCCTGCTTAATTAAACTCCTTCACTGGCGCCCGTTGCTGGGTGTGTAGACTGCACAATTTTAGCCTATCGTTCCAGACACACTCCTTAAACACTGTAGACCACCGGTTCCCAAGTTTGGGGATTAAAAAAAAAAAAAAAACGGGGCTGAGAGATAGCACTAGCGTTAAGAGCACCGAGCTCTACAGAGGACCTTCGATCCCCACGCCCACATGCGGCTAAGACCGTCTGTAACTCCATTCGGAGAACCCAGTTCCAGGGGAATCCGAGACCCTCCGTTCTGACCTCCGCGGCATTGCACGACAGGTGCACGACCTGCATGCAACAATACTTCATACACATACAAAAAAAAAAAAAAAAAAAAAAAAAAAAAACAATACTACATGTGTGGCTTTAATTCTGATTTAGTTGCTGTGGAGTGTACCTTGAGCATCTGATTTGTAAAACCCTCCAGGCTGTAGTAAAATTTAAGAAGCACTGCTAATCTCTTAGTTGAGAGTGCTATTTCCAGATTTTGTTTGTTCTCTCATTTTAAAGAGCTTACGTACCCTTCCTCCGCTGTTTGTCCACTATTTCCCAGTTATGCGTTTAGGAAAGATCTGTCTACCTTGTTTTGGTCTCCCTACCCCCCCCACCGAACCCCTTTTTTTCAATTTCAGGCGTCTCCACTTCCTAAAGGCCTAGCCAGTTTCCTACATCAAAGAGACCAATGCAAGGGATGGCAGAGGAAGTAAGGTTGAGACATGACTCTGCACTTTTTCATCATTTTCTACAGCATCTCTAATTCTGTGCCCCACTCCCCCCCCCCTTGTATCTCATTATACTCCTTAAAATAGTACTTGGTATAGCTTAAGCTATATAGCTTGGGGGGAAGTGGTTTAGGGCTTTCTTTTTGGGTTTGGTTTTGTTTGATATGTTTTGGTTTGGGTTTTGTTTAGAGACAGTCCCTCCCTGTAACACCAGCTGGCCCTGGAACTCACAGATATATATAGGCTGACCTCTATCTCACAGATCTGCCTCCCCCAAGTGGTGAGAATTAAAGGGGTGCCTCACCAGCTCAGCTTATTTTTCCTTGCTCTTGGTTTTCTTTTTTAAGACAGAGGTCTCACTATGTACCCTGATCTGGCTACAACGCACAAGTAAGCCTCTAATTCATATAGATCTACCTACCTCTGACTCCTGAATGCTAGCATCAGCATGCCAGGCTCTTTTTTTTTTTTTTGGTCAAAGTGATAATTGTTATAAAAGGTATATCCACCCACCTGATTCTCTCCGCTGAAGCCACTACCTTTATATCTTTTTAGTTATTTAGTTGCTGAGTTTTCATCTGTAAATGTGTTTATTGCTTGCTGGAGCATTTACCTCAGTTTTATGCATTACCAGGTAAATAGTTTGAGACTACTTATCTGAAACCCTCCATCCTTGATATTCTAGTTTGTCTGGGTATAAAATTCTGAGTTAGAAATCATTTTCCTTTACTCCAGTAACCTCTAGCTTCTAGAATTATTGGGAATTCTAGAAAGATACTATTGCCAACCTCTTTGGTTTTCTTAATCTGGAAGCCTAAAGAAATTTCTTTTTCCTCTCAATGTTTTGAAGTTACAAAACGATTTGCAGAGATAGGATTTTCCATTCCATCCGATGGAGGAGGGATTGGGGAGGAGGAGGAGGAGGAGGAGGAGGAAGGGAGAGAGGAGGAGGAGGAGAGGGAAGGAGGAGGAGGAGGAGCAGGAGGTCAGTCATGCTTATTGATGTCTCTGCCTGTCAATATAACTGAGTGTGAGTCCTCCTCCTCTTCGTCTTGCTCCTCCTCCTCCCCAAACACCTCCTCCTGATTTTCCTCCTGTGCTTCCTCCTCCTCCTCTTCCTCCTTTTCCACCTCCTATTCTTCCTCTTCTTCCTCCTACTCCTCTTTTTCTTCCTCCTCCACCTCCTCCTCCTCCTCCTCCTCCTCCTCCTCCTCCTCCTCCTCCTCCTCCTCCTCCTCCTCCCCAATCCCTCCGTCCATCGGATGGAATGGAAAATCCTATCTCTGCAAATCGTTTTGTAACTTCAAAACATTGAGAGGAAAAAGAAATTTCTTTAGGCTTCCAGATTAAGAAAACCAAAGAGGTTGGCAATAGTATCTTTCTAGAATTCCCAATAATTCTAGAAGCTAGAGGTTACTGGAGTAAAGGAAAATGATTTCTAACTCAGAATTTTATACCCAGACAAACTAGAATATCAAGGATGGAGGGTTTCAGATAAGTAGTCTCAAACTATTTACCTGGTAATGCATAAAACTGAGGTTAATGCTCCAGCAAGCAATAAACACATTTACAGATGAAAACTCAGCAACTAAATAACTAAAAAGATATAAAGGTAGTGGCTTCAGCGGAGAGAATCAGGTGGGTGGATATACCTTTTATAACAATATATCACTTTGACAAAAAAAAAAAAAGAGCCTGGCATGCTGATGCTAGCATTCAGGAGTCAGAGGTAGGTAGATCTATATGAATTAGAGGCTTACTTAGTGAGTTGTAGGCCAGATAGGGATACATAGTGAGACTCTGTCTTAAAAAACAAAAACAAAGCAAGAAAAATAAGCTGAGCTGGTGAGGCACACCTTTAATTCTCACCACTTGGGGAGGCAGATCTCTGTGAGATAGAGGTCAGCCTGATCTATATAGTGAGTTCCAGGCCAGCTGGGGTTACAGGGAGGGACTGTCTCTAAACAAAACCCAAACCAAAACATATCAAACAAAACCAAACCCAAAAAGAAAGCCCTAAACCACTTCCCCCCAAGCTATATAGCTTAAGCTATACCAAGTACTATTTTAAGGAGTATAATGAAAGATACAAGGGGGGGGGGAGTGGGACAAGAATTAGAGATGCTGTAGAAACTGATGAAAAAGTGCAGAGTCATGTCTCAACCTTACTTCCTCTGCCATCCCTTGCATTGGTCTCTTTGATGTAGGAAACTGGCTAGGCCTTTAGGAAGTGGAGACGCTGAAATTGAAAAAAAGGGTTAGGGGTGGGGGTAGGGAGACCAAAACAAGGTAGACAGATCTTTCCTAAACGCATAACTGGGAAATAGTGGACAAACAGCGGAGGAAGGGTACGTAAGCTCTTTAAAATGAGAGAACAAACAACATCTGAGAAATAGCACTCTCAACTAAGAGATTAGCAGTGCTTCTTAAATTTTACTACAGCCTGGAGGGTTTTACAAATCAGATGCTCAAGGTACACTCCACAGCAACTAAATCAGAATTAAAGCCACACATCAGTATTGTTTTTTTTTTTTTTAATCCCCAAACTTGGGAACCGGTGGTCTACAGTGTTTAAGGAGTGTGTCTGGAACGATAGGCTAAAATTGTGCAGTCTACACACCCAGCAACGGGCGCCAGTGAAGGAGTTTAATTAAGCAGGGGGAGAATATTGCAAGAAGTTTGGGGAAGAAGAGGTAGACCAGAAGCAAGAGGATGCTGGCTAGACTTTGACTACCGGATCCCTACCCGATCCGTGTAGAGAAAGACCAAGTAGTAGAGTAGTAGGCATGTGTGTGGAGCGCCATTAGGGCCCCTCCGCTTCCCTGCGCCAGAGGGTGGTGGCTCTGCTATCTTCCGCCTCACGTGTGGCTGGCCAGGGGGCGGTGGCCCCGGGAGGCCCGCCCGCGAGTCACCAGGAGGCGGTGTGGGCGGAGGCCGCGCCCCAGGACCCCCCCTTGCGCCCTCTAATTGGGTCTGCGCCCCTGAGGGCAGGAGCGTGAGCTGTTCCCCCCGCAGTCTAAGGACCACCTGGTCGGGGGCGAGCGAGCATCCTGCTTCCGAGCGGGCTCAGGAAGACGGCTCTACTCAGCCCTCTCCCCGTCTTCGCGGCCCTTCCGACCGGCTCCTGGACGGCTCCTGCCCGCGGTGAGAAGCCAGTTGACATGGTCGAGGGCGCGAGTGTGTCGCAGCTCGAGGCTTTGCCGTCCTGTCCGCTCCTCAGTCTCCGGGACTGCGAGGCAGGCCCCGGGTGAGTCCGACGCCGACGTGAGGGGGGACGCGAGATGCCCGAGGGCAGCGAGGATGCGGAGCTCGCGACGACCGGAGAGGCCAAGTCCCCGGACCCCGGCCTCCCCGTCCTCGGTCCCGGAGGCCGGGCCTCCGCGCCGCGGGCCTCTCACGCACGGTGCGGGACGAGACACGCCCCCCGGAGCCGAGGCGACACTTGCCTCTCCCGCCCCGCGGCAACACGTGACAGCTTTCGGGCTCTCGCAGCCGCGTGGGAGCGCGGACTTGGCCTGCGCTGCGCTCGCCCTGTCCGCCCCGCAACAGCCCGAAGGCGCGCGGCGGGAAGCGGTGTCCTGCCTTGCCGGGAGCCTGGCACCCGCGGTCTCCGCGTCTCTTGCGCACCCCGCGCCGCGGTTCGCGAGGCGGCGGCGGCGGCGGCGGCCCCCGGCCATGTGGGACCCGCGGGCGGCGAGGTGCGTAGCGGGCTCCGGGGCGCCTGGGGCTTTGCGGGCCGCGTCCTGCGCCGCGGCGAGTCCCGAGGCCCGGCGGGGCGGCCCACACGCCGACCGCGGCCTGTCGCGGGGATGGCGCTGGCCTCAGACGGGGGCTGCGGGCGGCGGCAGGGCCGGGGCTGCGCGGCCCTGCGGGGATCCCCGAGGCCGCCCGGACCTCCTGCGGCCGACGAGCCTCGCGGTACAGCCCGGCTCGTAGCGCGCCGAACCGCGCGGGGCTGGAAGCGCGGGACTTGCGGGGAACGAGGGGCGCGGGCTTTTCCCCTGCGGGAAGAGGCCTCCATCCTCCATCCTGGCCGCTGAGGCCCACCCTCCGCGGCTGGCTCCAATGGAGGGGCGGGTGGCAACCGGGGCTCGGGCGGCAAGCCCTGTGTGCAGTGGGCCGGGCTGCCGCTGCGTTCGCGAGCGCTTCCACCCGGGGCTCCCGCTGCGTGGCCCGGCCCAGGGGCGCAGCCCCATCCGCATCCCCAACCTAAGCTCTAGCCCTGGGGGGGGGGGCTCTGCGCACTTCCCACCAGCCACCAGGGACCACCCTTGGCGGGCGCTTCTGCTTCCAGCTGGGGGCGTTTCTTGGAGCCAAGCAAGCTTGGCTGCTTCCTAGGGAGGTTTCTAAGGGAGATGTGCAACTTGAAAAAAAGAATAAGAAGAAAGAAAAAGAGGGCTCCGAAATCTCCAGGCCCCGGACCCGCTTCAGCTCAGTCGATTGACTCTACCCCAGTGGGGCCTTGTGTCCTTTGTACCAGCATTTTTCTCCTGCTGCCTAGTGGTCAGCCTTTCCCGTGCCAGGCATCTTTCTGAGGAAAGGCTGTTATTGGGTTGGCAAGGTCTTTTGTTGAACAACCTGTTTGGTGCTTTCTAGAAAGTATTGCTTTATGGGGGTGGTGTGACGGGGGGGGGTGTCAGGAATTTGTTTCAACTCTTTCTCCATCAAATCTGTTTTGTAGGATTGTAAAATGAATTCCTTTTTGTGTTATTAAAAATTTCTAAAGTCTGCACAAAATAATGGGTTTAATGATATGTATATTACTGTACTTTGACCATATTTGCCTCCCCCTTGGATGGTCTCTCCCCCCTCAATCCTTGTTTCATGTCATTCTTAATAACAGAAATTTAGATTCCACATACGAAAAAAATGAGCAATACCTGTCTTTTCTCACCTTTTGTTTTTCTTTTTTCTTTTTTCTGTTCTTTTTGAGATGGGTCTTCCTTTAGCCCCAGCTGGCCTGGAACTCACTCTGTAGATCAGGGTTGCCTTGAACTCACAGAGATCCGCTTGCCACAGTCTCCGGAGTGCTGGAATTAAAGGCGTGAGCCGCCACACCCGGCTTTTTCTTACCTTTAATATTAAAATGTTTATTCAGATTCTTATTAAATTTTCTAGTGTACATAGTAGATTTCATTAAGGGACTTTTACACGTGGACATTATTTACTTTGCTCTTCTTCACCGTCCTCCATCAGCCACCTTCCGCTCCCCAAAATAGTTCTCTTTCTGAGTTCCTGCCGTGTGTGCATTTTACATTAAGGTTTTACATGAGAGGGAAACAAGCAGTGTTCCGTTCTCCTTCTGAGTTTGGCTAATTTTGTTTAACTTGTTGATCTCCAGTTCCGATTCTTCACTGATGAATTAAAAAAAAAAAAAAAACCGAATTGTGCAGATGTGCCCCATTTTCTTTATCCATTCATCCCTTAACGGGCATCAGAGCTGATTCCAAACCTTGGACAGGATATATTTGAGCGTGTATCTGTATACTATGCTGATTTGAATTCCTTCAGGTATCATTGAGTGATAAAGCTGGATTGTGTTGTTTGATATAGTGGTTGTGTTTTTAGTTTCTTGAGGAATTTTCATACTGATTTCTCCAGTGACAACAGCTCCAATTTACATTCACACTTGCAGTGTATAAGGTTTTCTCTGTCCCCACCCACATCCTTTTACTAGTTATTTGTTGCCATTTTCCTCCCTCCCTCCCCTCTCCCTTCCCCCTCCCCCTCCCTCCCCTCCTCCCTTCCCGTCCCCTCCCCCTCC
>VZQC01002694.1:128389-203389 GCA_009823505.1 Rhizomys pruinosus
TTTTTTTTTTTTCACTCTGCCGTTTGTGTCCCTTGCTGTGGGGAAGTGTTTAATTTCATGCATCCCTCTTAATAAATTCATGTCATTATTCATTTCCCAAAGCTATTGGAGTCCTTTTTAAAAAGTCTTTGTTTTTGCCTTCTATATCAAAGTGTTTTTCCATATTTCAGAGTTTCAAGGCTTGCATTAACCTCTTGGGGATCCATTTTGAACTGCTTTTGGTACAGGGTGAGAGGTAGGGATCTAGCTTCATATTTTTACATTTGAATATCCATTTTACCAAGCACTATCCGTTGAAGAGATTTTATTTTTCCAGTGTATGTTTTTGACAGGTTTGCCAAAAATTAGATGGTTATAACCATGTAGGTTTATTTCTGAATCCCTTTTTCTAATCAGTTGGTCTGTTTTTGTACCAGTACTGTGTTACTTTTGTCACTATGTCTCTGTAATACAATATGAGATCAACCATTGCAAAAGTTCATATGGATTTTTCTTTGTTGGGAGACTATTATTATTTGACTCTCCATGATTGTTACGGATCTGTTTGCGTTGCTTGGAGCATCTTGATTTTTATCTTGATAGGTTATGTGTCCAGGAATTTACTAATTTCTTCTAGGTTTTCCAGGGTTGTTCAAAAAGTTTTTATAAAATCATTTTTATTTTTTTGTGTATGAGTGTTTGGCCTGCATGTAAGTGTACCATGTTCATGCAGTCCTCACTGAGGCCAGAAGAGGGTGGCAGATCCTAGGTTGTTTTTTTTTTTTTGGTCTTTTCAAGACAGGGTCTCCCTGTAGCCCCAGCTGTCCTGGAACTCACTCTGTAGACCAGGCTGGCCCCAGAGTTATAGGTTTTGTGGGTGCTGGGAATAAAATGGTTGTGTTCTGCAAGAGCAGCGAATGTTCTTAACCACTAAACCATTTCTCCAGCCCCCGTAGATTTTTTTCAGTTGAGTTCAGGTTTTCAAAGTAGTCCCTAGTGACCAGCTGGATCTCATTAGTATTTGTTGTATCTCTTTTTCAACTCTAATTTTGTTAATATAGGTCTTATCTTGGTTTCTTTTTGTTAGGTTGGCTAAGTATTTGATGTTCTTCGTTGTTTCAAAGAACCAACTCTGTTTCATTGATTTATATATTTTTAAAATTATTTTTATTTGTATGATTGTTTTGCCTGCCTGTAAGTGTAACTATGTGCATGTGGTGCTCATGGAGGCCAGAAGAGAGCATCAGATCTCTAGAACTAGAGTTATGAATGGTTGTCATCCATCATGTGGGTGCTAATACCTGAATCTGGATCCTCTGTAAGAGCACCCAGTGCTCTTAACTGCCGAGCCATATCTCCAGCCTCTACGTTATTCCTTTACTCTCCATTTCTTTAATTTCTGCCCTGGATTTTTAATTTTTTTTTATGTGTATGGTGTATTGTCTGCATGTAGGTAGGTGCACCCGTGTTGTGCAATGCTGCAGAGGTCAGAAGAGGGTGTCGGATTCCCCTGGAACTGGAGTTAAAGATGGTTCTTAGCCACCATGTGGGTGCTGGGAATTGAACCCGGGTCCTCTGCAAGAGCAGTTGGTGCTCTTAACTGCCAAGTCATCTCCAGCCCTAAATTTTTTTCCATCTGAGTTTTCTGCCTCTGAGTTTGGCATTTTCTCTGAGGTGTATCAATAGGTTATTTATTTGAGATCTCTGATTTTGCTTTTAATGTAAACACTCATCTCTCTAAATACCTTCATATCTCTATATACCTTCTCCTAAGAACTGCTTTTGCTACATTCCCAAGGTTCTGATCAGTTGTCATTTTGTTTTCATTTGATTCTAGAAATTATAACATTTCTTCCCTCATTTCTTCAATGACTGTACTGCTTATTCAAGAGTATATTGTCCAAGTTCCAAGTATGCTTTCTGTGGTTTCTAGTTTCAGTGCCTTATGATCAGATAAAATACAAGAAATTACTTGTGGCCACCATGTAGGGCCCAGAGATCAAACTCCGGTTGTTAGGTTCAACATTGAGAACCTTTATCAGTTGGGCCATCTTTCCAGCCCTAAGAAAAATTTTAAAATAATTTTTTTTTGCCTCCACTCTACAAGGTCAGGCCAAAATGGTTCATCACCTCCAATACTTTGTTTTTATATTTATATTTATTTTATGTGTAAGTACACCTGTGCATGCAGTACCCATGGAGGCCGGAAGAGGGTGTCAGGTCCCCTGAAGCTGGAGTTTTATTTAAAAAAAAAATTTTTTTTTATTAATTTTATTTATTTCTGTATGTGTATGAATGTACTGCCTGCATGCAAGTCTGTGCACCCGTGTCGTGCAATGCCGCGGAGGTCAGAAGAGGGTCTCGGATTCCCCTGGAGCTGGAGTTCTCCTGGAATTGGAGTTTCAGACGGCTCTCGGCCGCCATGTGGGTGCTGGGGATCGAACCCGGGTCCTCTGTAAGAGCAGTCGGTGCTCTTAACCGCTAGGCCATCTCTCCAGCCCCGAAGCTGGAGTTTTAGATGGTTGTTAGCTGCCATGTAGATGCTGGGAACTGAACCTAGGTCCTCGGAAAGAGCAGCCAGTGCTGCTTAATTGCTGAGCCATATCTCCAGCCTAATTTGTTGTTGTTGTTTGAGACAGGATCTCACTCTGTAGCCCTACCTGGTCTGCAACTCTGCTATGTAGACCAGGCTTACCTTGAACTCAGTGAGGTCCACCTACCTCTACCTACTGAATATTGGGATTAAAGGCATGTACCACCATGCCCAGCTAAGGTATTATTTTGATTATGTTGTATTTGTTAAGACTTGCTTCATGGGGCTGGAGAGATGGCTCAGTAGTTAAGAGCACTGACTGCTCTTGAAGAGGACCCAGGTTGGGTTCCCAGCACCCACATAGTGGCTAACAACTGTTCTAGCTCCAGAGTCAGGGAATCCTATCCTCATCTGCAGGCACTGCACACATATGGTACACTCACACACATATAGGCACAACATACACCTAAAATAAAAAATAAAGTACTTGCCTTATATGATCTATTTCAGAGAAGATTTCATGGATTGTTGAGAATAAAAATAAATTTTAAGAGTTAGAGTGACGTCTCAGTGGTTAAGAACACTGGCTGCTCTTTCAGAGGATTGGAGTTTGACTCCCAGCACCCCTATGGTGGCTAACAATCATCCATAACTCCAGTTCCAGGTGATCTGATGCCCTCTCTGGCCTCTACAGATTTTGCACATGGGTGCACTTATATAAATGCAGTCAAAACATATACACCTAAAATAAAAAATAAAAAAAATACTTGCCTTATATGATCTATTTCAAAGAGTCTATGGGTTGCTGAGAAGAAAGTCTATTCACAGTTGTTGGATAGACTATACTATAGATGTCTGTAAAGTCCATTTGATTTGTGGTGAAGTTTAACTCTAAATTTCTTTCTTGGTTTTGTCCATTAGTGTTTGCTTTAAGAAATTGGAAGTCCCAATGCTTGATATCTCATATCAATCTGTAATTGCTAAATCTTTTTTATAGAGTGTCCCTTCATTATGTCATGACTTTCTTTGTCTCTTTTGACTAATTTCAGCTTGCTGTCTACTTTATTAGATAGAATACTGTTTATATTATCTTATTTAAGGCTTCCATTTACTTGGTTTATTGTCTTCCATCCTTTTACTTTTAGTCTTTGAGTGTCTTTGCTAGTGAGGTGTGTTTCTTGAAGACAACTAGTTGGATCTTATTTTATAATCTAGCTAGTCATGTCTTTTAATTGAAGATTTAAGAACATTTGATGTAGTGCTATTATTGAGAGAGATTTTTCTCATTTCTGTGATTTTGTTGGTTGTTTTTGATTAGCTGTGTCATTCTTTTCTTCCCTGTTTATATTAGGTGCTTGTTGATACACTGTGATGTTCGTGCATCTCTTCCTCTCATGAATTTTTTCTGTTGTTCTTTTATGATTGAGTCTGCCTTTTTTACTTCTCTGGTTTAGCAGTTCTTTAACTCTTGGCTGTGCCAACTGTTTTTCATAAATTGCTGTAGTTTGTGCTTGTCTTGAAGTGACTTTGTCACTCTTTTTTAAAAATTTTTTATTTTTTATATGTATGAATGTACTGTCTGCATGCAGGTTTGTGCACCCGTGTGGTATGATGCTGCAGAGGTCAGAAGAGGGTGTCGGATTCCCCTGGAACTGGAGTTAAAGATGGTTCTCAGCCACCATGTGGGTGCTGGGGATAGAACCTGGGTCCTCTGCAAGAGCGGACGGTGCTCTTAACCACTAGGCTATCTCTCCAGCCTGACTTTGTCAGTCTTAAAAGATAGCTTTGCAAGCTGGATGTGGTGGCACATGCCTTTAATCCCAGCACTTGGGAGGCAGATCTCTGTGAGTTCAAGGCCAGCCTGGTTTACAGAGTGAGTTCTAGGACAGCTGGGGCTACAGGGAGACTCTCTCTCTCTCTCTCTCTCTCTCTCTCTCTCTCGACTCTCTCTCTCTCTCTCTATCTCTCACACACACACACACATATACTCAAATATGCACACACACGCACACACACAGCTTTGCTGGATATAGCAATTTTGGTTGGGAACTTTTTTTTATTGAGGGCTCGAAACATTTTATACTTCTTGGTTTTTATGGTTTCTGTTGAGAGGTTTGATAGTGTTTGCCTTTGCAAATGGGTTGCTATTCTCTTTGAGCTTCTGATGTTTTGGTTTGATTTTTGTACTTAGGGCACCTTAATTAGAATGTGATATGGAAAGGTGGTTCTTTGGTCATGTCTGTTTGGAGTTTTAGATGCCTCTTGTGTTTTGATGTCCATTCTTATATTTGGGGAAATTTGTGCTGCCATTTCATTGAATAGATATTCTACGCCTTTATCTCTTAAATTTTTTTATTTTTGTGTTTATGAATGTTTTGCCTGCAGGTAAGTACACCTGTGTCATGCAGTGTCCATGGAGGCCTGAAGAGGGTGTTGGACCCCTGGGACTGGAGTTAACTCATGGCTGTTAGCTGCCATGTGGGTGTTGGGAACTGAACCATTTGTCAGCTCCTACCTTTGGCTCTTATCTGTTTTCTTTCATCCCTTGGAGTCTTCGGTTTGGTCTCTTGATCCTGTCCAGGAGTTCTTGGAAATGTGGTCCTGCTCACTTCCTTGTTTTCTTGGGTCTGAACACAGGAACCCCTAGGTCTTGTCTTCTATCCTGACATTATTTCTTCATCTGCTTATTCTAGTCTGTTGGTTATTTTTTCCATTTAATTTTTCTGACATTTCTAACTTTTCAGAATCTCTGTTTAATTGCTGAATTTCCCATGCATGTTGCTTTTTTCATCCATGTTACTGACTTTCTCATGTATGTTACTGGTTTTCCTCTGCCTCTCCAAATAAATTTCCATATTCATTTATCTATGCATATTTTCCTTGAAATCACTGACCAAATATAGTTTCTATTCTTCATTTTGTATTTTTTTTGGTCTTTTCGAGACAGGGTCTCCCTGTAGCCCCAGCTGTCCTGGAACTCGCTCTGTAGACCAGGCTGGCCTTGAACTCACGAAGATCTGCCTGCCTCTGCCTCCCAAGTGCTAGGATTAAAGGCGTGCGCCATGATGCCTGGCCATTTTGTATTATTTTTGGTCTTTTTGAGACAGGGTTTCCCTGTAGCCCCAGCTATCCTGGAACCCACTCTGTAGACCACCAGCTGGCCTTGAACTCTCAAAGATCTGCCTGCCTCTGCCTCCCGAGTGCTAGGATGAAGAGGCGTGCACCACCACGCCCAGTTCATTTTGTATTTTTTATGATTCAATATCTTATGCTTCTATAATTTAGGAGTAATGATCTTTTTTTTCCTGTATTTTTGAGACAGGGTCTCCCTATAGCTCCCACTGTCCTGGAACTTGCTATGTAGACCCCATTACTTAGCTTTTTAATCCTTCTAGTGTTTGCTTCTATGTTGTGATTTGCACATGTGTGTTTCTATGTTGTGATTTGCACTTGTGTTGGTTTGGGTGTCTTCTCTAGTTTCATTTGGGGAACTTCTTAGTAAGCAGCCTGCTCCCGAAGGTTCAGTCTTTGGACCCACTCAGAGAGGAGAAACAAGACTACTGTAGCAGCAGCCATTCACAACTAAAGATGATATAGAAATGCATTTTAAATGGTTAAATCTGATCAACCACCAATAACTATAGAACAGTATAAGGCAAAATAATCTAGAGTGTATTGTGTAATTAAAATTTTCTTAGGAATAGTAGGTGAATGAAATGAGGAGTATAAGAAAGAAGGAAAAGAATCAAGCAAAGAAAAAACAAAGGAAAATAAGGCCAGTAGATGGCCCAGTGGTAAAGGCTCCTGCTGCCAAACATGATAACTGAGTTCGGTCTCTGGGACCCACATGGTAGAAAGAGAACTGGCTCCTCTCCTGCAAGTTGTCTTCTGACCTCCACATGTGTGCTGTAGCATGTTCACATGCACACACAATAAATAAATACATAAATAAATGAATGTAAAACATAGAAAGATGAAGAATGGAGAAGAAAATGAAGTGAGGAAGAACAAAAGTTTGAAAATTATTACTATATACATACAATAAATAAATAAATGGAAAAAAGAAAAGAAGACAAAGAATGGTGAACAATCTTAGGATGTGGAAAAGATGAAAAATACAAAACTAGAACTAGATAATGTAAGAAGGAGAATGAGGGCCAGCTGGGTAACTCAGGGGTAAAGGTGATGCTGTTTGATCCCAGGGACTCCATAGTACAAGGAGAGAATCAGCTCCTACAAAGTTGTCCTCTGACTTCCACATGCACATTTTATGTGTGCATCTTGGCACGTGCACACCCATACACATGTACACACACAGAATAAGTGTCTCTGAAAAGAAGAGGAATAAGAAACAAAAGCTGTGCTCACTTCAGCAGCACATATACTAAAATTGGAAAGAAACAAAAGCTCTCAAAAAAAGGTGGTCAATTTTCCTAAAAGAAAAAGGGGAGAACGGGGGTGGTGCCTTGCTGCAGCAAGTTTCCCAAGGCTCTTCTAAAATTAGAGCCTGACAGGTGACTGTCTAGTGGGTATGAATGCAGTTTATTTAGAAGTTGGAGACGCCTGTCTCTCCTGTGATTTAGGCAGTGCTGATCCTGTACTGGGCATGTGTCAGATGGCTAATAGAACTGTCTTCATTTCTGTAGCTTCCTTTTGCATGTTAGAAGGTTCCACTCCTCACATTTAACTTTGCAGTCTGCAGTCTAGGCAGGTTCTCTCACCTTTTCACAACTCCCCAGTTTGTATACCTGGAATAGCTAATGTTCTAGTTGGGTGATATTTCCCACATGCCTTGGGACTAGGGGAAGAGAGCACAGTACTGATACCTACTCAAAGTGACTTCTGCACTTTCAAAATCCACTTTAGGGGCTGGAGAGATGGCTCAGCGGTTAAGAGCACTCGCTACTCTTATAAAGAACCCGTTAACATCATACCTTGGGTTTGGGGGGGAAGAACCTGAGTTCAGTCTGCAGCACTTGCATCCCACAGCTCACAGTTACCTGTAACTCCAGTTCCAGGGGACCTGAAGCCCTCTTTTGGCCTCAGGGGACACCTGCACCCATGTGGTGATGCACATACAACACTCAAGTGTGGGGCTGGAGAGATAGCCTAGCGGTTAAGAGCACCGACGCTCTTGCAGAGGACCCGGGTTCGATCCCCAGCACCCACATGGCGGCTAAGAACCGTCTTTAACTCCGGTTCCAGGAGAACTCCGGTTCCAGGGGAATCCGAGACCCTCTTCTGACCTCCGCGGCGTTGCACGACACGGGTGCACAGACCTGCATGCAGACAATACATTCATACACATACAAAAATAAATAATAAAAAAAAAATTAAAAAAAACAACAACACTCAAGTGTGTGTACACATACACACACACAACACAATGAGCACTTCAAGCTGGGTGTGGTGGCACACACCTTTAATCTTAGCAGAGGGACGCAGATCTCTTCAGATCAAGGCCAGCCTGGTCTACATAGTGAGTTCAAGGCCAGCTTTAAACACCCTGCTGGAGAGATACGCTGCAGATGTTGGGTAGTTTGCTGGAGCTTCAGTGCTTTCAGCCTCTATAGTAGCAAAGCTTATAGCCAGTAGATGACTCCAAGGGTTCATAGGCCCAGTGACTTCATCCTTAGGGCTTTCAGGCTCCGTGGTTGACCTCAGCTGATAGGACGAGGTCTTAGCTACTGAGGATGTAGCTACCTCCCATTGTACATTTCACTGCCCACACCCAGACTGTTGGTTGGTATCCAGCCCTTCCATCTCCCATGACTGCCTCCCTTGCCTGTTTCTCATTCTGGTTCTTCTGTTATGGACAAATGATTTTAGGCCTCTTGACAAGATCGCTCCTTCTTTTCTGGTCTCTCCTGGTCAGCTTGGTCTTAAACCTTTCAAGATGGTACCTGGCGAAACCTTATAGGACTTGGGGAGTGACAAAACGAACCTGTCCTCTATTGCTGATCTATTATGCTGCAGTCACTGCTTCATCAAAACTCAACTAAATTTGATGCTTGCTAGAACTGCGGGCTTGTCTTGTGGTTAGAACTGCTGGTCTTGTTTAATCAGCACTGCATGGCTTCTTAGATGAAACCTTTAAAATTTTATTTTTAATTATGTGTACATGTGAGTATGTGCTTGTGAGTGAGGGACTTGTGGAAGCCAGAGGTGTCAGATCTTCCAGATCCGGGAGCTGAAGTTAGAAATGGGTGTTTGTGAGTTACCCATTGTGGTTGCTGAAAATTGAACTTGAGTCCTCTGGAAGAGTATTGAATGCTTTTAACCACTGAGCCATCTTTCCAGCCCCTTAGATGAAACTTGCTTCTTGTTCCTTGTTGGGAGCCATGCAACTGAAGCCCTGTGCTGCTTGTTCTTTTCTCTGCGTATCCACACTTTTCAGCTGTCCTGCCCCTTTCTTAGTGGTTCTGATGCTCCTCTGTCTTTGTCTGAAGTAGAGTATATTGTTTGCTATTCCCAGTCCTCTCATTTACCATGTCACATGAGTCAGTTTCTATTTACTATCTTGCTCTGCAAGTCCAGGTTGGGTCTTGAGTACACTTTGCTAGTGCTTGCATCCTCTATAAAAGATGGTCCGGGCATGGTAGCACATGCCTTTACTCCTAGCACTTGGGAGGCAGAGGCAGGCGGATCTCTGTGAGTTCAAGGCCAGCCTGGTCTGCAGAGTGAGTTCCAGGACAGCTGGAGCTACAGGGACACCCTGTCTCAAAAGGACAAAAAAAAAAAAAAAGATAGAGATGGGGTGGGTAGATGTAACATGCACTCTTAGAATTGGATATCACTACCATAGGCCTATGTGTTTCTAAATCTTTTATTTTTATTTTTTATTTTTTTGGACCAAGGCTCATAATACTATATCCAGGGATGAGGGTAAAACTGTACTAACCAGTTCAGTATAATTATTCTCTTAAGAATACTTGTGTTTGATTTTTTTAATTAAATATTTTTTAGATTTATTTTTATTTTGTGTGGTGGCTCCTTTTGCTTGTGTGTATATATAGGTGTACCACACGTGTGCTGTTCCTACAGAGGCCAGAACAGGGTGTCAGATCCCCTGGAACTGCAGTTATGGACAGTTGTTAGCTGTCATATGGGTGCTAGGAACCAAACCTGTGTCCTCTGTAAGAGCAGCTGGGTGTTATTAACCACTGAGCAATCTCTTCATCCCCTTCACCTAAAACTAATTTTTATGGATTCAAGAATTCCATGCATTGTATTTTGATCATACTCAGAGCCCCCCTCCTCTCTTCATCTCCACATTACTAACCCTCCCCCCTTCGTGTCTTGTTACTTGTCTTTATTTTTAAAGACCAATTAAGTCTAATCTGTGATTCTAAAATACTCTTGGGTGTGGGTCTATCCCTTGGAGTCAGATCAACCTACCAGACAATACACCAGTAAGGAAACTGACCCTCCCTCTCAGCAGCTATCACTTAGGGCAGGGGCTTCTTGTCAACCCCGCTCCCCCATTCATGGGTTTACATGGGTCTTACCTTGACCTTTTTTTTTTTTTTTTTTTTTGAGACAGGGTCTCCCTGTAGCTCCAGCTGTCCTGGAACTCGCTATGTAGACCAGGCTGGCCTTGAACTCACAGAGATCTGCCTTCCTCTGCCTCTCGAGTGCTGGGATTAAAGGCGTGTGCCACCACGTCCAGCTGCCTTGACTTCTTTTAAAAAAAAATTATTTATTTTTGTATGTGTATGAATGTACTGTCTGCATGTAGGTTTGTGCACCCGTGTCGTGCAATGCTGCGGAGGTCAGAAGAGGGTGTCGGATTCCCCTGGAACTGGAGTTCTCCTGGAATTGGAGTTATAGACGGTTCTTAGCCTCCATGTGGGTGCTGGGGATCGAACCCGGGTCCTCTGCAAGAGCAGTCAGTGCTCTTAACCACTAGGCTATCTCTCCAGCCCTGCCTTGACTTTTAAAAAAGCCAATCATAATTCACTAAGAGGACCACAGCCGTTTCACGGATGGGAGAAGCTGTGCCCAGGAATGCTTCACTTAGTTCTCATAACTTCCCAACTTCCTAATCACATGACAAACCACTCTTTAGGAATTCTTAAACTTCTCTTTGCAAGTTGGCTCTATTTTTCTGTTATTATTGTCAAACACCATTTCTATAGTCTGTGGCCTCTTACTATTTTTTCTTTGCTTCTTGAGATGAAGTTTCTTTTAACCACAAGAATAAAGTCATCAGATCTTATGTTTCAAGGGGGTAGAGTGATTCTGAGGATGCTAAAGAACTGAAGTGGAAAGCCAGGTCTGCTAGCGCACACCTTTAATCCAGCACTCAGGAGGCAGAGGGAGAGGCGCCTCTGCTCTGTAAGATCGAGGCCAACCTGGTCTACGTAGCGAATTCTAGGCCAGCAGGGCTACATAGCGAGACCCTGTCTCAAAAAACAAAGCAAAACAAAACAGAAAAAAACTGGAGGTTGGAGGTTGGCTTCAGGAATTGGTTTTAAATTTTTCCTCTTACCAACATTTATTTGATAATTTTGAAGTGTGCATATGTACATAGTTTTATAAAAGCTACATAATGGGATATACTATATAGAAAACTTATTTTATAGTTTATATGCATATGACATTTTATACTAGATACTATATATATATATATAATTTTACTGACCATTATTTTCAATGATATTGAGGAGTAAGCCTTCTTTAGCCTTTGCAGATGGGGCAGTGGAGCTGGAAAGTGCTTTGCCCTCAGAAAGTCCATGTTTCACTGCTTTCCTAACAGGTTAGAGTTAGTAGCATGAGATTCTCAAGGTCAAAAGCACTTTTGTTGCAAGAGATCTTGACGTCTGTGGCTGGAGGGATGGCTCAGTTGTTAGGAGCACTGGCTACTATTTCAGAGGATCTGGGTTTGGTTCTCAGCACCCACATAGCAGCTAACAGCTGTCCATAACTCCAGTTCCAGGGCATCTGCCTCTGTGGGCATTGTATGACATGGACACATTTACACACATGCCGGCAGAACACACTTGCACATTAAAAAAAGGGGTCTTGACATGTAAGAAGAACGTGCTGGTGGTGGGGATGAGGACAGTCTCCTTAGCAAAGGTGATACTTATAAATCACTGCAGAAGGGCAGTGGATGGAGGTTCTTTGGGAGAACTGTTGAATAAAAGCTTTAAAAAAAAAGAGTATTGATCCGCAGCATTGCACGACACAGGTGCACAAACCTACATGCAGACAGTACATTCATACACATACAAAAATAAATAAAATTAAATAAAAAAGAGTATTGAAATGGCTAAACCAGCATCTTTGTAATCCAAAAATGTCACTGTGTTGAAACCAAGAGCATGTTCTTTTTTGTGTAGTGAAATTAGCTATTAACTTAGTATGTATGTGTGTTTCATGTGTGGGTACACATGTGTCATGGCCTGTGAGATGTCATTGAAATCCCCTGACTAGACATTTTTCTTAATCTCAAATTGCATAAAATATTGTTTCATTTCCTTCTTCTGTTGAAAGTTTGGGAGGGAGAATGATCTCTAGGGTAGCCTGGGCTCTCTTTCCTTGAATCAACTCCTTTTTGGTCTAGATATTGCCCACACTGCACTCACTGCAGTTTGTTTAGCTAAGCTTCCCAAGCCTGGTGAGGTGATGCGGCCTCATGTCTTTTAGAGTCAGTCTTTGAAGTTTGAGTAACATTTATATGAGTTCTTTTTTTCTTTGAGCACTGGTTCTTCTGTCCTTGAGGGCAGCATGGAAAGTGGGCAGGACTGCTAGCCTGAAAACAATGATAGTTCAGAAGAAACAAGGACACGAGTACACAACATAGGAAGCACAAAGAATTACAGGACTATATTGGGGAATCTTGATTTACTGTGACAAGATTGCTCAGCAGCTTCCAATTGGGGTGGGCTTGTCCTTCATGTTCAATGGTGGCTTGCAGGGCTCTCTCCTTTTTTTTTTTTAAATTTTTTTAAAATTTTATTTATTTCTGTATGTGTATCAATGTACTGTCTGTGTGCAGGTCTGTGCACCCGTGTCGTGCAATGCCGCGGAGATCAGAAGAGGGCGTCGGATTCCCCTGGAACTGGAGTTCTCCTGGAGTTGGAGTTTCAGACGGTTCTCGGCCGCCATGTGGGTGCTGGGGATCGAACCCGGGTCCTCTGTAAGAGCGGTCGGCGCTCTTAACCGCTAGGCCATCTCTCCAGCCCCGGCTCTCTCCTTTTATAAGCAGCCTATGCCAACCATCTTACGCAGTAAAATCAGGAATTGAATTGTTACCATTTTTAACATGTATGTGTGTATGTATGTATGTATGTATGTATGTATGTATGTATGTATGTATTGTTTTAGGTGTCATGGCCTGTGAGATGTGAGTAGAGTAATCAGACAGCTTGCTGGAACTAGTTTTCTTTCTCTGCCATGTGGGTCTTGGGGATCAAATGCACGTGTCAGGCTTGGTGGCAAGTGTTTTTACTCACTGAGCTTATCTCTTAGGAATTTAATTTTTGTGGTTAAATAATTACTATTTTTATTTTATGCATATGAGTGTACTGCCTGCATGTATATAAGTACACTCTTGTCATGCAATGCCCTTGAGGGTCAGAAGAGGGTATTGGATCTCCTGGAACAGAAGTTACAGATTGTTGATAGCTACCATGTGAGTGCTGGGAATTGAACTAGGTTCACCACAAGAGCAGTCAGTGCTCTTAACCACTGAGCCATCTCTCCAGCCCCAGGAATTGAATGTTTAAACCATGCTTTATTCAGAGAGCCAGCAGTCTGAGAATACAGTGGATTACCATGGCAAAGATTTGATTTTCATCTCATTTTTAGCTGGAAGATTATTTATTGAAGGGAAACAAAGGCCATCAATCACTGTAAAGTTTTGCTTTATCCCTCTGATCAGGTCTTTGGCCTTGTTTCAGAGATTTCGTGTTCCCTCATTATCCTCTTGGTGTAGCAGGGGGAGGATTTGCATGGATGACATTTAGATTGAAAGTTAACTCAGAGCAAGCCATTAGCTGTCTGTGTGCACTGGGCTCCATGCAGATGCCTTCTTATAAAGCAAAGTACAAATATGCGCTTGTAACAGTAGACTGAAGTGCTCCTGTGACTTTGGTCTACCTGGCACCAGCTCCTCCGTCCATCAGTGCCCACCCTGCCTGGTGTTGCACTGACCAGGTACTAAGTGTGGCCTCTAGACTTTATCTCTACTATATCTTTTTTTTCTCAGCCTATGTTTTGTGTTTCAGGTCAGTTTTGATCCTCACAGATATCTGGGGGCTCTGTTTGAGCTAAGGAGGGTATGAACTGATAAGCTTTGCTAGTGGTGATAGAACAGAGTTAATTCTGGGCAGACCTGTGAGAATAAATTAGTAGAGATGCAGGCAAGCACTCAGAGCTGGTGGCTACTGAGTCTTTCCTAGAAGGAAGTATAGGAAGTCAGTTTTGAGCTGCGGCTAGACAGATAAAGAGAAGTTTAAGCAGATAACATAAGAGGTAAGAAGAGAGGAACATTCTAGGCCAGGTGTTTTTATTAAGAGTAATGGTCAGCATACTGGTTTATTCTCTAAACATCAGTATAGTAGCAGTTTAGCTTGTTATTTAATTCCTATGAAACTCGTAGGAGCAGTTCCATTTTGTAGATCTACCTGGACCAACTGCACTTCCTGAGGTAAGTAGTACTTGCTGTCAGTCTTGCTTGTTCACAGATTTCAAGCATCCAGCAGAGAACATTCAGTAAGTGCTGTGTGCCTGACTGAGGAGGGGAGTCAGTCCAGTGAGGTATTTCAGTGGAAGCTGAGGCCTACCTTCGGTTAAGTAAATCAGCTGCCTGGTACCAGGCCTGCAAGAAGTAAAAGTGGGATTTAATCCAGGTTTTGGGTTTTTTTCTTCTGTGAGAAAGATTCTCATATTCTTTTGTCATACTTCTGGTATTGGCCCTAGCCCTGTTATATTGACCAAACTCAGGAATGGGAATGAGTCTGATGATTTTAGGGTCATACAACGCAACTGTGAAAGCAAGAGTGAACTGGGGGAGGGGAGAAAGGGGGGAAGGGGGAGAGAGAGAGAGAGAGAGAGAGAGAGAGAGAGAGAGAGAGAGAGAGAGACTTCGTCCCTTTTAGCCTGGCCACAACCCATGTATTTTTCATGGCTAAGCTTTTGTGTTTCAAAACCCTGGGGCTATAAATCAGATCATCTCCATTGTCCCTGGTCCCTATTAGGATTGGAAAGCTTTTTTTGAGACAGAGTTTCACTGTGCACCTCTGGTTGGCCTGAAACTTGCACGTAGACCAAATCGGATACTCACACAGAGATCTACTTGCCTCTGACTCCTAAGTGCTGGGATTAAAGGTATGTACCATCACACCCAGCCAGGAAAGCTCTTTTGTTTATGGGGAGCTCTTGGGCCCCTCCAAACCCTTTTGATGGTGGCTTAATTTTCCTCTTAATCTTATTAGGCATATTCTCTGAAAACTGCCCGAGAATGGTTCAGCATGGGCTGTCAGGTAGTAAGAGTGTATGTAGCTCCTTTTTCCTCTTACCATCCGGGTGCTTTTAGATCACTATCATACAAAGACTGATACAGAAAAACACCAGTCTTTGTCATATGTGGAGGCTTGTAGGCTCTAGAAATTGGAGTGTGGCTGTCATTTATAAGACCTTTTCTATGATTCAGTGGATATATTTAGCAAGGTGTTATATTAGTTTCCTAGGGAAGCAATAACAAATTACCACAACTGAGGGGCTTAATAGAAACTTGCTCTCAATTCGGTTTGAGGGAAGAAGATTATTGTGGTATTGGAGGTCGGAGGTGGAATGGACACTATTAACATTTTAAATACAGGCATGCTTTGACAGTAAACTTGTGAGAAATGCTAGGTGACTTCGCTGTGTGTGAAAATCATGGAGCTCCCTTACACTAACCTACAGCTGAGACATCACCCAGTGATGTGATCTGATGGGACCACTCTCATATATGCAGTCTGTCTTTAACAGACACTTCCTTTTGGATTGCCTGATAGTGTTACAGAGCAGCTTAGGGGAGGGAGCTGGAGGAAGGGACTGTTGGGCTGCTCTGTACTCAGATTCTCCTTTGAATGAGAAAACACCTTTGTTAAAGAGCTGTCACAGGTACACCATTACCTTTTTTTGTGACTTCTCCCAAATTCACAATCATCTATATAGCCCCTTCCCCAAGGGAAGCCAAAGACTAAATGAAAAGAATAGGGCAGTTACTGGGTAGCCTGCACTTAGCACAAATACTTGCATCAAGATTTATAGGTACTCACCCTATGGCTGTCCAGTGCATAACTTCTTTTTTTTATTGATTTATTTTTTATATTTATTTATTTATTTATTTATTTATTTATTTATTTATTTATTTTTGTTTTTTTTTGAGACAGAGTCTCCCTGTAGCTCTGGCTGTCCTGGAACTCACTCTGTAGACCAGGCTGGCCTCGAACTCACAGAGATCCGCGTGCCTCTGCCTCCCAAGTGCTAGGATTAAAGGCATGCGCCACCACGCCCGGCATTTATTTATTTTTGTATGTGTATGAATGTACTGTCTGCATGCAAGTTTGTGCACCCGTGTCGTGCAATGCTGTGGAGGTCAGAAGAGGGTGTCAGATTCCCCTGGAACTGGAGTTCTGGAATTGGAGTTTCAGACGGTTCTCAGCCGCCATGTGGGTGCTGGGGATCGAACCCAGGTCCTCTGTAAGAGCAGTCGGTGCTCTTAACCGCTAGGCCATCTCTCCAGCCCTTATTGATTTATTTTTATATTATGTGTATGAGTGTTTTGCCTGCACATATATAAGTGCACCCATGTTGTGCAATGCCCATGGAGGCCACAAAAGGGCATTGGATTCCCTGGAACTAGTTGTTAGCCACCATATGGGTGCTGGGAATTGAATCTGGGTCCTTTGCAAGAGTAACCATTGCCCTAAACTGCTGAGCCATCTCTCCAGACCCCTAACTTTTTCATCTTAAAATAGGGTGTGGAATGCTCAACTTTTCTGTTACTCTTTGGGTTTGGTTTTATAAGAATTTAAAGTTTGGTAGCTAACCACCATCTATCTAACTCCAGTTCCAGGGGGCCGATGCCTTCTTCTGACCTGTGTGAGCACTGCATAAACAGATGCATGTACACGGAGGGGAATACACTCATACACGTAACATAAAAAATCTGTCCTTTATGTTTTCCTAATCATCTTCACTCTTTTGTGTACCTCATCTCTCCATGGAATTGTAACTTTTATGTCCCCTGGAGCAGAGGACTAAACCCAGGACCTTGCCCTTGCTAGGCAAGTACTCCACCATAAGCTGAATCCACAACCCCTCTCCCAGGGATTGTGAACAACACAGATTTTGGGTTCAGACTTGAATTTGTGCCTTTGATGGAGAAGTTCCTTCACGTGTGTCAGTTTCCTGATCTGTAAAAACAGATCTGTAGGGGCTGGAGAGATAGCCTAGCGGTTAAGAGCACCGGCTGCTCTTGCAGAGGACCCAGGTTTGATCCCCAGCACCCACATGGCGGCTAAGAACCGTCTGTAACTCCAATTCCAGGGGAACTCCAGTTCCAGGGGAATCCGAGACCCTCTTCTGACCTCCGCGACATTGCACAACACGGGTGCACAAACCTACATGCGGACAGTACATTCATACACATACAAAAAAAAATTAAATAAAACCAGATCTGTAAAAACAGAATAATTGCATGTTTTCCTTTATTGAATTTTATTACCACAACTGAGGGGCTTAATAGAAACTTGCTCACAATTCAGGAATATTCTCTTTATTCCTGGATTTATTTCCAAAAGATCTCCACTTTTGTTAGTTTCTTGAATGTCCTTCCAGACATTCTGTCATTACGTGCGCACGCGCATACACACACACACACACACACACACACACACACACACACACACACCCCTTTAAGCTAAATTTATATAATTATTTTATCATGAGAGCATAATATATGCAGTATTCTGCACTTGTTTTCTTGGAAATTATCCTGTATCAGTACATAGAGAACAGTTTTACTGTTTTTGTAACAAATTGTATAATCTGTTGTCAGGAGGTGATAGTGTTAATTATCAACTTGACAGAATCCAGATGGGTCATGTCCTCTGGCTATGTCTGTGGGGGTTATCTTGGTTGCTTTGCCTGAAGTGGGAAGACCTACTCATTGTGAGTAGCACCATTTCCCTGGGCAGGGATCCTGGACTGTATTAATGGAGAAAGGGAACTAGGCAGCATTCCTGCACTCCTTTCTATTTCCTGACTGTGTGTGACTTGCTGCTTCAAGCTCTTGCTGCTGTGAGTTCCCTGCCATGATGGACTATACCTTTAACTGGAAGCTGAAAAAAAACCTTTCTCCCTTAAGCTGCTTTTGTCAAGGACTATTCTTTAGCTTATTAAACAAGTTCTTTGTTGGTAGGTCCCAACAAGCTGTATTGAAGCTGTATGTCTGCATCATTTAGATATTGGCATAGTTCTTCGTAGAGCAGTTGAAGATTTAAAACTTGTACCTACATTTTCTTAGTGCTTTTCATTTCCTTTTCCTAAATGCTTTTAAAAAAATGAGATACTCAAATGCAATAAAAGGCACCAATTTACTTGTTGAATGAATTTTAGCAAATGTACACAGCCTGTGTAGCTAACCACTATCGTCAAAATATAGGACAATTTTACTCTACTCTTTTGCTTTGTCAGCAGGATATAGTTACTTGTAGTCAGAGGTCTAAGGGTCCATGGTATTGCTATCAGCTGGGAGCCTTTTTTTTTTTTTAAAGATGATTTCATTTTAAAGTGTGTGTGTGTGTGTGTGTGTGTGTGTGTGTGCCTGTGCCTGTGAGTGTGTGTGCATGTGCCTGTGAATATGTGCACATGTGAATTCAGGTGCCCTTAGAGTCCAAAGGCAGCATTAGATCATCTGGACCTGGAGTTATAGGTTTTATGCCACCTGATGTGAATACTGGGAAGTAAACTGAACTGTTCTGTGTAAGAGCATGCACATTTTTTAACTGCTGAGCCATCTCTCCAGCCCCAGGGGAACTCAGGAGCTCACCCATGAGCCTTCATCTTCTAGGGCGCCCAGCAGTGGGCCAGTCCTTAAAGCTTGAAATCATCTTCTGTATCTCTCCTGCCCTTTTATAGCTCTCTGACTGTAGCCACAGAGCTCTTTGATTTTTAAGACTCAGGTAAATAGATAGGGTTCATTCACACAATGTGGGGTAATAATTCCTGTGTTAAGGTTCATAATAACAATTCTTTGAAGTTTCTTTTTCTGTGTAATGTGATGCAGTCACAGGGGTTGGTCTGGTGTTTAGGATATGGACATCTTTGGAGTATCCATTACTTGGCCTTCCACATAGTGTGAAGAAAGAATTTTCTTTTTCATATATTTAGTGAGTTATTCCAATTCATTGATTCATTCCTTTTAATTTTATGTAAAAGCTATCTTATCACACAGGGAACTATTTGATAGTGTATATTTACTTGTTATTTTGAATTGTTCCATTATGCATTTACTTTTATATCTTAGCACCATTTTAAATTTGAGAAGTTCTTCAAATACCTTTTAAAATGCTAAAAGATATTTTATCTTTATTTTTCCTTTTATTAAAATATTTTTGCTACTCTAGCTTGTTTATTCTCTTAGATGAACTCAGCAATGTTTCATTAATTTCTTTAAACATCTTGCTTTGTAAAACAACAAACCAAAGGGGTCTGGAGAGATGGCCCAGTGGTTAAGAGCACAGACTGCTCTAGCAGAGGACCTGGGTTCAATTCCCAGCATCCACATGGTGGCTAAGAACTGTCTTTAAGCTGGGCATGGTGGTGCATGCCTTTAATCCCAGCACTCTGGAGGCATAGGTAGGTGGATCTCTGTGAGTTCAAGGCCAGCCTGGTCTACAGAGTGAGTTCCAGGCCAGTTGGGGCTATAGGGAGATCCTGTCTCAAAAAAAAAAAAAAATACAAAAAAAATTTTTTTGAGCCACATGGTAGGAGGAGAGAACTTACTCTGCAGATTGTCCTCTGACACCCTGTATGTCGCTGTGCCCCCAAGTAGATAAATGTTGAGTAAAACTTATTTTTCCTATAAACTAGTTTATAAGGATCCTCCTAAATTGCACCTATACGAACTGCATATTACACTGTAACTTGTTTTTTTTATTACTTTAGCTTTTTTTTTTCCTTTTCAAAATTCGTTTCCTCAGGTTGTACAGATCCAAGTTATTTTAGTCCTGTGTTAATGGGAGCTTGTACAAGTCATACAGCAGCGTCATATTAATGAACCTCCCTAGGAGTCCTGCTTTTGCTTTCTCACATGGTGAGCTATTCATTTGTAATCTGAAATTTAATGAAAAACCTATTTTGAAGTACAGCGTAGGCAAGGGACAAGAGTGAGTCAGTCTGAGGTGAGTCAAGTCCTTATCTGAGTATCGGGAAATATAAGATTTTAAAGTTGACTGTGCTGAAAATTCTGCATAGCAAGTCAAGTCTGGAACAAACCAGTAGAACAATAGTTTTTTTTTCCATCCCCCTCTCAAACAAAAACCAGGAAGTCATGTTAGAAAATTTTCTTCATGCTTGCTTTGCAGGGCTAACAGCAGTTTTACTGGATTGTATTTTGATTTTGTAGGATTATTCCCATCATTTTAAGGAAACAGGTAAGAAAGAAATTTGGGAAAGCTATGGTGCACAGTAAATTAGTTTCCAGCTCCAGCGCTATGGTATAGAACGGGTATGTTTGAGATGTGGGCTAGGTTTGCTCAGGACAACCTGTGTCTCCACATTCTATTCCAAAACGTGATTCAGAAGTTGTTTCTAAAGAATGTAGCTCATCACTTGGGAGGCAGAGGCAGGCAGATTTTTGTGAGTTCAAGGCCAGCCTGGTCTACAATGTGAGTTCCAGAACAGCTGGGGCTACAGGGAGACCTTGTCTTGAAAAGACAAAAAAAAAAAAAAAATGTAGCTCATGACCATAGATGCTATTTGTCATATATACATATGACAAATTATGATCAGGATAGGAAGATAGCATGAGGCTCAGTAGAGCAACAAGATGGCACAGGGAATGTGGAGACACCCAGGCCCTTTATGGCCTTCATGCATCTGTCATGCTTACAGAAGTTCGAGAGACTAAATTTTCCACTCAGTAGAAAGATAATGTTTCAAATATTGAACCTGGTTATCATTCTATCTAGAGCTTTCTTCCCCAGTAGGACCTTGTGCTGTGATGGAGACTGTTTGCAGCTGCTCTTTTTTAATTTTAATTTTATTTATGTTTTATGTGTACGAATGTACTGTCTGCATGTAGGTTTGTGCACCTGTGTCGCGTGCAGTGCTGCGGAGGTCAGAAGAGGGTGTCGGATTCCCCTGGAACTGGAGTTAAAGATGGTTCTTAGCTGCCATGTGGGTTCTGGGGATTGAACCCGGTCCTCTGCAAGAGCAGTCTTCACTGTTAACCACTAGGCCATCTCTCCAGCCCCTAGAGATGCTCTTTTTTTTTTTAATTTTTTTTTATTAATTTTATTTATTTCTGTATGTGTATGAAAGAACTGTCTGCATGCAAGTTTGTGCACCCGTGTCGTGCAATGCCGCGGAGGTCAGAAGACGGTCTCGGATTCCCCTGGAACTGGAGTTCTCCTGGAATTGGAGTTTCAGACGGTTCTCGGCCGCCATGTCATGTGGGTGCTGGGGATCGAACCTGGGTCCTCTGTAAGAGCGGTTGGCGCTCTTAACCGCTAGGCCATCTCTCCAGCCCCAGAGCTGCTCTTTTAAATCCACATAGCTATGGCCCATTTGAGGTGTGGCTACAGTGACTGAAGAATGGGAGCTTTGTATTTTATCTAATTTAAAGTAAAAGGTCAATATCTGCATACGGCTAGTGGCTTCCATATTGGACAAACTGTTCTGGATAGAGCGGATAGCATAGCAAATAGTAGTTAGGTAGAATGGCAATAGTAGGAAATAAATCATTGCCTTTACCTCTAAGTGACACAGTTAACCAATAAAGATACTGCTCATTTGAAGACAAAGCCCAACAGTTCTGGCAAGTTCATCGTTTGGCTTCTTGCCATTAATGAGCCAGCTATTGACCCCCCCCCTTGCAAATTCCCATTTCTGACCAGTGGGATATAGGAAGTCTATTTGGGAGACTTTGGGAAAGTTTTTCTTTCATCCGTGTTGAGCGGTGGCAGAGAGCCAAGTAGCTCTCCTCTTTCCCCTCTTCCTGGCTTTAGGAGTTTCAGCAACCATCTTCAACCTTGAGAGGGCAAGTATGAGGGTACGAAGCCTGTGTGGTTTGTATGTGTCACAGAAAGATGAAAGCAGTGTTGCTCTTAACTCTCAAGCTTCTGATTATGTGAGAAAATTACCCTCCTGACTCAAACACTCATACATTCTCGGGGTTCAATGTATCCTAATTGATTGCACTCTTATGTCTCTATATTGAGCAGACTTCATCATCCCCTCGAATCAATGGCTTCCAAAAATTTTCTTGTGATTTGCTGGGTTCTGTCTTTTTTTGAATGTTGGCTGTGTGCTTAGGGCAGAAGGACATTTAAGGATTTTTTTTGTCATTTATTTATTATTTTATTTTATGTATATGAGTGTATTGCCTGCGTGTATATAAGTGCATCCATGTCCTGCAGTGCCAGTGCAGGTTAGAAGAAGGTGTCAGATCTCTGGAACTGGAATAAGGGATGGCTGTTAGTTTCCATGTGGGTGCTGGGAATTGGGCCTAGATTTCTGCAAGAGCAGCCAGTACTCTTAACTCCAGCCCCCAGAACATTTAGGGCTACACATCTACACATCTTAGTGTCTAGCTGCTAGCCTCGCTTACTACTTTGAAGTAACAGACAAATCCTCTTTTGGAAACAAATTCAGAAAAGTGATTGAAAAAAAATAAACCACCACCTCAAACCTAGGCTCAGTTTTTACAGTGCTTGCTGTGCAAGCATGAGGAGCTGGGTTTGATCCCCAGAATTAATGTAAAAAAATATGATTTGGTTAAAAAATAATTTGTTATAAAAATTCTGTTTGCAAATTAAACTGTAAGTATCCAAAGTCTCAAAAGACAGTGATTTGTGTGATAATTTAGTATATCCAGAACCCTATTCATCAATGAAAATCTCTTAGATAATAATTGAATTCACAACACGAATCCTAGTGTTTGGACCGTTGCTTATTTTTAAGTTTGCTCTCTGGTTTTCATTCTTAGTAAAGCCATGGAGAATAAACATGAGTTTGAGATTTTTTTTTGTATTTTTGAGACAGGGTCTCCCTTTAGTCCCAGCTGGCCTGGAGGTCACTCTGTAGACCAGGCTCGCCTTGAACTCACAGAGATCCGCCTGCCTCTGCCTCCCAAGTGCTAGGATTAAAGGCGTGCGCCACCTTGCCTGGCTGAGTTTGAGAAATTGTATATGGCAGAGGTGGTAGGGAGAAGGAGGTTGAGCCTTTTCCTAGAAACTTCTGCATTCCTTTTTTATCTTTTCCAGGTAAAATACATATTCTTTCATACAGGTGTTTTTTTGTTCTGAATACACTTAAGGAGATGGTTTTTTTTGTGGGTTAAAAAAAAAGTGTGTTAGGGCTGGAGAGATGGCTCAGGGACAGTGAAAATTGCCCATTTTGAAGGTGCTGTTCTTATAAGCCAAGAATTTACTGTTTAAAAGTTCATCTTGAGAGCTGGGCATAGTGGCACATGCCTTTAATCCTAGCACTCGGGAGGCAGAGGCAGGTGGATCTTTGTGAGTTCAAGGCCAGCCTGGTCTACAGAGTGAGTTCCAGGACAGCTGGGACTACAGGGAGACCCTGTCTCGAAAAGACCAAAAAAAAAGTTCATCTTGAGAGAATAACATGTAATATAATTTGAAATAAAGATATAGTGACATTAAGAGCATTGTTACTGAAAACATTGTTGGGTGGGGTGAATTTGTTAAATGAATGACTAACGAAGTTTTATGCACAGGCAAAATGTATTCACTGGATTTCTGTGTAGTGATCTTCTTTTCCTTTAATTTGTAGTCCTCAAACCTTTTTTTTTTTTTTTTTTTGGTCTTTTCGAGACAGGGTCTCCCTGTAGCCCCAGCTGACCTGGAACTCACTCTGTAGACCAGGCTGGCCTTGAATTCACAAAGATCCGCCTGCCTCGGCCTCCTGAGTGCTAGGATTAAAGGCATGCACCACCACGCCCGGCGACTTCTTTTCTTTTCTTTTTTTTAAATAAAGTCCATCCTTACACTTAGAAAAAAAATTGGAGGGCTGGAGAGATGGCCTAGTGGTTAAGAGCGATGACTGCTCTTGTAGAGGACCCAGGTTCGATCCCCAGCACCCACATGGCGGCTGAGAACCGTCTTTAACTCCAGTTCTAGGGGAATCTGACACCCTCTTCTGATCTCCGTGGCATTGCACGACACGGGTGCACAAACCTACATGCACACAGTACGTTCATACACATAAAAAAAGTTGGATTCTGTGTAGCCTGGTTGTAATCCCAGCCCTAAGAAACGGATGGATCCTTGGAATTTGTTGGCCAGTGAGTTAGTTGAATTTATAAGTGCCAGGCCATTGAGAGACCCTGACTCAATACAAAAAACAAAACAAAACAAACAAAACCAAAAATAAAAAAACAAGGAACACCACCCGAGGTTGTCCTCTGGCTTCCACATGCATGTACACACTACAGGTGCACCTACCCAAATGCACATGAACACACTCACATGTGCACTCACTAACTCCCCCATACCCATAATTGCATGAGAGTCCTCCAAGTATCACTTGAAGTGTCAGGGGCCAGAATTGCACCCTAACCTTAGTACAGAACTAATTTTTGGCAGAGATACAATTTGCTTATTGAACCCTTGGAATTAGAAGTGGAGCCAGCTTCTTTTAATGCCAAGAGACTTGGCAGAGGAAGTATATAACAGAAGCAAAGCTCTGGGGTTCAGTTAGCCAGGGCTAGCTGCTGTAAATGGTACAAGAATGGTTTCACTACAGCCCAATGGATAGTGTTAAAGTTTCACATGCTTCAGACATCATTGCTGAGGGTCAGTCTTTAAACTTATACCATAAAAGTTTAATCTACCCTTAACTTTTCATTATAAAACCATGTCCTGGTACTATGCTATCTAACACAGCAGTATTTGATGAGATCCCCTTAGTCACTTACTAGTAACTGGTGTATTTAGAGAATTTATTTCCTGAGCTTCTTATGACTTGTGCAGTTATGGGTGTTAGGTGTCTGGGCCAGGGCCCCTCTTCTCTCAGCTGTATAGTGGTGATACTGTTTGCTGACAAAGAAAGTTAACTAATGCAGTTCTCGCATGCTGTTATCTCATTTCTTAAAAACAGCACAACCAGGTAGTTGGGTCAGTTTTGAACTTTATTATATAACCAGTAAACTTAGTCATCAGGAAAATGCATTTAAAACCATGATACCACACGGGATTAAATTTATAAGACTGATAATACCTAGGATCAAAAAAGCATTGGCAATTTATGTATCTAGCACCTGGAAACTGGTAGTATTTATTAAAACTGAACAGTGCATTTCCCTGTGACTCAGTGATTCTACTCCTGAGGATACCTCCAAATGCAAACAATATATATTGAAATACATGTACAAGAACATTTTCATTTTTAATATTTTTTATTGAGTTTTTGTGCATTTCATATAATACATCTTAATCAAATTTAGACCCCCTTCCCCCATTCTACCTTCCATAGCTCTCCTGATTTCAGATATTCTGTCATATAAGCATTTCTATCTAGCTGTCCTTTGGTGCAGGTTCATCCACTGGAGTCTAGTCATCCTATGTATAGAGTCACTCCGTAAAGAAGAGCTACTCTGGGGCTGGAGAGATGGCCTAGCGGTTAAGAGCGCCTACTGCTCTTACCGAGGACCCGGGTTCGATACCCAGCACCCACATGGCGGCCGAGAACCGTCTGAAACTCCAATTCCAGGAGAACTCCAGTTCCAGGGGAATCCGAGATTGTCTTCTGACCTCCGTGGCATTGCATGACACTGGTGCACAAACTTGCATGCAGACAGTACATTCATACACATACAGAAATAAATAAAATTAAAAAAAAAGAAAACCTGTCCTTTCCCAGTTTCTTAAAAAAAAAAAAAAAAAAAGAGCTACTCTTCCTCAACCCACAGTAAACCTTTGCCAGTAGTTCCTTGGCTGCCTGTTTCCCCTGATCCATGCTGAATTTTTGTCTGATTAAGTCAGTGTGGGTCTTGTGCATGCTGTCAGCATTGCTGCAAGTTCATATGAACAAGTTTCCAGTGACCTGAAAGTCTCTGTTTCTTGTATTCATGCATAGCATAATGTGCACGAGGAAATCATTTTTCTGCTATGTCTGGAGTAGAAATGAGTCTAGAAAATATTTTTTTACATTGCTATACTGGTATTTCTGCATTTCTGTTTTTGTTTTATATAAGAAACAAAAGCAAAACAAGCTGGGTATGGTGACACATTCCTATAAACCCAGCATTCAGAAGGTTGAAGGTAGGAGGATCCACAGTTGAAGGCTAGTCTAAGCTACAAAGCAAGACTATGTCTCACAATACCATGGCCTAGGGATTAAACTGAATGATAGAGTGCTTGTTTATCCTGTACAATTCCCTGAATTCCCTAGTACTGCCAGTAATAAATATTAAAACAGATAACACACACACACACGCACACACACACACACAAAATTTAATCTGGATGTGGTGGCACACATCTGTAATTCAGCACTCAGGAGATGAGGTAGAAGGTTGGTCATGAATTTGAGACCAGTGTAGGCCGGCCAGGATGAGTTTTGAGATCCTATCTCAGAAAACAACTAAGATAGCAACAACAGCAACATTCACATAACAATTGACTATCTTATCTTTCATTCTTTTGAAACAGGGTCTTACCATTGTGCAGGTAGCTCTAGAACTTTCTCATATGCAAAACTGAATTTCCTTATCCTTTATATAACTCTCCATTTCTCTTTTGTCTCACTTGAGGCACCCACCATTCTGCTTTCTGTGTCCATGTTGACTATAAGTACCTAATAGGAGTAGAATTACAAACTGTTTGTCCCCTGGTGTCTGGTTTATTGACCCAACATATTGTCTTCAAGGTTCATCCACGGTTTAGAGTATGTCAGAAGAAAGTCCATTTTTAAGACTAGCACCCTATTTTATACACCTGCCTCATTTATTCATCAGTAGATAATTCTTTTGTTGACTTTCAGCACCTCTTCATTCATTGCTGTGTCCTCTAGGACAGCATTTCTATTCTTTTTTGTTGGTTGGTTTATTTTTGTTGTTATTTTTTGAGACAGTCTTACTATGTATCCCTGGCTGCCCCTGGACTTGCTGTATACATGAGACTGGCCTCAAACTCACAATCTGTGTACTTCTTGAAACCCAAGTGCTGGGATTAATGATATGCACCACCATGCCCAGTGGGGAACAACATTTTTTTAACTTTTTTTTTTTTTGGTCTTTCGAGACAGGGTCTACCTGTAGCCCCAGCTGTCCTGGAACTCACTCTGTAGACCAGGCTGGCCTTGAACTCTCAAAGATCCGCCTGCCTCTGCCTCCCAAGTGCTACGATTAAAGGCATGCGCCACCACGCCTGGCCATTTTTTAAACTTTTTAAAATAGCTTCCCCCAACATTTTTAGATTTTCTTCCAATACAGTTTTCTATCTCTTGTATAATTCAGATACCATAGGACATATTGTATGTATGTTTCTGTTATATGTGTTCCTGTGATTAAAAAAAAAATCATTTCAGGGGCTGGAGAGATGGCCTAGCGGTTAAGAGCGCTGACTGCTCTTGCAGAGGACCCGGGTTCGATCTCAACATGGCGGTTGAGAACCATCTTTGACTCTGGTTCCGGGGGAGTCTGACGCCCTCTTCTGACCTACGCAGCATTGCATGACATGGGTGCGCAAACCTACATGCAGAGAGTACACTCATACACATACAAAAATAAATAAAATTTAAAAAAATAATAAAAAAATCATTTCCTCAGAACCAGTTTGTATCCCTTTGTGGGAGATAGTGCTCCTCAGAGAAGGTGCACTCAGGTAACACCACATCCAGATCATTGTAGAGGCAGCTCCAATTTTTCTAAATTGCTTTGTAATATAATAAATCGTACTTGGGAGAAAATCTAAAACCCACTTACATTCTTTCTTCTAACACATCAGACATTTTACTTTTCCTTAAACAAATAAATAAGCAAACAGAAAGAAGAGGGTACCTGATTTTTGCTTGGTTGAGGTACTGATGTGGAGATGACACCCTCTCTTCTAAAGCAGAGAGTGACTGGCTACTGTCTATGTACCTGTTCCAGTTGCTGTGGTTGTAGAAACACTCTAATGGCTTTGTGATGCTGAATTTAGTTCACAGGGTATGTTTTCCTCTGGAACACATTTCTGTGTATCAATCTTTGGTGTTGTAAGTGATCCATTCTCAGGCCTTGGTGTCTCTTTCAAGTTGTATATTCATAGACCACACACTTCACCCTGCTAGATTCAGGGCCTTCAGAGTGCTCATTCTCAGGAATAAGGCTATATTTGTGTGCACTGGTATATAAAATAAAATTAAGTACACAGTTGTAATCTCAATTGAGAGGCTGAATAGGAGCATTGATATTTAAGGTGAGTCTGCTCTACAGAATGATATCCAGGCAGCCTGAGCTATATGTGAGTCAGTCTCAGTTCCACTCCCCTCTCACAAAACTTTATTGCTTGTCTTGATATTTGACAACAAAGACACCAAAGCCTGTATTTCTCAAATACAGAGTAAGGTTTGACTAAAAGCCATGGAGTCAATTCCTTCTTGCCCATTCTCACTTCCACGAAACCTACCAGTAACCCTTATTGGTTAGTCCCTCTGAATTAATTTAAATTGGCTAATTGTTGTTCATCTTGCCTGTAGCCAAGATAATCTAGAAATATCCCTTAACCTTCATTTTTTCCATTTATTTCAGTTGTGAAAGTTAGTGTGAATGTACACAAACTATGTTATTTCTTTTTTTTTTTTTAGATTTCACATTTTTATTGAGTTCTGTGCATTTTATATAATACGTCTTAGTTAAACTTAGACTGCCTTCCCCAATCTGCACCCCCAATACCCCTCCCACCTGTGGGGTGTCCCATTTATTCCCAGGATGATCCATGTGGAAAATACATGCAGGAAAGCACACCACATGGATGCATGTTAAGGTCCAAATACAGAGAGCATTTTATTCCAAAATGTCTGGTTATATAGACAGCATGACTCAACTTCCAGGGCCAAATCCTAAACCTTTTCTTTTTTTTATTTTATTTTTTTAATTTATTTATATATTTTTTATCAAATCTAGACCCGTTCCTCCCCCTTATTCCCCCACCCCACCGGAGCTCATGCATTCTGCCAAACATGCTTTTCATCTCTTTCTCAGTTTTTCTCAGTATTCTCCATGTGGAAGTTGACTGTTTTGAGCAGAAAACTATGTTATTTCTAAAGTGAATAAATAACAGGAAGAAAAATATGTTCCCTATAGTTGGAATAAGAAGAAAACAGTTTTTAACTACTCTCATGTTGGAGTCCACTGTATATGTCCTTTTATTAACAGGAATAAAGCTGTTCAATCACACGATTTTTAGCAGGTTTGTTACTTGCAAGAACATATACGGCACAGCTATCAAGGGTCTACCATGACCTTAATGGATCCACCACGGCCAACGTGGGTCCATCATGCTCATGTTTACTGCCATGAATGGGAAGATACTAGAGATGCAGAATTTGGAATCTCTGCCACCTAATCCTTTCCTGCATTCATGTGCATTTTAAGGCACATTATTACTAACACTAGCCTCATTAAACTCTGCCTAATCTATGACAGTAGCAGCATCCAGAAAAGAAAATGAGGCTTGGATGGAGAAGTGTAACAATAAAAACTGTAGTGGGGAAGGACCTGGCCAGCCAAAGAGTTGATTTGCTCTTCCTGATGCCAAGAAACACACAACACAGCGTCCCAAGGCCAGCACATGTTCTCTTAGATGTTATTAATCCCCAGTTAAATCTCTAGTTTTTTTTTTTTTTTTTTTTTGGTCTTTTCGAGACAGGGTCTCCCTGTAGCCCCAGCTGTCCTGGAACTCACTCTATAGACCAGGCTGGCCTTGAACTCACAAAGATCTGCCTGCCTCTGCCTCCCAAGTGCTAGGATTAAAGGCGTTAGTTTTATATTGTCCATTATTTTAGTTACTAGCAAAATGTGACTGTATATTAATTAAAAATTTTAACTCAGTTCTTCAGTTGTATTAGAAATATGTAGCTATGGGGGCTGGAGAGATGGCCTAGTGGTTAAGAGTGCCGACTGCTCTTGCAGAGGACCTGGTTTCGATCCCCAGCACCCAATGGCGGCTGAAAACCGTCTTTAACTCTAGTTCCAGGGGAATCCGACACCCTCTTCTGACCTCCACAGCATTGCACGACACGGGTGCACAAACCTACATGCAGACAGTACATTCATACACATACGAAAATAAAAATTTAAAAAATTATAAAAAAAATATGTAGCTAGTGGTTATTGTATTGAATAGTGCCAATTAGAACATTCATATTGTCCCTGAAAACTGCAGTGGACAGGACTGCATTCACAGTTGTGTTTAAGGTAAACTCCAGGTTCCTCTAATGGCTTTCAGAATCCTAGGCCACCTGTTCCAGCTTTGTTTACTCCTTAAACTTCACTTCTGCATCTTAACTTGACTTTTAACTGGGAAATCAGTATCTACATATGCTGTTATCTGGCCTGGACACCCACCCTCCTTTTCACTCAGCTCTTTGGAGTGTAAGTTTAGGTCAGTTCCAAGAGATACCTGGCTGACCTCTCTCTCCTCTCTCCTCCCTCTCTCTACTCTCTCCATTCTCTCTCTCTCTTCGTCTCATAGATAATATATATTATATATATATATAATATATATAGAGTATAATATTTTTTCCCCAGTCTTTTGATACAGGTCTCCCTATAGCCCCAGCTAGCCTGGAATTCACTATGTAGACCAGGGTGGCCTTGAACTCATAGAGATCCAACCTGCCTTGGCCCCCGAGAGGCTTGGGACTAAAGGCATGCATTACCATGCCTGGTTCTAAGCTATATTTTTATGTTAAGTGCTTCATACAGATGTTCTTTTCCTGTGTAAGAAGAAACACCTGTTTACTCTCACAATTGGGCAATCATTTGTTTTTTTGTTTCCTAACAACAATTTCTGGGAGGTGAGGATGGTAAATGTCATTTATCATCAAACTTCTGATGTGTCCATCACAGTACTCAACAAAGGGTAGCTATGTAAATACAATGGAGTACTCTAAAACTTATATTGTTGGGAAATATCTGTGTGTTGAGCAAAATTCATCAGAAGAGGCTTAATTTAGAAATAGTCTAAGGGAGATTAGGGAGATAACTATTTATGCTATTCACTTTTTGCTGGTAGTCTTTTAAGGTTTACAAGGACAGTTGAGAGCTGAGTACTTGTTTAGAATTACCCTCATGGTTTTGATGTGCATGTAGGTGGGCGTATATGAGACTATGTATATGTAGGGATTTTATACCACACATACACAGGTAAAAGGAGACTAGATGGAGGATAGCCTAGGTTTTTGTTAAATGAATTGATGCGATCAATTATGTGATTGTGTATATTTGTGTGCGTGCATGTGTGCATGTCTTCCACAGTGTGCGTATGGAAGTTATGAGGACAGCTTGCAGGAGTTTTCTTGGCCGTTCTAAGGACGTCAACCCGGGGATCCAACTTGGGCCATCAGGTGTGGTGGCAAGTGCCTTTAACTGCTGAGCCCCTCTAACCTGGCCTACTCATAGGTTATTATATTGGCAGCCCACTTTACCGAGTCTTGGTGGATAGGGGTAGCTGGATAAGTTTAGGCAGACAGCTTAGGGTGGTAGCAAATGGTCTTTCTTGCTCTGTTAATGTAATAAGGAGGCGGGCATACCTCTTCATACTTTCTAGAGACCTCTGAAAGATCGTGAGTAAATTTCTTTAAAAATTTTTTTATTAATTTAGTTATTTCTGTAATTGTATGAATGTACTTGTCTGCATGCAAGTTTGTGCACCTGTGTCGTGCAGTGTGGTGCCAGGAGGTCAGAAAGAGGTGTCGGATTCCCCTGGAACTGGAGTTCTCCTGGAATGGAGTTTAAGACGTTTCTCGGCCCGCCATGTGGCGTCGCTGGGGATCGAAACCGGGTCCTCTGCAAGAGCGGTCGGGCGCTCTTAACCGCTAGGCCATCTCTCCAGCCCGTGAGTAAATTTCTTTTAGTAAAATCCCTGTCTGGGGCTGCAGAGAGTGGCTCAGTGGTTAAGAGCTGCAGAGCTGCTCTGTGCAGAGACCGGGGTTTGTTTCCCAGCACCCACATGGCAGCTAAGAACTGGTCTGACAGCCAGGCGTGGTGCACACCACCTGTAATCCGTAGCCAAAAAAAAACTCCGGAGGCAGAGGCAGAGGCAGAGGCAGGCAGGGGATCTCTGTGAGGTCAAGGTCAGCCTGGTCTACGGAGTGAGTTCCAGGCCAGCTGGGGCTATAGAGAGACCCTGTCTCAAAAAAAAAAAAAGAAAATCCTTCCTCTTGTCCTTCAAGATTTGCATCTTCCCCTGAAAAATGTAAAAGAAAAGAAAAAAAAAATTGGAGTTCTCAGAAGGAAATGTTAACTTTGGATTCTTATCATGGAGCGTGTGTTACTGCCTTCCTGGGAAGGAGAGAAAAGTTTCAAGAGCTGCTCTTGTAGGGAAGGGAAGAGTTCCTTATGTTGACTTCTTGGTTAGATCTAGGAACCCACTTAATACAAGAGCTAATTAACATTAGAGGCGCATAAAAGTTATCTTAGTTTTACATGTTCATGGGTCTCTTCCCAAAGAAAATAAGGCCTGAAGAAATGACCAACACATGGTATGTCTATATATTTTAGACCAAGAAAATAGGAAGAAGATAAAATGCTTTCTAGACTGTGGGAGTAAATTCCAGGGATGTTACTAAGATACAAGGGAGAAGATGTGTAGAAGCTAATGGAAGATAAGGGTTGCTTTGGAGTTTGTGTATTCAACTTTACTGGAGCCTCAATTACCAATTTCTGGTGACCAAGTTTTATTTTCCAGCCTTGGTATATCAAGGACATTTCCCATTGCCCCCAAATCTCCATGACTTTGTACATGTGGAAAAGTCAAGCCAAATGGCCCTTCCTGCAGTTACAACTTATTAACTTGATTTCAGCTTGAAATAACCAATACCAAGTTGGCATATTTTGAAATGGCACATCTTTAACACCTTCATGGCTGAGGTCTGAAATGTAACTAAACTTTTCAAAACTGAAAAGCTGAGTTGTGGTCTGGTAACCTGTCTCTTGTCCCTTGGACTAGATCAATTGTCTCATTACAGGATGCTTTGCTGCACATAGGTGGCTGCTGAAGTTAGGACTCAGTGCTGCAAGTTACCAGGTAAGAAACATTTCTCTGGAGTAAACAATAAAACAGACAGTGGCAATCTGATCTTCGTGGATTATGTGTGCCATTGGATGAGCTACTGCCCTTTGTGAGTGGTCCACGTAGTAATAGGCAGCAAGTGTGATTATCTAGTCGCTGTAGTGATTTTTGGTGTAGGGTTGTCTAGCTTTAGCTTTGGGGGCTTTAGGAAAACGCAGTTTTAATCTCTAGTTAACAGAGTAGATGAAAATTGGAAGCAGTAGTTTTCAAAATCATAGCCATATATAAAACTAAATTTAAGATTTAGTCCAAGCTGTTGGTAAATAATTTTCTGTCTGAAATAGACAGCAAATACTTTTAGCACCCCCCCTCTGACAATTACTCTACTTAAATGTTTACATTTTAAAAGTTTCTCAGGTAGGGCTGGGAGTAAATTTACATCTTAAATTGGGAGAGAAATAGTGAAACTTTTATCAAGAAGTTTTGGGAAACATATTTATGGATTAAATATTTAAGGTAATCACTAGTTAGATTTTTCTGTCCCAACTTTGTTTTGTTAAGGGCAGTACAGTATCATTTCCAATGCCATGATTTGTTTATTTACTTTTTTTTTTTTTGCCTAAGTGCCCAAGTGCACTTTTGGGGGTTCTGACATGAGTCTTAGGTATAGGTAGAGGCTAGGAGGTATGCATAGCTAAGCAGCCCTGGTCAATGTGTGACCCCTCTCATCACTGTTCTGAAAAAATAAACAAAAGTTGCTGCAGTGGTATAAATATAAACAAAAATTTTAAATCAGAATCATATCTAAACAAATGACTCAGACTATTATTCACATATGAAACCAGAACACATTAAGAAGCTAGATTACAGCCGGGCGTGGTGGCGCACGCCTTTAATCCTAGCACTTGGAGGCAGAGGCAGGACAGATCTTTGTGAGTCAAGGCCAGCCTGGTCTACAGAGTTGAGTTCCAGGACACTGGGCTACAGGGAGACCCTGCTCGAAAAAGACCAGAAAAAAAAAAAAAAAAAAAAAAAAAAAGAAGCCTAGATACTGACAGTTGAGCAAAACTACCTCTCATAATCCCAGCCACTGGCACCCAGTACCAGCTGAAAGAAGAAAGATTTGCTAGATTGAAAATGGATGGTAACACACATGTTTTTATCTAATCACATTTTGGGGTCCTAGCTCCTCAGCTGGCCTTCTAGACACAAAGACCTGGTGACTCACATGTCCGTTTAGAGATGGCAAGTCAAAAGCAGTTGGCAAGATGAACAAGAAAGCAGAAGCTGTCCCTGGGAAGAAGTTACAAGGGGTCTTCCTAATTGCGGAGTCATATGTGTAGTTCAGAACAATCAGTTTAAACTTTTTTTCTTCTGGGCGAAAGGTAATTTACTAAGAAAGGACTTTATGATGGGTTTTAAAGGTACGCTTGAAGAGATGATAAGATGTAACTGAGAAGAGCTGGGGCTGGAGAGCGGGCTCTGTGTGTTAAGAGGCAGACTGCCTTACAGAGACCTGGGTTCATATCTAGCACCCACATGGGGGGGGGGCGGCTAAGAAAACCATATCTTGGCTGGGTGTGGTGGGGCACGCCTTTAATCCAGCACATCAGGAGTCAAAGGCGGCAATCTCTGTGAGTTCAAGGCCAGCTGGTAACTAAGGGAGATCCTGTCGCAAAAAAAAGAGCCGAAGGGCTTTCCCAAACACTTTATCACTAAATATATATGATTTCATTAAAAACTTTTCATTGGCATTGGTGTTTAACGTTTTTGCTTTGGGTTGGGGTTAATAATTAAATGCTAAGAGAAGTTGTGAGTCAGGGTATATCAGAATCAAAACCAAAGCTAAACAAAGGCTAGTTGTCATAAATGGGCTGTCCCCAGGCAGTGAAGTAAAAATAACAACTGGTTCAGAGAAGCCGAAAGTGTTCATCTTGAAGTTGTTACAGAATTTGTGACAGGTATGATCCAAAATTTACTTTTAGAGACAGACTAGCACAGTCTAGGGAAGTAAAAGGCTATTGTCACTGCAGGTGATTAAAGGTTATGTGCAAAAGTGTCTCTGACCACAAATGGTGATTATGAGATGCAGTTTTTGAGAGCTAACAGGCTAACGAAGGTTAGGGGACAGATGCTCATTCTGGAGCTCTTCAAGACAAACTCCCTGAGAATGGAGTTTTGCTGCATATCTTAGGCTGAGTTCCTAGCTTTTTGGCTGGCTGAGAAGACACAGGTTAACACCATGTCTCTTGCATGGCAGAGACCACAGAGTATTATGTCCCTTTTTGTTCACAAAGCCAGATTCCCAGACATAAGACACTTTACAAAGGTAGCCTCATACAGTGTGTGTGTGTGTGTGTGTGTGTGTGTGTGTGTGTGTTCGAATAGATAACTGTTGGTGGGAACCACAAACCTTCCAGTTTTCATGGATAGCCTATGCAACAGGATAGTTTAGACCTATGCCTTTGTTCTTTTGTATGAATTGATTCACAAATGACACAGAAAGACAAAGGAAATTAAAGGCTGTCTCAAAGGGAAAGGAAAAAACCAGACTTCAGAATACTCAAAGAACCAAAAAGTTGCTTTTACCCAAAGAAGCATTTGATGAAATGTTTTTATTATCAATCTCATTTTTTTAGATAAAGAACCAGAATCCAGTCCCTATAGCAGAAATTCAGGAAACTGTCTAATAAATCTTACTTTTGTTGGCTTTTTACCTGAGGTTCAGGATCTCCTCTAGCAACTCCCGGGCAAGCATTGTTCCAACCATGGCGTGCCCCACACTGTAGGGGAGACGATTATTCTCCTTTACAGTTCCCATGTGGACTTTTTGTTTAGATTTAGTAACCCCGTAAAACCACAGATTATTAAGAAGAAAAAGCTCATTTTATTAGGTATAGTTGTACATGAGAATCTTCTCAAAGTCTGAAGAAATGACCAAAGACAAATGATGATCTGGCCTAGGGGAATAAATTCTAGGCATATGGGGAAAGAGGTGTAGACACTATGGAAGACAAGTGCTGTATCACTGTTACTTCAGGTTTATTGTAGTCACACTTACTAGTCTTTGGTGACAAAGTTAAGTTTCTGGCCTTGAAATGTGAAGGATATTCCTTACCCCCAGAGAACCTTTATGGCTTCTTTCCTTCCAAGTCAGATGGCCCTNGGTGGCAAGTGCCTTTAACTGCTGAGCCCCATATTTTTTATTAACTGGCACCCTAACTCCATATGGTTAATTACATGGGCAGCCCACTTTACCGAGTCGCTGGTGGAATAGGGGTATAGCTGGATATAGTTAAGGGACAGCTTAGGTGGAGGTGGTAGCAAATGTCTTTCTTGCCTCCTTTAATGTATATTATAGGAGGCTTGGCATACCTCTTTCATACTTCTCTAGAGACCTCTGAAAGATCGGAGTAAATTCTTTAAAAATTTTTTTTTAATTTATTTATAAAATTTTATGTGTATGAATGTACTTTGTCTGCATGCAAGTTTGTGCACCTGTGATCGTCACTAGTTGGTGCACGAGGAGGTCAGAAGGAGGAGGTGTCGGATCCCCTGGAACTGGAGTTCTCCTGGAATGTGGATTTAAAGACGAGTTCTCAGGCCCGCCAGTGCGCAGCTCGTGCTTGGGGATCGAACGCGGTCCTCTGCAAGAGCGGTCGGCGCTCTTAACCGCTAGGCCATTCTCCAGCCCGCTGAGTGCCTCAGATTTCTGTTTAGAATTGCCCTGACTCTGGGGGCTGAGATGAGGCTCAGGGTTAGGAACTCAGATTGTCTTGTGAGGACTGGGGTTTGTTCCTGCAGCACCCACATGGCAGCTAAGAACTGGTCTACAGCCAGGCGTGTTTGGCCACACCCTTAATCCCTAAGCACTCCGGAGGCAGAGGCAGAGGCAGAGGCAGGCGGACTCATGTGAGTTCAAGGTCAGCCTGGTCTACGGAGTGAGTTCCAGGCCAGCTGGGCTATAGAGAGATCCCTCTGTCTCAAAAAAAAAAAAAAAAAAGAAAATCCTTCCTCTTGTCCTCAAGAAATTTGCATCTTCCCCTGAAAAATGTTAAAAAAGAAAAGAAGAAAAAAAAAATAAATTGGAGTTCTCAAAGGAAATGTAACTTGGATTCTTATCATGGAAGGTCGAGTGTGTTACTGCCTTCCTGGGAAGGAGAGAAAAGTTTCAAGAGCTGCTCTTGTAGGGAAGGGAAGAGTTCCTTATGTTGACTTCTTGGTTAGATCTAGGAACCCACTTAATACAAGAGCTAGTTAACATTAGAGGGGCATAAAAGTTATCTTAGTTTTACATGTTCATGGGTCTCTTCCCAAAGAAAATAAGGCCTGAAGAAATGACCAACACATGGTATGTCTATATATTTTAGACCAAGAAAATAGGAAGAAGATAAAATGCTTTCTAGACTGTGGGAGTAAATTCCAGGGATGTTACTAAGATACAAGGGAGAAGATGTGTAAAGCTAATGGAAGATAAGGGTTGCTTTGGAGTTTGTGTATTCAACTTTACTGGAGCCTCAATTACCAATTTCTGGTGACCAAGTTTTATTTTCCAGCCTTGGTATATCAAGGACATTTCCCATTGCCCCCAAATCTCCATGACTTTGTACATGTGGAAAAGTCAAGCCAAATGGCCCTTCCTGCAGTTACAACTTATTAACTTGATTTCAGCTTGAAATAACCAATACCAAGTTGGCATATTTTGAAATGGCACATCTTTAACACCTTCATGGCTGAGGTCTGAAATGTAACTAAACTTTTCAAAACTGAAAAGCTGAGTTGTGGTCTGGTAACCTGTCTCGTTTCCCTTGGACTAGATCAATTGTCTCATTACAGGATGCTTTGCTGCACATAGGTGGCTGCTGAAGTTAGGACTCAGTGCTGCAAGTTACCAGGTAAGAAACATTTCTCTGGAGTAAACAATAAAACAGACAGTGGCAATCTGATCTTCGTGGATTATGTGTGCCATTGGATGAGCTACTGCCCTTTGTGAGTGGTCCACGTAGTAATAGGCAGCAAGTGTGATTATCTAGTCGCTGTAGTGATTTTTGGTGTAGGGTTGTCTAGCTTTAGCTTTGGGGGCTTTAGGAAAACGCAGTTTTAATCTCTAGTTAACAGAGTAGATGAAAATTGGAAGCAGTAGTTTTCAAAATCATAGCCATATATAAAAACTAAATTAAGATATAGTCCAAGCTGTGGTAAATAATTTTCTGTCTGAAATAGACAGCAAATACTTTTAGCACCCCCCCTCTGACAATTACTCTACTTAAATGTTTACATTTTAAAAGTTTCTCAGGTAGGGCTGGGAGTAAATTTACATCTTAAATTGGGAGAGAAATAGTGAAACTTTTATCAAGAAGTTTTGGGAAACATATTTATGGATTAAATATTTAAGGTAATCACTAGTTAGATTTTTCTGTCCCAACTTTGTTTTGTTAAGGGCAGTACAGTATCATTTCCAATGCCATGATTTGTTTATTTACTTTGTTTTTTTGCCTAAGTGCCCAAGTGCACTTTTGGGGGTTCTGACATGAGTCTTAGGTATAGGTAGAGGCTAGGAGGTATGCATAGCTAAGCAGCCCTGGTCAATGTGTGACCCCTCTCATCACTGTTCTTTGAAAAAATAAACAAAAGTTGCTGCAGTGGTATAAATATAAACAAAAATTTAAATCAGAATCATATCTAAACAAATGACTCAGACTATTATTCACATATGAAACCAGAACACATTAAGAAGCTAGATTACAGCGGCATCTGGAAGCGTGGGTGGCGCACGCCTTTAATCCTAGCACTTGGAGGCAGAGGCAGCGCAGATCTTTGTTGAGTCAAGGCCAGCCTGGTCTACAGAGTTGAGTTCCAGGACAAGCTGGGCTACAGGGAGACCCTGTCTCGAAAAGACCAGAAAAAAAAAAAAAAAAAAAAAAAAAAAGAAGCCTAGAGTACTGACAGTGGTGATGCAAAACTACCTCTCATAATTCCCAGCCACTGGCCCAGTACCACTTGAAAGAAGAAAGATTTGCTAGATTTGAAAATGGATGGTAACACACATGTTTTTATCTAATCACATTTTGGGGTCCTAGCTCCTCAGCTGGCCTTCTAGACACAAAGACCTGGTGACTCACATGTCCGTTTAGAGATGGCAAGTCAAAAGCAGTTGGCAAGATGAACAAGAAAGCAGAAGCTGTCCCTGGGAAGAAGTTACAAGGGGTCTTCCTAATTGCGGAGTCATATGTGTAGTTCAGAACAATCAGTTTAAACTTTTTTTCTTCTGGGCGAAAGGTAATTTACTAAGAAAGGACTTTATGATGGGTTTTAAAGGTACGCTTGAAGAGATGATAAGATGTAACTGAGAAGAGCTGGGGCTGGGATGAGCGGGCTCCGTTGTGTGTTAAGGAGGCACTAGACTGCCTTACAGAGACCTGCGGTTCATATTCTAGCACCCACATGGGGGGGGCGGCTAAGAAACCATCTAGGCCTGGGTGTGGTGGTACACACCTTTGTGCACGCCTTTAATCCCAGCACTCAGGAGGCAAAGGCAGGCAGATCTCTGTGAGTTCAAGGCCAGCTGGGACTAAAGGGAGATCCTGTCTCAAAAAAAAAGAGCCGAAGGGCTTTCCCAACACTTTATCACTAAATATATATATTTCATTAAAAACTTTTCATTGGCATTGGTGTTTAACGTTTTTGCTTTGGGTTGGGGTTAATAATTAAATGCTAAGAGAAGTTGTGAGTCAGGGTATATCAGAATCAAAACCAAAGCTAAACAAAGGCTAGTTGTCATAAATGGGCTGTCCCCAGGCAGTGAAGTAAAAATAACAACTGGTTCAGAGAAGCCGAAAGTGTTCATCTTGAAGTTGTTACAGAATTTGTGACAGGTATGATCCAAAATTTACTTTTAGAGACAGACTAGCACAGTCTAGGGAAGTAAAAGGCTATTGTCACTGCAGGTGATTAAAGGTTATGTGCAAAAGTGTCTCTGACCACAAATGGTGATTATGAGATGCAGTTTTTGAGAGCTAACAGGCTAACGAAGGTTAGGGGACAGATGCTCATTCTGGAGCTCTTCAAGACAAACTCCCTGAGAATGGAGTTTTGCTGCATATCTTAGGCTGAGTTCCTAGCTTTTTGGCTGGCTGAGAAGACACAGGTTAACACCATGTCTCTTGCATGGCAGAGACCACAGAGTATTATGTCCCTTTTTGTTCACAAAGCCAGATTCCCAGACATAAGACACTTTACAAAGGTAGCCTCATACAGTGTGTGTGTGTGTGTGTGTGTGTGTGTGTGTGTGTGTGTCTAAATAGATAACTTGTTGGTGGGAACCACAAACCTTCCAGTTTTCATGGATAGCCTATGCAACAGGATAGTTTAGACCTATGCCTTTGTTCTTTTGTATGAATTGATTCACAAATGACACAGAAAGACAAAGGAAATTAAAGGCTATCTCAAAGGGAAAGGAAAAAACCAGACTTCAGAATACTCAAAGAACCAAAAAGTTGCTTTTACCCAAAGAAGCATTTGATGAAATGTTTTTATTATCAATCTCAATTTTTTTAGATAAAGAACCAGAATCCTAGTCCCTATAGCAGAAATTCAGGAAACTGTCTAATAAATCTTACTTTTGTTGGCTTTTTACCTGAGGTTCAGGATCTCCTCTAGCAACTCCCGGGCAAGCATTGTTCCAACCATGGCGTGCCCCACACTGTAGGGGAGACGATTATTCTCCTTTACAGTTCCCATGTGGACTTTTTGTTTAGATTTAGTAACCCCGTAAAACCACAGATTATTAAGAAGAAAAAGCTCATTTTATTAGGTATAGTTGTACATGAGAATCTTCTCAAAGTCTGAAGAAATGACCAAAGACAAATGATGATCTGGCCTAGGGGAATAAATTCTAGGCATATGGGGAAAGAGGTGTAGACACTATGGAAGACAAGTGCTGTATCACTGTTACTTCAGGTTTATTGTAGTCACACTTACTAGTTTTTGGTGACAAAGTTAAGTTTCTGGCCTTGAAATGTGAAGGATATTCCTTACCCCCAGAGAACCTTTATGGCTTCTTTCCTTCCAAGTCAGATGGCCCTTCCTGTGACTGCACTTTCTCAAGGGATTGCACCTTAAAGTAAAACCTGTGGCAATTTGTCACATTTTGAGATAGCACCTCTCTGACTCCTTCATTATCAGTCTGGCAGTGTTCAGATATAAGAACAAACTTCCTTTCTGTTCATTTCAGTCCCCCCAGAACCCCACCATTTAGTCTGCTTGATCCCTGTACTCACTTATAGAAGTGTATATGCGTACAGAGAACAATATAAACCACATCTACCTGGATCTACTGTGTCTTAAATTATGTTTCATTATCTACCCCAGTGCATTTAGTCTTTTCTTGCTTCTGCTTCTTCACTGTATCCTGTATCCGGTGACACCTCCCTATCCCTGGACTTTGAACTCTGATAGTGATGTGGTAAAAGTGGCTGAAAGCCAGCACTGAATCTTGTAGTTTTGGCATCATTAACACAACTGAAAGTGTACAGTGGCAAGTCCTTGTACCTTCCAGATATCATAGACCATATGGATACATGATGCTACTCAGTGCTGACCTTGTTTAATGTCTGTCCTGGTCTTTCAGAGTAGAGTTTAGCTCTTCAAGTCAGCCACCAGTATGCTTTTCCAGCACTGCCATTTCCATGGGACTTGTCAGTAGCTTAACCTCTTCTTGTTTCAGTTTCCCTAAATGAATAATGGGGACATAGTCATGCATGCCTTCAGGGATGCTTCTTTTTTCTTAAATTTTTTTCATTTTAATAAATATCTTTATTCAAGAATTTCATGCAGTGTATTTTGATCATATTCATTATTCAGATCTCCTTCTCCCTCTCCACTGCTACCTTACTTACCATACTGTTTACTTCTTATAATACTAGTTTTTGAAGCTATTGAGTCTAATTTGTGGGTTTTTTTTTTTTTTTTTTGCTCTTGTGTGTGGGTCTGTCCCTTGGAGTCTGGTCACCTTCCGGTGACACACCAGGAAGGAAAACTGACTGTCATTTTCCAGCAGCTATCAATTGTCAGTAGATCCTCAGCTAGGGCTGGGGCTTCTTGCCAATGTCCCCTGTCAGTGCTGGGCTTTGGTCTGGTTTGGTGGGTTTACACGGGTCTTGTGGGTGCTGGGAATCAAACCTGAGTCCTCTGCAAGAGCAGTCAGTGCTCTTAACCACTAAGCCATCTCTCCAGCCCGAGTTACAGTCTTATATTGAGGACAAGGCACACAGAGAATCTAGATATAAAGAAAAAAAGCATTGTGAGTGGTGGCATTCCTCTTTTCCCCTTTGATGTGATTATATCAGAAATCAGAGGTCTGGGAAGTGAGCATCTGTAGTATTTGTCCACATAGCATTTAGAGCACAATGTAGGTTTCTAGAAGACTATGAAATAAATCTGATGCAAATAACTCATTGTATGTGTAAATATAGCAGAAGAATTTTGTGTTTGAATTTAAAGCCTTGCATTCTAATCTTAATGACATTTACAGTCTGATTATTAAGATCATACACTGTAAAGCAGTTGGAAATTCATAAAAATATTAGGAAAACCAAAACCCTACTTAATCTCAGAGGTGTAGCTGTTAACATTCTGTCATATTTTCAATACATCGTCTACTGAAAATTTAATTAATTGGATTTAATTAATTATGTGCCTTTTTTTAGTTTTTTTTTTTTAATTTTATTTATTTCTGTATGTGTATGAATGTACTGTCTGCACCCATGACGTGCAATGCCTCAGAGGTCAGAAGAGGGTCTCGGATTCCCCTGGAACTGGAGTTCTCCTGGAATTGGAGTTACAGACGATTCTTAGCCACCATGTGGATGCTGTGGATCGAACCTGGGTCCTCTGCAAGAGCAGTCGGTGCTCTTAACCTCTAGGCTATCTCTCCAGCCCCTTATGTGCCTTTTTATGTCCTGTAGTTCCCATAACATGATTTCTTTTTTTTTTTTTGGTCTTTTCAAGACAGGGTCTCCCTGTAGCCCCAGCTGTCCTGGAACTCGCTCTGTAGACCAGGCTGGCCTTGAACTCACAAAGATCCGCCTGCCTCTGCCTCCCAAGTGCTAGGATTAAAGGCGTGAGCCACCACGCCTGGCTTCCATAACATGATTTCTTTTTTTTTTTATTTATTTATTTCTGTATGTGTATGAATGTATTGTCTGCATGCAGGTTTGTGTACCCGTGTAGTGCAATGCCGCGGAGGTCAGAAGAGGGTCTCGGATTCCCCTGGAACTGGACTTCTCCTGGAATTGGAGTTTCAGATGGTTCTCAGATGCCATGTGGGCTGGGGATCGAACCCGGGTCCTCTGTAAGAGCGGTCAGCGCTCTTAACCGCTAGGCTATCTCTCCAGCCCCCATAACATGATTTCTAAATGAACTGTTGTATGGTGTTGTACTGCATGGGCGTTCAATAGCTGACTTAAATCTTTTACATACGATGAAACATTTTACAAGATAATTTCCAGTTTTTCACTGTGGTAAACATCCATGGGGCAATTTCCCCCATAAACAGTACCCCCCCAAATTTGAAATAATTTTTGTCTCTCTCTGTAGCCCAGGCTGTCTTCAAGCTTTGCTGTCCTCCTGCTTCAACTTCCAGAGTGCTGGAGTTCTAAGGCATCCACTACTGCATCTGGTTTGGTGGCCTTTATAGTGGTAGGAAGGATTTGTACAGATAAGTAATGACCCTTTGTGAACAGTTGCGGAGATTTGGGTGTTCTAGCTGCCTGATCGTGGCCAGTTTGATAAGTATTTGTTGTGCAAATGGTTGGCAGTATTTGAAAGAAAAGCATGTCTCATTGTTCCCTAGGAAGTCAGTTTTTGACATGTTCTCATGTTCTCTTTAGTCATTTTTATATAAATGCAAATCATATAATTTAGAGATCAGTGAATGAAACATGTAGGTGGAATTTTGTATTCTGACTTGTATAAGAGTCACATGCCTTATTTTGATCAAGTTCCGCCTAAGGAATGCAGTGTTAGTGGAGTTCGAAAACCTCCTTCCCAGGTGGCTTATTTGTGCCTGAAACAAGCCACTATGCATATCTGCTTGGTTCTGCTACTTCCACCAAGTCCAGGCAAGACTTGAAATAGTAAACATACTAAGAATTATTATATATCCAAGAAGTGAGTTGGCTAACAAGATACCCAGCAGATTTTATGACCCCATAGGTACATGGTATATGTGAATGCCTGGCTTGTTGTCATCATTTAAGACTCTCCCCCATCACTTTGCCTGGGCTACTGCTATCCTGGAAGGGGAAGATCCTATAGAACATCTCTTCTGACCTCTACTTTTCCCCCATTTCCTTGGCAGCTGCTTCATGATCCGCCCTCTCCTCTCCTGCCATTGTTCAGCTCATTTAGAGTTCCCTTATGTGGCCAGCGCTGTCAGACTCTTCTTCTCTCCAATCTTTGAGACAAATCTGAGACAGCCAGTCATGTGCCTTTTTTCATGTCTGACATTCAAATAGTTATACCACAGATATTTAAGTAGCCTTAAGAGATAGGCTGTAGAACTCTCAACGGTGAACAAAAGAGAGATTAGGACCTGAAGAGGCAGTACTCCTGAGGAGGGATACAAACAACCTCTGGGTTAAATGTTCTATAAGGTTTGCTTTATAGTGTTTTTTTTGGTCTTTTCGAGACAAGGTCTCCCTGTAGCTCCAGCTGTCCTGGAACTCCCTCTGTAGACCAGGCTGGCCTTGAACTCACAAAGATCTGCCTGCCTCTGCCTCCCAAGTGCTAGTATTAAAGGCGTGTGCCACCACGCCCAGCTGCTTTATAGTTTTAAGAAGGAAGTGCCTAGAGAAGCTGAGGCCTTGTGTCCTAACCACTTATTGACGAGGCCTTCAGAACTACATTGCCTTTCTCTGGTTCACTGTCTTGCAAGGGTAAAAGGACTGAATCTTGCTTGTATAATAGTTAAGAGCAGAAACTTGCAATTGGTCTGATCTGGGGGCAAAAATGCACCCAATAGATTCTATAGGCAAGGACTTGATTCTCCTTGAGTTTGTTTAGTCGTCTGAGCAATGGGAACAAAGTTTCCTTTGGGGCCATAGAGATAAATGAATGAGAGCTGACCATTAGCCAAGTATATACTGTCCTAGCAGGCCATTAATATCGAATAAATGAATAAATAAAATGTTTTTGCCACACGGAAATGAATTGAGAAAGGAAAGGTCTTCTTAGTCATCCTGCCTGATCACATATTGGCTGGAGGTGTGGACAGGGTGTGTTCTCTGAAGGTGGGTTACATAATAAATAAACTATTGCTGGGGCTGGAGAGATAGCCTAGCGGTTAAGAGCACTGACCTCTCTTGCAGAGGACCCAGGTTCGATCCCCAGCACCCACATGGCGACTAAGAACCGTCTGTAACTCCAATTCCAGGAGAACTCCAGTTCCAGGGAATCCGACACCCTCTTCTGACCTCCTCAGCATTGCACGACGCGGGTGCACAAACCTGCATGCAGACAGTACACTCATACACATACAAAAATAAATAAAAATTAAAAAAAAATAAACTATTGCTGCAGACTCCACAAGGCAAGCTTGAAGTGGACTGTGCCAGCCTTTGGCTTCCTGCAGGATGGACCCCATAGCTTATGGTAAGCTATTGAAAGAATCTGGCAACCAGATTTTTAAGGTTGGGAACTTCTCTTTGGCCATCAGAAAGTATGATGAAGGCATCCAGATTCTCCTGGAGTTATACCAGTGGGGGTAAGTGTTCAGATTTTAAAGTGGTTGTTTGCTTTTTAAGTAAATGAGGACTTTGTCATTTTAACTTTTCTTCTAATTTCTTAACACACCAGAATTTTCCCTGCCTCTTCAGCTTTAGAAGACCTGTTCTCAAACAAATTAAGGACTCCAAAGAGCCTTTATTTATGTAGGCGATAGCTATCAATGTTGTTTAAATTAGAATTCATAACAGAGAAATATATAATAGTTTATTAAAACTACTGGAGGATTTCTAGGGGGGAAGGAAGAGAATCAGCCAGAGTAGGGAAAAGGGGTATAGGGGAAGGCGGTGGGGAAGGGAAGGGGAAGAACAAATGAGAATGGAGTATATAATGACACAGATATAAATAAGTGCCATTATATACTCCATAAGAAACCGTAACTTTGTATACTAATTTACTACCAAAATCCCATTTCCCTTAAAAATTATAAAAATTAAAATAGCAATGATATACGCATGAAGATATGTTTTTATGAAAAATAACTATTTCTCAAAATAAAAAAAAAAATCACAGGATAAGCAGTACTTGTGGCAGATCTTGCCTGCTTCTGTGTCCAGTCTGTTGTGATGCCATCTCTGCAAAGTTTCCTGTGTGCTAGGGAGAGAATGAAATGAAAAGGCACAGAATGCTGTGGTATTACAGTTCTCGTAGTTTCTTTTGCTGTGACAGATTAGTATGCACAGTGGCTTGAAACTACACATTTATTTTCTTATATCTCCAGAGGCCAGTCTAGTGTCTTCAGGGCTAGAAACAGAGTCTCTGTAGTAGGGAAACCTTACTCATCCAGAGTCTTACAGTTTTTGAGTGGCTACCTGTGTTCTTTAGCTTTTATCCCCCTTTCCCTCATTCCAGCTTCTTCTGTTATCACATTTCCTTCTTCACTGTGGATGTGTCCTCTGTTTCCCTCTCCTAAGGACGCCGTGATCACATCATAATCCACATACCGCCCCTTCTTAAGAACTGGGAATTAATCACATCTGCAAAGTCCCTTTTGCCATAAAAGGTAATATTATTTGGGAGTGATTGTTTGGTATACAACAACAAACAACAAACCAATTTTTATTTGTGGAACATCAGGGGTGGTCTTGGATATTCTTGGAGTTTTCCAGATTATCCTGTGGGAGCAGCTGTTGTGTGGGGAGTTCAGGTTGGCATTAAAAATATTTTATTATTTTTATTTTATGTTTATGAGTGTATTGCCTGCAAATGTGCTACTGCATCCATATCATGAAGGGGAGGTCAGAAGAAGGCATCAGATTCCTCTGGAATTGGAGTTAAGGGCAGTTGATAGCTGCCACGTGGGTGCTGGGAATTGAATCTGGGTTCTCTGTAAGAGCCGTTTCTCTAGCCCCTCAGTCTGGCATTTATGAGGTGGTTGTAGCCTGGAGTGAGAAATGCACTAAGAAATGATGCTTAATGAAGTGCTTGATCTACGACTCTTGCCTGTCTCCTGTCATGTTGGTGTCTACACTTTTGCTGAATTTGAGTGAGGGTTACATCGCTTGTGCCTGTAGTTTCTGTTCTGTGTCAGAGTTGGGACACTGAAATCAGTTGACCATTGTAAAAAATAATGTCAAATAATGATTTTGGTTGCAGATTTGATCACACACTGTGTGCTGTCTCAGTCCCTCTACTACTTACTATCTCACTCATGAGACTTTCACGTGGATAGTCCGTGCTGCCTTTCATGGGACCTTCCTGACAGGGTCCCAGTGCCCACTGCTTGCTATTTGTTTTCCTACTACCGAGCAAACACAGAGATTGAAGTGCATATGATTCCCTGAGCAAAGCCTTTGGAGAAGAGGGCTGAAAAGAACAGAATGGGGCAGAGGAGAGCTCCAAGCAGGGTTGGTGTGTTAACTCCAGCCTAAGTCTTTGGCAAGTTCTGGAGCATGAATTATACCAAAGAGCTGCTTTGAGGAAGTTATTGTGTGTAGGCTATCCAGCTTCTGGGCGTAATATATTCCAACTCTAGGGAGTTGGAATATATTACTATGCTTAGACTGCCATAACAAAATACTGTTGGGTGGGTGGCATAAACAATAAGAATTAACTTCTTATAGTTCTCAAGGCTGGAAGTTCAGAAATCATGGTGTTGAATGATCTGGTTCTCCAATAAAGGCTCTTTCTTCTGTGTTCTCTGGGGAGGTAGAGCCAGCAAACTCTCTAGTATCTATTCTGCTAAGGCACTAATTCCATTACAAGGGTCCCAGCCTCTTAACTTCACTTAAACATAACTGCCTTTTAAAAGTCCCATCTCATTGGTTGGAGAGATGGCTTAGCCATTAAAGGCTTAGGCTTCACAACCTAAACTAAAGCCCCATTTCCAAATACTGTCCAACATAGGAATTTTGAGGGGAGACAGTTTAGTCCATAGTATGGGTAGAACTTCTTGGGCATAAGGCAGTTCTCATAAGATTGAGGATAAATCTCTAGAGAACAGGGTGCAGCCAACACTCAGTGCAGGTGGGAGTGGCTGCTCAAGATACCCGAAAAAGATCCCATAGTGTTGGCTAGACTTGCCAACAGTATGGGATCTTTTTCGGGTATCTTGAGCACTTGTCATACTGCCTCCTGTGTGTTTCTGAGACTATGACCCTTTATCTGGAGGCAACAGTTGGACAGTTAATGAAGTTAGACATACAGAAGGTTGAGAATGAGGACAATAAAAAGATTTTTACTGTTTAATTTTTCTACATTATGTATTTTTATGAATAGTGATTTGTGTTGTTTTTACACTTAGAAGTCTTATTTTCCTGCACCAGTTGGTCCCTGAACCTCTCCAGCCACTAGGCAGCTTTGTAACCAGCCTGGAGCCCCTCCTAAGCCTTGGACCAACTGAAAATAAAGCTTTTATGAAACAACAAAAAGTCTTGTTTTCCCCCTTGTGTGTCTAACATTCCAGTGGTACTTGGGCTTCTCTCGACACTGTGGTATATTTTGTGGCTTCCTTTGTCTTCCAACGGCGACTGCATCTGTACTTGCTGCTGTACATCATCTGGAAGCACAAAAAAGGGGTCCTTGCCCCGCTGTGCTTTAGACGGCCGGCCTTTGGCCATCCTCCAACTGGGTTTCTCCTTACAAGCAGGAGCCTAGAGCTGGGTTCTCATTCACAGAGAGCTCTTGCCTGGCCCTTTGGGTAGCAGTATCCTGAAATTCCTTTCAAGTCTGCAGAGACCTCTTGTCTATAGCCTATTCTGAAGGTTGGCTGTGGAGATTGTGTAATTATGTGTTTTGAGGTCTTCCATGTGATATAATTGTACCAACATGCATATGGAACGGTTCATGCCAGGTCTACTCTTACCTCAGTGGAATTCCTTCTATTTTTACAACATTCTGCCAATTTTGCAACATCTCCAGTGTTCCATAAAAATAATATTTGTAGAGGTCCTTGGAAGATGGAATTAAGATATTGAAAACATTTGTTATTAAAAGGTATGATTATTTTGGAGTGGGGAAACAAATGTTTGCATAATTACTGCAGTCTTTTTATGGGGGTGACAGAGTCCAGATTTGGTAGGCATAACTGAGACACTTCCTGATGAAACCCTCTGCCTGGTGGCAGCAGCCAGCTCCACAGTGGTGGCTTTTGAGGATGGTATCCTGTGTTTGCAGAATGATTGCTGTGCTTAACCCCTGGTTTGTTCTTACAGGGCTCCCCCTCGGGAGTTGGCTGTGCTGCTGTGCAACAAAGCCAATGCATTTTACAGCCTGGGGAAATGGAATGAGGCATTTCTTGCTGCCAAGGAGTGTCTCCAGTGGGACCCAACCTATGTGAAGGTACACGGCTGCGGCTGCTTTCCTCTTCCTCTTAACCTGTCCATCTCTCTTCCTTCTTATCAAAGTGGGTATACTAGTGAAGCATCATGAATGCATTTCAGACAGAGGCCCATGGAATGGGGAGCCTTATCTCAGGAGTAGATACAATGATGGTAAGTGTTGAGATAAATTGCCTGGAGAGAGTGGATCCTGGTCTTCTGGCAGATGGAGTGCAGTGAGATAGATGCTGGAGGAGCTCATCCAGATGGGATGCACTTAAACCAAGGTGCACATATCAGCAAGTTTCATTTTTAACAAAGCTTTATTTCAGATGCAAATGGGGTAGATGACATGATGACAGTTCAAAAAGCATTGATTATACTAGAAATCAATCTCTTTGGGGGGAGCAAGGAAGTTTGAGAGGCCAGTAAGACCCTGCAAGGCTGTTAACAAAGGTCAGTAAGTGGTAATTTGATGCTTTTTTAGTTAAAATGCCCTGGGTGCCTACTTTGTAAGGCAACTTCACCATTGGTGCTTCAAGACAGACAGAAAGAATGGTACACACCATCTTAGACCTTGAGTAATGCACACTCCAACTGGGGGGAGGAATGGCATGCAAGTAAAACATGAGGCTTTAAGTTAAACTACAGTCTGGAACTGTCTAAAGCAGTAGACTGGTCTGGAACTAGGGAGGCTCCTCAATGAAGTGGGGAGAACAGCAGACATTGCCTCTCTATCACATCCTCTGTTGTTCAGTAGAAGAGTCTGTCTTTAAGCCTCCATTTCCCGTTCCATTTGACTACCACGTTCTCTTCTGATACATTGAAGTGGCTGTGCTTGTGGGGCAGATTAAAGAGCCGTGATGTGAAGGGGGAGGCTTCTCAGTGCCTGGCCTCTATGTGAACTGGCTGCACAGAAAAAAAAATCCTCCATTTCCTCAGCTGTGAAATGAGATGACTCCCAGGGCTTAGAGTTGCTCCAAGGATTAAGGAGACATTAAGCAGATGTGTTATCACTCTACGATAGCGGGGTTTGCTGCAAATGTTGATAACAGCATACCTTTTGTACATGCCAGTTGGAAACAGCACAATGGGAGCGGTGGGGAGATTTGACCTATAAATGACTCAAATACTGAGAGAGGGGCTTGAAAATTTCACAAGTAGACATTGACCCTAGTGCACGCTAGATGGGCACTCTTCTCTACTGAGCACACCCTCACCTCAGGGGATTGATTCTTAAGTTACTCATTCCAGAAATGGAGGCAGGTTTCTGAGAAATTCTTATTAAGGGAATGTGAGGGTGTTCCCATCCTCTAACATTGGGTGGGGAATAGTGGGGCCCTGTACATGGCTCCAAGATTGTGGCTGTGGCTTAAGGGGGTTCTGAATGATGCTCCCAGCTTCCTTGTGTGATCAGATTTGTAGCAGCTCCAATAGCAACCAGGGCCACTCCCCATTCTTACCCAGGGTTCCAGCGTATCTCTTTGCCCCCTCTCTCTCCACTGTTGTCTGTAGTGGAGGAGTAATGTCCTTTTATTTGCTGCCTTCTTTTCAAGTGACTGGAACCTTTATTTGTTGCTGTTTTATGAGAACATCCTAGAAAAGAAGTGAAGACTCCAAGAAGGGGATGGGCCTGGGAGTTGTTTTTTTTTGCCTGGGAGTTTTATACCACTTCAAAAAAAATACTTATTTTTATGTCTTTAAAAAAATACTTACTTTTATGTTTTACCTGCATGTATGTATGTGTAGCATATGAGTGCAGTGCCTGAAGAGGCCAAAAGAGGCATGGGGCCCCATGGAAGTTGAGTTACAGGTGGTTGTGAGCCTCTGTAGATGCTGGGAACTGAGTATCTATAGGAGCAGCAAGTTATCCTCTTTGCACAGCCATTAAGATAACCAGGCCTAGAACTCACAAGCTAATCTGCCTGCCTCTGCCTCCCGAGTGCTACCACACCTGGCCTTATATGTATGTATTCCTAACAAAGAGTTACAGACAAGGGAAATGGAGTTTTAGGTAGGGACTACAAACTATGGTAGTTTGTGTGGGGTCCCCTCAGTACTGTTAGTTGGTCTTCTTCATGACCAAAAACTGCTTCAAGAGAGGAGATTTTTTTGGTAATCTTCATTCAGATCTTAAGAGTTTCTACATTTGGTCAGTTCGAGAAGTTGCTGGAAAGTTTCATTTCGCATCTACATTTGGTCAGTTCGAGAAGTTGCTGGAAAGTTTCATTTCGCATCTGTTGAATTATAGATGCCTTCTACTTATAATAATCTTTATGCCCAGGTGGCATGTTTGAGGGTAGCATATTATCATCCTCTTCACCTTTCTGCAAAATAAAAGATGAAATTTGAATCTGAGGAAACAAATTGGAAGTTCTGTGATAGCTAGCTTGCTTGGTTTTGGGGGGGAAAATCCCATAGCAGAGACTCAGGTTTTCTTCTTTTTTTTTCTAAGTTGTTACCTGGGGTCTTTAGATATTCAAAGGTTAAATAACATCAATAAATAATAAGGGATCTGAGGCTTAGTGGAATTTCTAAGAGCGTGCCTTCTTGTGAGCCCGGTTTGTGAACTCTGTTACCCTAGATAGTTGTTTTGGTCAATGCTGACTCAGGTGAGTGAACTGGAGGGAGCCATGCCATCTTATTCCTCTTGTACAATCCTGATGTGCATAGAGACAAGACCAGACCATTTCTCCCCTTTTTAAAAACATTTCATTATTTTTATTTTATGCATATGTGTGTATTGCCTGCATGTTTCCCTAACTCTAGTTCCAGGGGGATCCGACTCTTCTGACCTCTGCAGGCATTGAGAAATATGGGTATAAGAATCGAACCTAGGTTCTCTGCAAGAGCAGCCAGTGCTCTTAACTGCTGAGCCATCTCTCTGTAGTTCCCAGGCTCTCCCTCGTAAATTTGATGTTTTTTTTACATTTATTTACTTGTTTGAATTTCATTTGTTTTTTTTTGTGTGTGTATATGTATGGGCATGGTTGTACCATGGTGTGCCTGCAGAGGTCAGAGGACAACTTGTGAGAGGTGGTTCTCTCTTCCTTCACATTAGTTCCATGGGTCAAAGATTGGCAGCAAGTGCCTTTACCCACTGAGCCACCTTGATGTCCCCATCCCCCTCTTTATTGTTGTAATTTTCTTAAATTTGTCTCTTGTGTATATTGTTTATGATACAGAGCTCAGAAAATTTCAGTGCTTGTCATTGTAATTTGTTTCTTATAAACCTTTGAAAATTGCTTTTATTTTGATTAAAAGGAATAAGGAATAACTTCTGGGTTTACACAAAAATCTTACTCTTTTCCCGAAAAGGAAATTTTCATTCCTTTTCTGCCTCTGACTATAATTGCAGGTATGAGCAATAAACCACACACATAACTGGTACCAGACCTTCCTCCTCCTCTCTGTCATGTTAGACACTGTGGAAGTTACAGAGTTGAATATGATTACATGTTTTCTTAGCAGTTAAGATGTGACAGGAAAAATTTGGCACAGGGTATAAAGTAGAAAGACTATATCTAGTGCCTTTTAGAAATCCTTGTTTGATGGGCTGGGGAGATGGCTCGCTGGGTAAAGTGCTTGCTATGCAAGCATGAGGTTCCAGGTTTGGATCCCCAGTACCCACATAAAGTCAGACATGGTGGTACATGTCTGTAACCCCAACACTAGAGGAAGGGGGGGGGAGAAAGGTAGACCTTGGGGTCTGGCAGTCTGTCAGTTTATCTGAAATTCCAAAATCTAGGTTTGGTCTCCTAGAAATGATTAAAGAGTTTTAGTAAAGTTGCAGGATACAAAATTAAGTTAGAAAAATCAGTAGCCTTTCTTTACACCATCAACAAGCAACTGAAGAAGGAATATACTAGGAGACCTTCCCACTCACAATAGCCTCAAAAACAATAAAATACCTAGGAACAAACCTAACCAAAGACATCAAAGATCTCTACAAAAAAATTTAAAGTCGCTAAAGAAGGAAATCGAAGAAGACAATCAGTAGATGGAAAGACTCCCATGCTCATGGATTGGAAAAATTAATATAGTAAAAATGTCTGATTGGAAAAATTAATGTAGTAAAAATGTCCATTCTACCCAAATTAATATACAGATTCAATGTAATCCCAATTAAAATCCCTAAGAGTTTCTTCACAGGCTTGGGAAAAAAAAGTTCTTAATTTCATATGGAAAAACAAAAGACCCCAATAGCCAAAGCAACCCTGGGCAAAAGAGCAATACAGGGGGGAATCTCTATACCAGACTTCAAACTATAATACAGGGCTATAGTCATAAAAACAGCTTGGTACTGGCACAAAAACAGACCTGTTGACCAATGGAACAAAACTGAAGATCCAAACTTGAGCACATACAATTTCAACCATCTCATATTTGACAAGGGGGCCAAGAAGACACAATGGAGGAAAGACAGCATCTTCAGCAAGTGGTGTTGGCAAAACTGGATCATCACTTGTAGAAGAATAAAGTTAAACCCCTACCTCTCGCCCTGTACAAAAGTCAACTCCAGATGGATCAAAGACCTCAACGTGAAACCCAAAACTCTGAAGGTGATAGAAGAAAAAGTTTGCAGCAGCCTACAAGACATACATGTAGGAAAAGACTTCCTTGTAGACCAGGCTGCCTTGAACTCACAAAGATCCGCCTGCCTCTGCCTCCCAATTGCTAGGAATTAAAGGGCGTGAGCCACCACGCCTGGCTTGTCCATAACATGATTTCTTTTTTTTTTATTTATTATTTCTGTAGTGTATGAATGTATTGTCTGCATGGCAGGTTTGTGTACCCGTGTAGTGCAATGCNACCTTAAAATTTCATACAGCAGCTGAACAGAGAATAAGTCGACAATTGACAAATAGGAAACCTCATTAAACTCAAAAGCTCTGTTACATCAAAAAAAACAATCAAGGAAGTGAGAGGAAAACCCACAGAGTGGGAGGAAACCTTCACCGCAGATACATCTAACAAAGCATTGATTTCCAGAATATATAAACTACTCAAAAACCAAAGAAGAAAGAAAACAAATGAGTCACTCAGATGGAGCAAAGAGCTGAACAGAGACTTCACAAGTGAGGAATTAAAGATGGCTGAGAAACAAAAAGTGTTCAACTGTTGCTAATTAAGGAAATGCAAATTAAAACCACTTTAAGATATCATCTCACTCCAATAAGACTGGCTAGGATCAAGAAAACAAATGATACCAAATGCTGGGGAGGTTTTGTGGAAAGGGGAACACTCACATCCACTGCTGGTGGGAAATGTAAACTTCATACAGCCACTATGGAAAGCCAGTGATGGGAGAAACCCTTGGAAGACTCAAAGTGAGCTTGCCACTGACCCAGCATACCACTCCTGGTATGTACCCACACAGACTCATCTTACTGCAAAGATACATTGCACACAGTGTTTATTGCAGCTCTCTTCAATAGCAAGGAGCTGGAACCAACCCAAGTGCCCCCTCAACTGACGAGTGGATAAGAAAATGTTGGTACATCTTACACAATGGATTACTATTCAGCGGTAAAGAAAGATGACATCATGAACTTTGCGGTAAATGGATGAACTAGAAGATTATCATGCTGAGTGAAGTAACACAGTCCCAGAAAAACAAACGATGAATGGTATCCCTCATCTGTGGATGCTAACGCCAATTACCTGGTTGCAAGGCAAACTGAGCAACGTTAATGTTATGTTCCTTGTGATCTGAAAACAACTGTGCTCTTGTATTGTGAATCCTTTAACAGGTTCTAGAACTAAGCTACCATTTATTTATTTATCTACTTATTTATTTATTTTTTAAAATTTTTATTTATTTTTTTTGTGTATGAATGTTACTTCTGCCGTGTGGTTTTGTTGCACCCGTGTCGTGTAATGCTGCAGAGGTCAGAAGAGGGTCTTGGATCCCCTGGAACTGGAGTTACAGACGGTTCTTAGCCACCATGTGGGTGCTGGGGATTGAACCCGGGTCCTCTCAAGAGCAGTCAGTGCTCTTACCGCTAGGCTGTCTCTCCAGCCCCGCTACCATTTACTTTTAGAGTTAAGAATTTTTTGGTATATGGATGGAGAATATGTATGCATACTTTAGAGTAATATAAAGATCAAAGGAATGCAGAAAAAAACTAGTTTTTCAGACAATGTTTTTAACCACCAGTATTTATTTTATTGGGTGTGTCTTAGTATTTCTTATATGCAAAGCTGCTTGAGCTTTTGTCCAAGCCTTTTCTAAAATACTATAGAGTAGTTAAAATATCAGGCTGGTGTAACTTAGCCTTTCTGGATGCTTAAGTACCTATACTTAATGCCATACCAATTTGCCAAGGGTCTTAAGAATAACTTTGTTCCTTGCCCTCAGAGTCAATAAGTCCCGGGGACTATGCATGGGGGCATCCTTTGAATTTTCCTGCAAATGTGAGTCACTAGTCTCCTGTGAGGGAGGTCTTGGAGATGTCCACTAATGGGACTTCCAGTGTCCAGTCAATAAAGAGGGAGATCTCATTCATGCTTCAAAAAGGGAAAGCCTAGTCTAGCAGACCTGACTTTGTCCTTTGTGGATGGAACTTGGTGATTTGAAAAAGCCCAAAAGGAGGCTGGAGGAGATGGCCTTAAAGGTTAAAGAGCGACCACACTGCTCTTGCAGAGGACCTGGGTTCGATCCCCAGCCACCCCACATGGCAGCTGATAACCGTCTTTAACTCCAGTTTCCAGGGAATCCGACCACCCTCTTCTTGACCTGCGGGCATTGCACGACACAGGTTCATAAACCACATGCAGACAGCACATTCATTACACATAAAAAAAAAAGAAAGAAAAAAGCCAAAAGGAGCCAGGGGCTTCCTCCCCAGCAAAAAAGAACAAAACCCTAAGTGACCGTTGAGGACCAGATCCTCAACTGACCTTGAGAAAAAAAAACCTCGGTTTATCTGGGCTAACTCGTGTAGAGCTTAAACATACCAAAAGGAAAGTTAACCAGAAAAATAAATTCTGGAATTGGAGTTCTCCTGGAATTGGAGTTTCAGACAGTTCTCGGCCGCCATGTGGGTGCCGGGGATCGAACCCCAGTCCTCTGTAATAGCAGTCGGCGCTCTTAACCATCAGGGCATCTCTCCAGCCCCTACTTATGTGATTTTAAAATGGTTTATTTTTATTTTATGTCTGTGAGTGTTTTGCCTGCAAGTGTGTCAGTATACCTCTTGCATGCAATGTCCATGGAGCCAGAGAAGGCTTGGGTCTCCTGGAACTGGAGTTATAGATGGTTATTAGCTGCCATGTGGGGGCTGGGAACTTAACCCAGGTCTTCTGCAAGAACAGTCAGTGCTCTTAACTGCTGAGCCATCTCTCCAGCCCTGCTGTATGTGATTTGTGTTGTTTTCTATGATGTTTCATATATATTTTTTTCTATAATCTGATGAAAATAATCTTTAAAAACAAAATCCTGAAGTTTAGTTGTTGTTGGTGTTTGTGATGGTGGTGTGTGAATTTGTGTGTGTGTGTGTGTGTGTGTGTGTGTGTGTGTATTCTAATGTATGTGGGGTTAGAGGTTGATGTCAGTTATCTTCTTCAATTCCTTTCTGTTGAGAAAGAGTTTTTTTTTGTTGTTGTTGTTGTTGTTGTTGTTGTTTTGTCTTTTTGAGACAGGGTCTCCCTGTAGTCCCAGGTGTCCTGGAACTCACTCTGTAGACCAAGCTGGCCTGAACTCACAAAGATCCGCCTGCCTCTGTTTCCCAAGTGCTAGGATTAAAGGTGTGCACCACCACGCCTGGCTTAAGAGTCTTTTTTTCTTAAAGTACTGTTTTTATTTCTTCTATTTTGTCCTTTTATTAAGAACACTTAATTTGATATCTACAAATCATCTTAGCTCCCTTCCTTGTTGTGATAAAATACTCAGACAAAAGTTAATTAAAAGGGAAAGGATTTACTATGGCTTTGAGTTTGACAGTATTATTCCAGCATGGCAAGGAAAGAATTGTGAAATTGCAGGAGGCCAGTGAGCCACATTACATTAGCAGGAGCATAGAGCATGTTGGAAGTGCAGCTAGAACTTCCTGCTGACTCCAGTGAGCCTTCACCTCCTTAAGGTCCCAGAACCTTCCCAAACAGTGCCACTAACTTTGGACCAAGTGTTTAAATACATGAGCCAATGAGGGACATTTTCACATTCACCACAATACTTACTAACAGATGTACAGTACATTATGGTTGATTATATTTACAGTAAAGTATAGTAGACCTCTAATGTTCATTCTGCTGACAGGGTCTTTTTTAAAAATGTTTTTATTATTTTTATTTTTTGTGTATGAGCATATTGTCTGCATGTGTGTAAGTGCATCCTTGTTGTGTAATGCCCACAGAGGTCAGAAGAGGGTGTCAGATACTCCTGGAACTAGAATTAGGGAAGGTTGTTAGCCACCATGTGGGTACTGGGAGTTGAACCACCTGGGTCCTGTGAAAGAAGAGCCAGTGCTTTTAACTGCTGAACTATCTCTTTAGCATTGCCCCCGCCAGACAGGGTCTTTTACTGAACCTGGAGCTCATTGATTCAGCTAGGCCTGCCCCTAGCACTGGAATTACAGACATAAGTTCCTAGTTTTCAAGCTTTCATGTGGGTGCTAGAGAGTTAAACTCATTTCCTGGTGCTGGCATGGCATGACACTTTACTGACTCAAGCCATCTCCCAGCCTCCTTTCTGCATCTTTTATTATATAATCAAGTCACCGTTCTTTCTTTTTTTTTATTATTTATTTTTTGTATGTGTATGAATGTATTGTTTGCATGCAGGTCTGTGCACCCGTGTCGTGCAATGCCGCGGAGGTCAGAAGAGGGTCTCAGATTCCCCTGGAACTGGAGTTCTCCTGGAATTGGAGTTACAGACGGTTCTTAGCCGCCATGTGGGTGCTGGGGATCGAACCCGGGTCCTCTGCAAGAGCGTCGGTGCTCTTAACCGCTAGGCTATCTCTCCGGCCCTACTAATCCATTTCTGATGATATGCTTATTAAAATATCTTTTTCGGGGGTGGTTGTCTCTTTTTTTTTTTTAATCTTTTTGAGACAGGGTCTCCCTTTAGTCCCAGCTGGCCTGGAGCTCACTTTGTAGACCAGGCGGGCCTTGAACTCACAGAGATGCACCTGCCTCTGCCTCCCAAGTGCTAGGACGAAAGGCGTGCGCCACCACGCCCGACGGTTGTCTCTTTCTTAAATTTTATTTATTTTTGTGTGTGTATGAATGTACTGCCTGCATGTAGGTTTGTGCACCCGTGTCCTGCAATGCNTTATATATATATATATATACATAGTTTTATATATACATAAGTATACACATACCTACATACAAACATACATGCATATACATATCACTTGAATTGGAGGTTTTTTTTTTCTTCCTTAAAATATGTCATGTTTTCCTTAAGGAAATGCTCGAAAGTTCCTCCTTGGCAACCCCAACCATCAATCCTGCTCTTTTGCTCCACACTGGGGTCTTTCCCTCCCATGGTCCCCCAACATGAAGTCCAGTAAGCACACACCCTGTCTTGATCCCCCTGCACTAGCCTCTATGATACAGCCCAGGTAGTTCATTGATGACAGTCTACATTCTGACGAGGCTGGCATCCCCTTAGCTGTTCAGTCCATAAGCTGGGTATTTCAGTGGTCCCCATCTGGCATTGAAGGTTGGAGGATTCTTGTAGAGATATGAGTTTTCAGTCCATATTAGGAGGTTAAAAAGCTGTGTCTCATGCCTTCGAGGAGTGCCAAAAGCAGTGGCAGCCACAGAGTAGATGCACTTGCCAGTAAGAATTGGAGATAGGCCAAATAGCAGTACTCTCTCTTTATTACTTTTCTATAAAAGTGTTCCTTTTTGGAGGGTGAATGGGATTATGGCTGCTTGTAAATTTTGAAAAGTGTACTTAAGGAATTTTATATTGTAGCATTCATATTATATTTTTTGTATTTGTGTTTTGGAATTACTAATTCTGGTAGAGGTGCCATGTTTTTCTGGTACTTAACCTATTCCCTTAGACATTGACATCTGTGAGTTTGAGAGATGTAGTTTGAAATGTCAGGAGATGCAGTGTGTTGATGGACCTCTAGTTTAGAACAATGTGAGTTTATTAAAAAGTTGATAAATCTGGATTCAAGTCTTGGGGCTTGTTGGTTTGTTTTGTATGTATGTTTGTTTGTTTGATTTTTTTTGAGACAGGGTCTTTTAGTAGCCTTAGCTGGCCTGGAACTCACTAGACAGACCAGATTGGCTTCAATGTCACGGATTCACCTACCTCTTGTTTCCCATGTGCTGGGCTTAAAAGTATGCACAGTCACACCTGGCTAGTCTTGTTTTTGCTATGGATTATCTACCTGCCATGCCACGACCATGCTTTCATTTTAGTCTGTTGGATAACAATAATATTTGACACATTTTTCTTTCTTTTTCTTTTTTTTTTTTTTTGGTCTTTTCGAGACAGGTTCTCCCTGTAGCACCAGCTGTCCTGGAACTCACTCTGTAGACCAGGCTGGCCTTGAACTCACAAAGATCTGCCTGCCTCTGCCTCCCAAGTGCTAGGATTAAAGGTGTGCTCCATCATGCCCGGTAACACATTTTTCTTAAACAGAGTGATTTTTGTAACCTCACTCAAGCTTCCATTTAAATAGGTTCTACCTTTGTGGTTTCTTTGAGAGAATAAGTATAAGCCTCTATCACTGGGCTCTGCAAATAGAAAAGTTAAATGAGTGTTGGCTCACATAATGTGAGGAGACTGATTGTGTGGCTAAAATTTAAATGATTGCTTGTGAGTTAGTTATAAAAAAGACTATAACTTGAAAATGCCCTTTTGAGGTATTTTTATTTGTTTTTATCTTAGGTATATGCATATTTTGCTTGCATGTGTGTGCAAAATGCCTGAAGAGGCCAGGAAAAGACATCTGTTCTCAGGAACTGGAGTTTTAGATGGTTGTTAGTCACTATGTGAATGCTGGGAATGGAGCCCAGATGTTCTGCAAGAGCAGCCAGTGCTCTTAACCTCTGAGCTCTCTCCCCAGCCCCTTTTCTGAGGTCTTTAATTCAACATTTATCTTTATGTGGTCTCTGTTATTGGACTTTTCTCCACTGCTGTGGACTTTCCTCACTTGGAAATTTCTCAACTGTTTTCTTTCAGGCGACTCCATTATTTTGCAGAGTTTCTTACCCTGCTTTGATCATATTTTCACTACTGGATTTTCAACTGAAGTGTGGCAATCTGTGATAGAGAAGTTGGCAAAGAAAGGGTTATGGCATGTGAGTAAAAGGAAGCTCTCTTACGGAAAGTATGCATCCAATTACTTCTTGATGTATTATTAAATTATCCTGATAACAGAATAATTTCTTTAAACTATTTCTCCCCCTTTTGTGTGTACTTGCATGTGTGTGCGTGTGCATGTGTGCATGCGTGTGTGTTTGTGTGCCATTGAGTACATGTGGAGTCGGGACAACTTGTGAGAGTCAGTTTTTCCCTTCTACCATGTAGGTTCTGGAGAATGAACTCAGGTGGTCTGGCTTGGCAGGCAGGCACCTTTACTAGTTGAGGCATCTCTCTGGCCTTCAGAATAACTTAAATCGGATACCATTAAAGATGGAATGTTTTGGGGAAGTCATACTAATCCATCACTTCCTTTTTTAAAAAGATGCTGAAAATAATTTGTGACAGCCTTGCTCCATGCTCTTGTCTTCATTGTCATCAAAGAAATATAAAGTCCACATACTAATGGTGCTGTAAGATAAGGGAAATAAACAATTGAGTAGTCATATCTCAATAACTGTATTCTGAATTGGTCATAGTAGGCCCAGAGGAATCTGTCTGTGATGTTCAGAAAAGTTTCTGTATTTTATTTTATTTGTGCGCGCGCGTGTGTATGCGTGTGTGTGTGTGTGTGTGTGTGTGTGTGTGTGTTTGGTAAGGTAACAATGTATGTAGTGTGTGCTCACATACAGGATGTGCACATATGTGTGCTTATGTGTGGAGGTCAGAGGTTGATGTCAACTATCGTCCTTGAACACCCTCCACCTTATTTTTTTGAGACAGGGTTTCTCACTGCACCTGGAAGTCGTCATTCAGCTGGGCTGGCCTGCCTGCTGGCCAGGGAACTTCAGGGATCAAGCTGTTTTCTCTTGCCTCAGCTGAGGCTACAGAGGCCCTCTGCTGTGCTTGGCTTTTTATGTAGGTGTTTGGGATCCGAACACAGATTCTCAATGCTTGCGTGGAAAGCACTCACTTTGCTAACTGAGCTATCTCCTCAGTACCAGGTTTCTGTATAGTTTTAAGAGACTGCTAATGGGGCTGGAGAGATTGCTTACTGGTTAAGAGCACTGGTGGTTTTTGCAGAAGACCCCCCCCACTATTACCCACATGGTGGCTGACAACCACCTGTAATTCTAGTTCCAGGGGATCAAACTCCCTTTTCTGACCTCCACAGACACCTCACGACATGGGTGCACTTACTTACAAGCAGGTATAACACTCCTACATATTAAACAAACAAACAAACAAACAAACAAACAGTTAAGAGACTGCTAATTAATAAATGACAGCTCCTGAGGATGGAGGAATCCCTGAGTGCTAATCTTCCATTTACTACTTTGGGCTGGTTATTTCTCCTTTGTGCTTCACATCTTCATTTGTAAGTTGCAGCTTATAAAGTTACTTTCTCAGAGTTTTGCTGAGAATTAAGAAGTAATGGCCAAGGGCACCTAACAGATCAGTTTGTATTTGTAAAGTCTTTTTTTTTTTTTTTTGTCTTTTTCCGAGACAGGGTCTCCCTGTAGCTCCAGCTGGCCTGGAACTCGCTCTGTAGACCAGGCTGGCCTTGAACTCACAAAGATATGCCTGCCTCTGCCTCCTGAGTGCTAGGATTAAAGGTGTGCGCCACCATGCCCGGCAAAAGTCTTACTCTTAAGCACTAAGCTAGGGAGTTTTATAATAGTACTAAATGGTGAGTGAAGTGGTTTTCACTGATCCTAGGCTGTAAGTGCTCGTGACAACTGTTTAGCCATGGTTGAGAATCTGGCGGGGCGTTCTAAGACTGGGAAGTCCAGAAATGTCCCCAGAAGCAAGGGCAGCTGCCAGTAACTGTTAGCTCCAGGTAAAATGACTAAAATAGAGAATTCTTTGGCTTTTGAGAAAGCTGGGATTTGATTAGATATCTAATCTGTGGTGCTGTTTTGTATGCATTGACAGTGAATGTATATTGAGGGGTTCATGCGAAACTTCCTTATTTCAAGTCACAGGCGCCCTGAAGCTTTCTTCTTAATAAGAGCTTGTGAGGGCAGGCAGCAAATGTTAGGAAAACAGGCTATATTCTTGGTAAACCAAGAGCCAGAAATCAAGGGCTCTATTAAAAAGACATTTGGGAATCTTCTTTCTTGAGATAAGATGACTGGACTAAGGATCTGTATTAGTTCAGGTTCTCTAAAGAAACAGAAGCAACAGGACGAATTATAGCTATATACAATTTATTGATTTGCTCACATGACAAGAGTCAAACAGTAGCCGCGCCACACTGAGAGGCTGAGAATCCAGGGAACTCTCTCTGCAAGGCTGGATGTCTCAGTAGTCCCAATCTGGTGCTGAAGCCCTGGATTCCAGGAGATCTGCTGGTCTCAGTACACGCTGGGATCCGTAGGGTTGATCACAGCAGCAAGACAAACTCACACAGTGAGGGCAAGCCGCAGAAAAAAAGGGACCAGATCCCTCTGGCATGGCCTTTAATACTGCCTGCCAGCACAGAAGGTAATGCCCACATTTGGGGTGGGCATCTGGGTTGAGGTAGTCTAATCCGAAGATCCTTTTTCTCTTATTTGTTCCTTAGTCCAGTCAAGTTGACACCCAGGATTAACCATCACAAGTCCACCCCTTGTCAACTTGACACACAAAAAATGCCTCTCTTTATGTTATGCTTAAATGTCAATTGGAAACAATGGCAAGGTCATAATTCCACCTAACATGTTATAAGTGTCTCATGTGCAATAGCAAAGCATTTATATCAGAGTAGGTGGTAATGTCCTTGAGGAAGACTTAGTCCTTCATATCTAATAACCTAAATATGACACTTAACACTTATCTCAGTTGCACATTCAAAAGGGAAACAACCAAGTATCTGCTAATATATATATATATATTATATATATATATATATATATGAACAAGCACATTCTTAACCAAATGGACAAAGTTAATATCTATTTAATCAACTGTTTCTGCAACTGGTCCTGTGGCCTCAGCTGATATTTATGCTACCTTTTCTACTACCCATTCTGTTTTTCCTCCACCATCATCAAGCACCTCTGCAGGTCTTGGCTCTTTCCTTGGAGGAGTGACCCATACCTTCATCCCTGAAGGGTCTGGGCCATTTATTGTCCTGTATGGTTTGGGTTGTTGGAGTTTCCCATTGACCTCTTCATAGGACATGGTAGCACCAGAAGTGCCCTACAGCATCTCCTGCCTTCCAGACATAATCTTCCTTGCCCCCATTGTAGGAAAAAAGTCCAATTTCCCCCTGGTAGTCTGGATCAATCACCCCTCCAATACTGTTATTCTTCTTCTTAGTCTGTGGCTTAAGGGCAGTTAGAAGCCCAAAGTGGCCAGGGGGAAGTATTATCTTCCAGTTCAATGGAACGTTTGATCTCCTGGCAAAAGCACTCCCCCACTTTGGAGCCAAAACATTAGACCAGCAGAACGCAAGATGGTTACAGGAAGCAAAAATTTTCCTACTGGGTCACTAGGGGTGATAGTGAGTGGAATCACTCCCACTTCCACCCCTTGGTTCCTGGACCATGAATTCTGGCTATAGGGAAACAGTACCATATAGTGGGCACTGATTCAAAGCATATACGTTGCTGGAGAACCTTGCCCAGACCCTCCAGGGTATTGCTACCTAATTGGCACTGTAACTGTGTCTTCAAAGGCCATTCCATCATTCTATAAGCCAGCTGCTTCTTGGGTGGTGGGGAACATGGTAAGACCAGTGGATAATGACCATGGGCCCATATCGCACTTCTTTGGCTTGAAGAGAGTTCCTTGGCAGAAGGATGCTGTGAGAATACCATAACGGTGGATAAGGCATTCTGTAAGTCCCTGGATGGTAGTTTTTGGCAGAAGCATTATGTGCAGGAAAGGCAAACCATAACCAGAATAAGTATCTATTCCTGTAAGGACAAAATGCTGTCCCCTCCATGATGGAAGTGGTCCAATGTAGTCAACCTGCCACCAGGTTGCTGGCTGGTCACCCGGGGAATAGCACCATATCAGGGCTCAATGTTGGTCTCTGCTGTTGGCAAATCTGGCACTAGGCAGCAGCCGTAGCCAGTCGTATTGGTGAGTGGAAGTCCATGCTGTTGAGCCCATGCATAACCTCCATCTCTGCCACCATGACCACTTTTTCATGGGCCCATTGAGCAACAACAGGGATAGCTGGAGAAAGAGGCTGACTATCCACAGAAGAGTGTCTGATCTACTTGATTATTAAACTCATCCTCTGCCGAGATCACCTTTTGATGAGCATTACATGAGACACAAGTATCTTCACATCCTTTGACCATTCAGAGAGATCTATCCACAACTTCTTCCCCAAATGTCTTTCTCACCAATTTTCCAGTCATGCTCCTTCCAAGTCCCTGACCATCCAGCCAAACCATTGGCTACAGCCCATAAACCAGTATAATCGAACCTCTGGCCATTTCTCCTTGCAGGCAAAATGCACAACCATGTGCACTGCCCGAAGTTCTGCCCACTGTGAAGACTTCACCAATGTCTTTTAGTGTTGTTTCAGAAATAGGCTGTAATGCTGCAGCTGTCCACCTCTGGGTGGTGCCTGCATAGCATGCAGAACCATCAGTAAACCAGGCCCTAGTCTTCTCTTTCTCAGTCAACTGATCATAGGGCAAACCCCATGAAGCCAAGGTGCATGGCTAAAGCACAGGAGGATTGTAACACAGAGTGGGAACCATAGGCATTTGGGCAACTTCTTCATGTAAGTTGCTTGTGCCCTCAGGGCCTGCCCGGGCCCTGTCACGTATGTACCACTTCCACTTGATAAGGGACTGTTGCTGTGCATGTCCTACTTTATGGTCTGGTGGGTCAGATAACACCCAGCTCATGATGGGAAGCTCAGGTCGCATGGTGACTTGGTGGCCCATTGTCAAACGTTCAGTTTCCACTAAGGCCCAATAGCAGGCTAAGAGCTGTCTCTCAAAAGGAGAATAGTTGTTTGCAGATGAAGGTAGAGCCTTACTCCAAAATCCCAAGGGCCTCCACTGTGATTCCCCTATGGGAGCCTGCCACAGACTCCAGACAGCATCTCTATCTGCCACTGATACCTCAACACCATGGATCATATGGTCCTAGGGGCAGAGCAGCCTGCATTGCACCTGGACCTGTTGAAGAGCTTTTCCTGTTCCAAGCCCCACTCAAAGTTTGCTGCCTTACGAGTCACCTGATATATGGTCATAGTAACACACCCAGATGAGGAATGTCTGCCTCCAGAATCCAAAAAGCCCACCAAACATTGTGCTTCTTTCTTGGTGGGGGAGGGGCCAGGTCAACAACTTATTCTTTACCTTAGAAGGAATGTCTCGCATGCTCCACACCACTGAACTCCTAGAAAACTTCACTGAGGTAGATGGCCCTTTGAATTTTAGTTGGATTTATTTCCCATCCTTCATGCACATATACTTTACAAAAGTATAGACTAGCTTTACCTCCTGTTCACTGGGTCAATACAGCATAACATCATCAAAAGAGTGGACCAGTGTGATATTTTGTGGAGTCAGGCGATCAAGATCCCTCTAACTAAGTTATGGCACAAGGCTGGAGATTAACATACCCTTGAGGTAAGACAGTAAAGGTATACTGTTGGCCTTGCCAGCTGAAAGCAAATTGCTTCTGGTGGTCCTTTTGAACCGGTATTGAGAAGAAAGCATTGGCCAGATCAATAGCTGCATACCAGGAACCAGGAGACATATTAATCTGCTCAAGTAAGGACACCACATCTGGTACAGTGGCTGCAATTGGTGTCACTGCTTAGTTGAGTTTTTGATAGTCAACTGTCATTCTCCATGATCCATCTGTCTTTTGCATAGGCCAAATTGGAGAGTTAAATGGAGATGTAGGAATCACCACCCCTGCATCTTTCAAATCCTTGATGGTGGCACTATTTCTGCAATCCCTCCAGGGGATACAATACTGTTTTTGGTTCACTATTTTCTCCTGGTAGAGGCAACACCAATGTTTCCATTTGGCCTTTCTAACCATAATAGCCCTCACTCCACAGGTCAGGGAACCAATGTGGGGATTCTGCCAATTCTAATTATATACTATCTCCAATTATACATTCTGGGACTGGGGAATAACCACAGGATGAGTTCTGGGACCCACTGGGCCCACTGGTCTGAGTCGGACTTGACTTCAGCCAAAACTCCATTTATCACCTGACCTCCATAGGCCTCTACTTTACCGGGGCCAAATGCTTTTTAGGGTCTCCTGGGATCAGTGACAACTCAGAACCAGTATCCAATAGGCCTCGAAAAGTCTTGATTATTTCCTTTTCCCCAGTCTACATTTACCCTAGTAAAAGGCCTCAAGTCCCTCTGGGGAAGGACAGGAGGAAGGCAAACAGCATAACTCTTTGGTATTGTGACAAGGTCCTTCCTCATCAGAACCCGGCCACCTCTTCATTCAAGGGGTTCTGGGTCTGTGAACTGTCTCAAGTCTGGAAACTGGTTAACTGGACGGGATTCACTACTGCTGAAATCCAATGTTGACTTCCTGTCATTTGTTCTAGAGCTTTTCTGCTTATACAGATCAAATAAAAACTTAGTAGGCTTCTTATGTATTTGGTTCCTGGGAATACCATGATTAATTAGCCAGTTCCAAAGATCATTTCAGGACATGCCGTTATAGGCATTGTTTTGCCTTTGCCACCCATTATGATAACTACGATAACTACACTCATCTGGCCTTCGGAGATTCAGTGCTGCCACCTGACAGCCTACCCTGAGGTCCTGTTAAACCTATTACATGTACTTTAATTTATGCAAGTGAGCAACAACTTCTCTAACTGTAAGATCTGGCATAAGAAATAGAGCAAAAACAAAGCTCTTCAAATGTTCTGGTGTCTTCTCTCAGTACTTTCCATCTTATAAACTCAGTGAAAGCATGTCCTCTGGGTCCTCATATTGTGGAGAATGTGGTTTTACACTTCAGAATCCACTGAGCATGCCCATCTGCCTGACCCTCACAATCCCTTCATCTAAATACTAAGCCAAGGAATATCAGGCATCTCTAACTCACTGTTAGTAGGCCATGTTTTAATAAATCAGTCAACCAACCATCAAATAAACTTTAACACCTTTTTTAACTGCTCGAGCTTCCATGTTAAACCTAGACTCTCTACTCAGTGGGCTCATATTGAAAACTCAGTCTGATCCAATTTTATATTCCTTCCACCATTATCCACACCCTTAAAATCCATTCCCACACATATTCCTTAGGCTTCTGCCAGAATGAATTGGCAAACTCATTAATTTCTTTAGTGTAGCGCACCTCCTCATGGACCACACTTTCTATCTCACCTTGAGGGGCTTGCTTAGCCTTCAATCTGGTTATAGGTCTAGAGGCAACAATTGTTGGGCCCTGAGGGACGTTAGTTCCCACTGGGAGGGGGAGATTAGCTTCCTCAGGCAAGGGTGGGGAAGAGGGATCTGCAGGGTGTGGATTCTCTTCGAGGGTGGGGAGATTAATTCCTCAGATAAAGAAAATCCCTCAGAACCCGAGGGTTCAAAATCCTCATCATCGTGGTTCTCCCACACATCTCCATCCCAAGTTTCAGGGTTCCACCCTTTCCCCACCAGTGCTCTCACTTTGACTGCTGACACTCTTTGTGGCTGGGAATTAAATTTGCATTGTAAATCAGCCAAACGCATAATAAGGGCTCCAGTTTGATTTTCTGCCACTTTAGCTCTTTGGCTGCTGGAGAGAAGATTCTCTTCCAGAGCACACTTGGAAACTTTTAAACTGTTGTTTCGAATCTGGAGCTGGTTAATTTTATCACTGAGCTCCTTATTTTCCTCTATCACTTTATCCAGAGATGCTAGGAGCAACCAGGCAACATCATTATTTTCCTTATTTTTCCACAATTTCTCAAATATTTTATATATAGAGTCGCTAAATTCCTTGCTTCTCACAAGAGGCGAGTTAGGTGAGTCAAATGGATCTATCTTCATAATTACAGCAAATATTCTGCAGCAAGGATTATCATTCCTCTTCATGCCACCAGGAGAGCCTTCAGTAACTCAGGCTTCATTGGGTTGGAGAGCTGGCTCCAGAAACTACCAAGCCCACTAAAGAAATATCTTTCAATTCTGTTCTCTAGAACCACTCCTGGTACCAAATCTGTATTAGTCAGGGTTCTCTAAAGAAACAGAAGCAACAGGATGAAATATATAGCTATATACAATTTATTATTTCTCACATGACAGAGTTCAAGGAGTCCAACAGTAGCCGTGCCACACTGGGAGGCTGAGATCTAGGGAACTGCTCAGTCTGCAAGGCTGGATGTCTCAGTAGTCCCAATCTGGTGCTGAAGGCCCGATGGATTCCAGGAGATCTGCTGGTCTCAGTACACGCTGGGATCTGTAGGGTTGACCACAGCAGCAAGACAAACTCACCAGTGAGAGAGAGGCAAGCCGCAGGAAAAAAAGGGACCAGATCCCTCTGGCCTGGCTTTTAATACTGCCTGCCAGCAGAAGGTAACACCCACATTTGGGATGGGCCATCCGGGTTGAGGTAGTCTAATCCGAAGATCCTTTTTCTCTTATTTGTTCCTTAGTCCAGTCAAGTTGACACCCAGGATTAACCATCACAGGATCTTTCCAGCTTAAATATTTTTTTATTCAATTTTTTTTTGCATTTTATATAATACATCTTCATATTTAGGTCTCTTTCCTTATTTGAACCTCTTATCCTTGTTGGACTTCATGCAGTCTGTCATATAAGTTAAGGACTGTTGAGTCAAATTTGTGTCCCCAAATGTCCCTCTTGTGTGAGTTCATCCACTGGAGCCTTGTCATCCTATACAAGCATCATTGCCTTAAAGACCAACTCTCCCTCATGTAGCAGTGATCAGTTGGCAGTAGTTTCTCAGCTGAGGTTGGGGCATCTTACCCACTTCCCCACTCTGTGGTGGGTTTTTGTCTGGTTTGAGTTTGTGTGGGTCTTGTGCATGCTGTCACCATTGCTGTAAGTTCATATGAGCATGTTACCAGCTGCCTGGAAGACTGTTTTCCTGTGGTTATTCACCATTTCTCCTGGCTCTTAAAGTTTTTCTGTGCCCCCTCCTCTGCAATGGTTCCTTGCCCTGGGTGGCATAGATTTAATATTGGAATCCTGTCCAGGTACATGCACTCTGCAGTCTCTTACTCTTTACATTTCGGTCATTTGTGGCTTTCTGTTGCATGAGGAACTTTTATTTTTAAATAGTTCTGAAACCCCATTTCCAGTGCTGTGGCAGATCTATAAATAGGAGGCTTTAGCCCTCATTAACAGGGATGATGTTCATTTTTATACCATCAGGAAGGAGCTTTGTCTTCTCTTCCCAAGGCAAGGTGGGGATTAGCAGAGCTCCATGGCCTCTGTAGGGAGTGAAGGAAGCTTTGAATGGGGATTCTCATCTCACATAATCAAGGGAAGCCCAGAACCCAGCCAAGGGGAAGTCCCAACATCATGGCTATAAGTGATGAGCAGGTAGTTTTCAAGCACTGGGGACTGGCCTGTAAAGACCAGGCCATCAATCAGGACAGTCAGAGTCCTGAATGCATTACCTAGGGTTGAGTGTAGACAATGGATCTATTGAAGGTAACCATTTGATTGTGAGTATCAAATCAAAAGAACCTAGAGAAAATATGGCTGTAGTCTCAGTTACCAGGGCCTAGTCCACTGGCAAGAACATGTGAGAGGCTGGAGTTAGGCCTGTGTCTCTAGGCTTGGTCATACAAAAGCCTGGATTTTAGGTCAGCCTTCCGAATCCCCTACCATGCTGCTTGACATAGATGTATTTTATTCTTAGCAGGCTCTGAGGGAATTCAGGAAGAACTTAGCAGTAAGGCAGCCAGGTGGCTACAGACTTTGATAATCATGTCTTAGGCTGACAAACTTGGTAGGTAGCTTAAGAAAAATGTAAGGTGGTTTTTTTTTTTTTCTTTGTCTTTTTGAGACAGAGTCTTCCTGTAGGCCAGGCCGGCCTGGAACTTGCTGTGTAGACCAGGCCAGCCTGGAACTCACAGAGCTCTGCCTGCCTCTGCCTCCCAAGTGCTGGGATTAAAGGTGTGTGCCATCATGCACAGCTGTAAGGCTTGTTTTTTTGTTGTCTCTTAAAATAATCTTTTTTCCTCCAATAACCATGTGGAGAATATCATTGTGCCAACCTCTTCTTTTTCTTCCTTCCTATCAGTCATTTCTACTATTGTCAGCAAAAAAAGACCGACTGCCAAGCAGTATTCATGTCCCTGAGTTGTCACTGAAAAATCTGTTTGAGGTAAGTTGGGGTAGGGGCTGCTATGATGGTCTGTTTAGGATTTGAATAGCTGCTGCACTGTAGAAGTGTTATTTTAAGAGAGCCACAATTAATTCATGTTTTGTTGATTTCAGAATGTATATATAAAGGTGTTTGAAGTTTCATATTGATGTGTTTGCGTCTATGATTCTGTCTGTTGTTTATTGCAGAAATATGTCTTCATTGGGCTGTATGACAAGGTGGAACATGTGCCTGGCTTGATCCAGTGGCTAATCTCCATTGGTGCAAGTGTTGAAACCATAGGACCCAACCCTCTCCATGTCCTCCTGAGGCTCTGCATCCAAGCAAGTGAGTGCTTTCTCTTCACTCATCCACCGTGCTGCCTGACAGCTCAGAGCCTATATTAGTTTGTTTTGTATTGTTGTGATAAAACATTCCAACCAAAACAAACCTAGGGAGGAAGTTTTTGTTTTTACCTTACAGCCCATGATGGAGAGAAGCCAGAATAGGATCTTAACTCAAGACAGGCCAGAAACCTGGAGGCAGGAGCTGAAGCGCACAGTCCATGGCAGTGATGCTTACTGGCTTGCTTCTCTGGCCTGTGACCAGCCTGATTTCTAATATAACCCAGCACTTACTGCCCAGGTGTAACACTGCCAACATTAGGCTGGACCCTTCCACATCACTCCAATCAAGAAAATGCCTCACAGAGAATGCAGCCTGGGAAATGTGATAGAGGAAATTTTCTAATTGATGTTTCTTCTTTCCAGGTGTCAAGTTGACAACTGAAGCTATCTAGTACAGAGCCATAGGACTCTGGAACTTGTAGGACACAAGAGTTTAGCTACCTGAATGTGAACTGTCCAGATGATTTGGGTTTTCAAATGGCTGAAAACAGCAAGGGCAGCACATCTTTATTTCTGCTGGTACCTAGTAGCCAGAGAAATTCATATTGAAAGGATCCTCTGTTTTCTGATTCTAGATAGGAGTCCCAGACAGGGATGTAGGACAGACAGCTGTTGAGGAAGAGCACCCCTGAGAGCTATGGATTCTGTTTGTGGGCAAAGGCAGCTTGCATAGTTTGGTCTCTTCCATGGTTTCTTCTTTCTAGTCCAGAAGGCCTACTGCTGTATTTTGAGACTATAGGGATCTTAAGAGGAATTTGGGCTGATAATTGCTTTATTATGACTATAAGGAGTGTTTTCTTTTCCTCCTCCTCCTCCTCCTCTTCCTCCTCTTCCTCCTCTTCCTCCTCTTCCTCCTCCTCCTCCTCCTCCTCCTCCTCCTCCTCTCCCTCTTTCTCTCTTTCCCTCCCTCCATTTCTCTCTCCCCACTCCCTTTGGGATGGAACCCAGGGCACATGATTGGCAAGCTCTCTTCCATTGACCTACCCTCCTTCCCCCTTAAAACCTGCTTTGTGCTTGAATTCACCCTGCAGCTCAGACAAGTCTTGAATTTGTGTCCTCCTGCTTCAGGCTTCAGAGTATCTAAGTTTACTTGCTTGTGTCACTAGATCTAATAAGAATGTTGTTTTCATAAAATAGATTTTTAAAAAAGGATTCATTGTCTGGTTTAAACAATTTTAGTACTTTGATTATATTATTAACACATTCTCTCTCTCACACACACATACATACACACACAAATACACACACTCACACCTACACTTTAGATAGAAACTTGTTTTTTCTTGCCAACCATAAGAGGCATTACTATTTGATGTCTACGTCTATCAGTTTTGAGCTAGCTAGAAGGGGCCAAAAGAATTGCTCTAACTCTTCATCCTTCCAAAAGGCGTGTGGGTGGCCAGGATTTCAGGTTTGTTCTTCCACCTTTTCTTCAGGTTTGTTCTTCCACCTTTTCTTCAGGTTTGTTCTTCCACCTTTTCTTTTTGTCCCACCATTACCCGTTTAATATACAGGGGAATCTGTAAGGGATTTTACTTTTTTTTTTTTGTCTTTTTGAGATAGGGTCTCTCTGCAGCCCCAACTGTCCTGGAACTCTCCATGGAGACCAGGCTGGCCTTGAACTCGCAGGGATTTTATTCTTTGTCTAAACAAGGATTGGTGAACAAAACATTTAAAAGTGAAGCCTGATTAAAATTAGTTTAATATAGTGACTCAAACTGGGAGACTGCAAAGATGATAAAGAACTGTGGCTACTGAGAAATGATGTATGAACAACTTTAATAATAATAATAAGAAGTGTGGCTATGTCATGAAGGTCATAACTCCCATTCTGTCTGCTCTTTAAGTTAGCTGGATCCAGTGCATCTCACACCACTTCCTTGCTTAGCCCCTTCCCCTGCCCTGCCCTGCTTCTTACTTTTTTTCTCCTGAATCTCCCTCCCTCAGTAGATTACACAGGTAAGAATCCTTGTCTCAGGCTTCTGGGGGACCTGACCTAAGATTACAATGAAATGCTTGTGGTTCTCCACACTTGTTTGTGGAAAGTGTAAACCAATATTAGATTCCTCACTTGTTTCCCTTAGGGTGCCACATGATTACTTTGCCTTGCTGATTTTATGTAGGCAGAAAATAATATTTGGAACTTATTTCTGTCCAGGGGGAAGTGAACTTTTCAAGTGGCTAATGGAGCAGAAGCCCGAGTGGAAAGATTGCATCAACCACAAAGATGAGACTGGCAACACTGTCATGCACATTGTTGCTGCCCACTCCCCAGGATACTCCATCGGGCGTGAGTAGTGAGGCCATTTGGAGGGTGTGTTGTGTGTCTGGCTGACTGCAAAGGCATTAGAAAGTCCACATTAACCCAGCCTTGAGGTTTGTTTTTTAATGCAGTGTGTTTAGGAATCATACTTTTAAAATATTTTATTTTATGTGTATGAGTGTTTTGCCTGCATGTATGTAAGTGCACTTGTGTTGTGCAATGCCCTCAGAGGTCAGAAGAGGGTGTAGGAGCCCTTGGACCAGAGTTATAGATGGTAGTTAGCAACCATGTGGATGCTGGAATTTGTACCTGGTCCTCTGCAAGAGCAGCCAGTGCTCTTAACCCCATTGAGCCATCTCTCCACCCCCTCACCCTTGAGTTTTAACGTGTTTTATGAACTATGGCAGGATTAAAAGGCTAAGCTTATCCTTTACTTAAATATGATTGGGAGAACAGAGTAAGAAGAAAAGGATTGGCAAGAGGAGAATTGCTGGGCTCCTGTACCCTTTCGGCTTTAAGTGGCTTCTCCAGGGGTGAATGATTCAAGGACATGGGCTACATTTTTTTTTAAATTTTATTTATTTCTGTATGCGTATGAATGTCTGCATGCAAGTCTGTGCACCTGTGTCGTGCAATGCCGCAGAGGTCAGAAGAGGGTGTTGGATTCCCCTGGACCTGGAGTTCTCCTGGAATTGGAGTTTCAGACGGTTCTCAGACGCCATGTGGGTGCTGGGGATCGAACCCGGGTCCTCTGCAAGAGCGGTCGGCGCTCTTAACTGCTAGGTCATCTCTCCATTTTTTTTTTTTTTCCCTGTTCTTCCCACATGTTACGAAGTGCTTTTTTTTTTTTTTTTTAACCAAGCTGCCAGCCTTCACCAAGTGCCTGGTCACCGCTCTAGTTTTTGACCGTATTCAGTAGCATAAAGTCCTCCATACTATGATCCTATTCAATCTGACCTCCTGAGCAGGTCATTTTTTATGCCAGTTGGTGAGTTTGGCCAGGCGGGCTCTTTATAGCTGTCCTTGCTTTGATATCCCCAGGTAAAGCAGTCGGCTTACAACTGGGCCTGTGGCTGCCGTAGAGCTGCTGGCTTCCCATTCCTGTGTTCACACTTGCTGGCTATTTCCTTCCTCTGTCCAGTCTATAACTAAGGCAATCCAATAAGGCTTCCACATATGACACTGCATTTCCACTTGGGTACTTATTTTTGTTTCATTTTTCTCTCTTTTGAGATGTGTTGTCAACCTTTCATGTACTGTTCCTGCAGTCACCATCA
>VZQC01002694.1:209070-227376 GCA_009823505.1 Rhizomys pruinosus
TGTTTTGTTTTGTTTTCATTTTTTTTAACAATAAGTGATAATTTGTGAGTACAAGCATCCTTCATGTAAAACCAATTTGCAAGCAGTTGTGCCCAAACCCACACAGCTCATGGGTCCCACCATCCAGCAGGGGGGGCTTGTATGTTCAATCAAGTTGATCAAATGTGCAGACCATTAATATTTTAAGATTATTATTGAGAGCTGTATATTACTTCCCAACAATTTAGTTTCTGTTTGCATTTTTGGTGTAGGTTTGTATTTCCACAGTTATACCTTCATTAATTACTTTCTCTTGCCACTTGGGAGCAATCACTTCTTTCCTCTGTTCTTTGAATTGCCTCAGGTATTTTCTGAAGGGTTGGTTTTCTGGACATACATTCTTTCATCTTGTTTATGTCATGAAAGATTATTCTTTCTCCTCCAACTATTAATTTAGAACTGGGAATACTTTGAGCAAAGCTCTTCAGGCTTTCATTGTTTGCATTGAAAAGTCAGCTGTAGTTGTGATGGGTTTCTCTTTATATGTAACTTGTTGTTTTTCTCTTGTGGCTTTCAGTATTCTGTCTTTGTTTTGAGCATCTAGCATTTTTACTATGATATGGTGTGGGGAATTTCTTTTCTAGTATTATCTATTTGATGTTCTATGCTCTTCTTGTATTTGTATGGGTATGTCTTTTCTCAGTTTGGGGAATTTTTTCTTCTATAATTCTGGTGAAGATCTGGTCAATACTGTTATCCTGGTGAAGATCTGGTCAATACTGTTATCCTGGGATTCTTCTCCTTCCTCTATGCCTGTGATACATAGATTTGGTCTTTTCCTGGCGTCCCAAAGTTCCCAACTATTCCACTCTACTGTTTTCTTAAAATTTTCATAATCACTGCTTGAGCATTCCAGTTCTTCCATGTTTTATCTTCCAGTCTTGATAGTTTATTTTCTGCTTCATCCATTCTGTTGATCAGGTTTTCTCCCATCCTTTTCTGTTGACTGGATGAGTGTTGGATTTCCTTTTTAATTTCAGCCTGGGATTTCCTCAGTATTTTCACTTCCTTCCAGAGTTTGTTACTGTCTCCTTCTAGTTCTTTTATTCATTTGTCTGTGTTTTTCTCTATATTTTTTGATTTCTTTGAGTATGTCTATGGTAGTTAAGATCTGAGTCCTGGGTTACCTCCAGGGAGCTTTTATTGTAGGAGTCTTCTATAGGACTGGTAGAATTTAGCAGAGGTTTATTATTTGGTTTTTCCATGTTATTATTTTTTTGTCCTTTTGTCATGTGGATTTCTTTTGTTGTTTGTATTCTGTTACAAAATTCAAGTCTTTGTTGAGTTGAAGGCTGACTTTGCTTGTTTTCTTGAGGTTCCTTCATTATCTTCTTATTAGTTATGAAAGGCTGGCTGGTGTAGGCTTCAGGTTTTCACTTTTGATTTTGTACTGGAGGGACCACCTAGTTCTTGACCTTCTAGTCTGCAGCTTCTCCAGAGGTCCAGGACAGGTAACAATCAGGTCAGTTTGAACCTTGCACCACGTGATATGAGTCAACTGGTTCCCCTGGGCTGGATGTTAGCTTTTGGAGTTGGGTCCAGGACCAGGGAAGTTTAGCCTGGAGTGGAGGAGTGCCCTGAAGTGTTCCCTAGCTAAAGGGTTCTGTCTACCTGCTGGACTGCTCTGCTGGGTGGTCTTGGAGCTCTGCCTTGTTCAGCTTGCCTGTGCAGGACTGCCTGGGCTGGGCTGCTCCTCCAGGTGGTCTCAGAGCTCCACTAGGTTCAGCTTGTCCGCATGAGCCTGCTTGGCCTGACCTCTCCACTGGGTGGTCTCAGAGCACTTCCCAGTTCAAGTTGCCTGAGTGGGCCTGCCTTTCAACTACCTTTCTTATACAGCCCAGGCCTACCTGTTGAGGGAGGGTACTATACACAGTGGGCTGGGTCCTCCTATATTAATTAGCAATCAAGAAAATGCCCCCACAGATATCTGCAGGACAAGTTGAAGGAAAAAATTCCTTAATTGAGGTCCCTCTTTCTAGGTATGCCAAATTGACAACCTAGATTACCAACCACATATGTCTGCCAGAAGCTTCTCTTAGCTTTTATAAGCTATACATATTTGTCCAGTAGCCTCCTATTTCTTCAAAACCATCATGGGAGAATTTTTGTGCATCAAGTCCCTCTTTCACATTTGACATTCATATAATTAGGACAGGCTGGATCAGATAATTTCTCTCTGTTAACCTTAACTGATTTGGAGCCTTAGTTAAGTTTATAGTGTCTCATCACAGCAGCACTAGATTAATATTTGATTGATAACTTATACAATATGAGTCAGGAATCTTGGGGCTTAGCATTGTGCCTACCACATATTTTGGTGGATGAGAAGTGTATGTTATTATTTTTTTTAAATTAAGAAGTAGGCAGCTGTGACTGGAGGTGGGAAAGGACAGCACATTGAGCAGAATGATATCTTGATGACACCTTGAAAATAGTAAGCTTTAGTAAATATCCCATGTGGAAGGTGGAGGTTAGGTATTTTATTAATCCAATTCTCTGTGTCTGCATAGTCCTGTGTACTCAAGACATACATCTGTTCCAGTCTGAAAACAGTTGTATGTGTGATCACTGAGATACTTTGATGCCTGTCAAATAAGTACACCAGAACATCAAATGGAGCTGACAGCCAAAGGGTTGGGCCTGGAGGGTGGGAACAATGACAATAAAACCCCTGATGCCAAAGCAATTGCCACATTTTTCTTCTGTCCCTAGACAGGCTTGTATTTATTTATTATTCACTTATTTATTTGGAACAATATTATAGTTTCCTCTCCAGGGGATAAAGAAATCTGAAGTCACAGCTTGCTCTTATCCTTACAGCTGTAACTGTTGCCTGGTAACCAGATTTCCCCTCTCTTTGCTTGTTGCCAAGGAGAGGAGAGAAAGGTAGAGAGGAGCTCACTTCTGAACCTCTTAAAAGCTATTGTCCTTCCCACTCTACACCACTACTCCCTGCTTTGGGGAGTTGAGTGGACTGCCCAGGGCTGTCAGTTCAGGTTCCTTAAACAGAGACCTTGGTCCCTTAGTCCCAGCCACTGGGAATAAGAGTACTCATGGGAACATCTCCTTATGGAAGGAACCATGACAATCCCCCCTTTTCATTTTGGCCTGCTCTAGAACAAACAGAGGATGTGCAGATGCTACTGAACTTTGGGGCAGACCCCAGTTTGCTGGATCGACACTCTCGGTCTGCTGTGGATATCCTGAAGAGGAACAAGAACTTCAGAGCTATTGAGAAAATCAATAGTCATCTGGAAAATCTAGCTGCATCTTCTAAGAATCCTTCAGGTACAGCTCCAGTGAATTAACTTTTTTTGGGGGATGTATGTATGGGGAAGTGCTTCTGTGATATTAGATGCAAATTGGTTTATCTATATACATAGATGAAATGAAACTTTGCCCACCAATGTTCAGAAAATGTGTTTGTGGTTTTGGAAAAGCAGAATGAGACAACTCTTACTTAGAGCATCCATGACATTTAGGAACTTTCTCAGGTCTACATTGAACAGTATGGGGAATTTTTCCCCTTGCATGCACATAGAAAAACTATCATACAGAATAGAAGATAACCCAAACCAATTCTACTACACAGAAATGATCACTGCAGACAATTTAAAACATATCTATTTCTTGACTCATCACTTTGAGAGAGACTGCTGTGTAAGATGAAGTGGTTGTTGTGTCACTCCTACTTATTGGAACGTGGTAGTGTCATTTGTACCGTTTCCATTCTGTCCTTCATTCCAGTTTTCCATGCTTCATCTATGGATTGATTCTAAAATTGGAAGCCAGTGGGTGGCATTTTCATGGTAGTGTGATTACATAAAATATTACTTTTTCCACATAAGCGGCATGACTGGGCCTGCAGAAATGAATCACTAACTGTCCTGAAACCATTGCTTTTAAGTGTGACCCTCCTTAAATGGCTCCATTTAATAAGCATGGATGTTTTATTATGTTTCTTACAGTTCTTGTGCCTGTGTGTGAGTCTTAACGGTTCCCGTTATCTGTAGATTTCTTTCTTATGTTGTTAGGATACCTACTTGAGTTAAGTTTTTCATGGAGGAGCCATGGGATGGGACAGTAAAATTACAGACTTTTTGAAAGTGTCTTTACTTTCATATTGACTGATAATTTGTTTGGATATTGGTTACAGCAAGTTGCACTTGTCCCACCCCACAGGCTACCATTTTCGTAATTAGGACATCCTTTAACGTCAGCAGCTTAACGTGGCAGCCTTTTCTGGCATGTTCATTAATACATTGTATCTTCAGATTTATAAGATATTCTATATGTTATTACAATTTTGAAAAAAATACTTAATTGTCATCTAGCCCCCATTGCTATGGATCAAAAGTCTGATGTCAGTCATATTTTTTTTCTTTTCTAGAATGTTCTGCGTCCTTGAGTTCTGAAATTTCCTTGGATGTATCAGGAAGTGGGTCCTTATTTATTCTTTTTTTTGTGGTGCTTGCTGGCCCTTTTTAGTCTTTCTTTTTTTAAATTTTTAAAATTATTTATTTATTTATTTATTTATTTATTTATTTATTTATTTATTTGAATGTATTGTCTCCATGTAGGTTTGTGTACCTGTGTTGTGCAAAGCCGCAGTCAGAAGAGGGTGTTGGATTCCCCTGGAACTGGAGTTCTCCTGGAATTGGAGTTAGAGACGGTTCTCAGCCGCCATGTGGGTGCTGGGGATCGAACCCATATCCTCTGTAAAAGCAGTCGGCGCTCTTAACTGCTAGGCCATCTCTCCAGCCCTAGTCTTTCTTTCTTAGCTCAGAGAAAATACCACCCTTGTTTTAATTCCCTCTAATGTTTTTTGTTTGTTTTGTTTTCCCTTTTGACTACTGTTAAATCATTGGATGATCTCCTTAGGTTTATAATATGTCTCAATAATATTTAATTTGGTTTTCAGCTTTTCCTTTTATAATTCTTTGTCCATTGGTGCGTTTTTAAATTTGGAAAGCCCTGATTTTAGTTACTAAGAATTCTTTCTTATGATTATTTCTTATTCATTTGCCACATTTTCTTGAATTGCATCTTCTTTATAATTTTTTAAAAATTTTATTTATTTTTTTTATGTGTACGAATGTACTGTCTGCATGTAGGTCTGTGCACCCGTGTCGTGCAATGCCGCGGAGGTCAGAGAGGGTTTCAGATTCCCCTGGAACTGGAGTTCTCCTGGAATTGGAGTTACAGACGGTTCTCAGCTGCCATGTGGGTGCTGGGGATCGAACCCGGGTCCTCTGTAAGAGCGGTCGGCACTCTTAACCGCTAGGCCATCCCTCCAGCCCCTGAATTGCATCTTCTTAATAATACTGATTCCGTACATCTACATATATTTAGAGAATGTTCTCTTCTCCCTGAATCATTTGTGTTACTTTTCTTTCTGGTCCTGTTGCTCTCCTCTTTTGATATTTCCTATCTGATATTTCTGTTATTTATATCTACTAATGAAAGACTAGATTGAGAATACTTATGAAATAGTTACTGTATGTGTCTTGCCGATATTTAAATTCTCAGAATGGTATGTAATGATATTTAAATTCTCTTGAATGGGTAGAAGGTAGCCTGTGGGGAGCAGGTTGCTTACTTGGGTATATGAGACAATGTACTCTCTTAGCACTATCGCAGTTGTCAGAGGAAGGTAAGTTTTTAATGTGGGGGAGAGTAAAGCTTTCCATTTAACACATTCCTGACAGCATTGTGCTCTATGTTTTATTTATGAATTTAGAATCTCTTCTGGCCACTATGAAAAGAAAGAAAAAAATCTGTTCGTGGAATCTTTCCTGTCTATGGATGTTCAAATTTTCAAGTTGTGACATAGCCATTTTTATTTTTAAAGGACCTCTTGTTTAAGAAATTCAGTGTTGACACCCCTGGGGGGGGTAGTATGATTAACCAACCATTATGAAAGTTTTCTGAGAACTTGTGTGTATAAAATCTCAGTTTCAGAAAGACTTCTACAATTTGAGAAATACGAGTAACTAAACTGGTTACTTTCCATATGAATTTCTAAATTTTAGGATAACAAAAACAAATAATTAGTTAATAGGTAGGAAATAGCTGTTATGTTTACAAAATTATTATTAATTATCATCTGATAAGAATGTGTATATTTAGTGTTATGGTTTCCTTATGAAGTATCACATAGATATTCCTAAAGATACCTCATTGAAAAAGGATTTGTTTTTGTGGTGTTGGAGATGGAATCCAGGGCCTTGCCCACACTAAGCAAATAGTCTACCACTGAACCACACCATAGTCTTGAATTAGATTCTTGCTGTTCCTTCTTTTTCTTCTTCCCCAGTTAAATCTGTAACCTGAGTTTGGAACCATGAGAAGAGGTACATTAGAATCTAGCTTGTCCCCATTGTGCTTGTAAGAGTCCAGCTGGGCCGGGCGTGGTGGCGCACGCCTTTAATCCTAGCACTTGGGAGGCAGAGGCAGGCGGATCTTTGTGAGTTCAAAGCCAGCCTGGTCTACAGAGTGAGTTCCAGGCCAGCTGGGGCTACAGGGAGACCCTGTCTCGAAAAGACCCCCCCCCCAAAAAAAAAAGAGCCCAGCTGGATTTGCTGGCAGAAAAATGTGCATGAGCAGAACAGAACATGGAGTGTTCCAGTACTGCCACTTAACTCCCCAGGTAGCCTGGACAACTATGGTTTCAGTCAAGCCCAGAGCCCACCTTCTTGTTGGCCACAATTGTCATTGTTGGTTGCTGGTGATCTGAATGTGTTCTAAAACACTGATCATGAAGGTTTTTCTTGTTATATTAAAAGAATATTGAAAGACAGTAGGGAAACACTGAGTTAAAAGGGAAAAGAACCGATAAAATCAGACAAGAAAAGCAAGACAGTTAGTCAGGAAGGGTAAGTTGGAGTCTTAATTTCCCAGAGTGCTCCCAGCAGTAGTCCTTGGAGAAGTCAATCCCTGATTGTAATTCCTAACTGGGTTCTGTACCGCACATCAGTGTTCCTGTGTATGGCTGTGTGGCTATATGGAGTTATACACATATGATTTCTTTCTAAGGTTTTGCTTGTTGCACAATTTTTAAAAACTAAGATGAGAGTGGGAGATCTTTATTAGCCCCTCGTAGTATAATTTTCTGATGTAATAGAGATGTTCGGCACCTGTTTTGTATGATATAATATGCAGTAATCATATATGGATAGTAATTCTATGGCTCATGCATCTAGAGAACTGAAAAATTTAATACTCAGTTCTTATGAAAGTAAGATAGTGGTCACTGTACTGGACTGGGTTTAGATTTTACCCCTTAAGAAGATCACTCTATCCAGGCAGCAGCTGAGAAGATGGTGGAAGAATCAAAGGAAAGGGCTCCGGAGATGAAGGTGGATCTGACTTCAGTTTTGGGAGCCCAGATCCACCTCATTCTCATCTATTGAGGATAAATAAAAGCCGTGCTTTGGGGAGGAGCTACCCCTAGGTTGTTTGTATCCTCATCTTCATCAGTCTGGTTTGTTGATTTTAATTATTTACATGTAATTTCACCTCCATTTGGACACGGTTTGTTTTCATGTTGGGGGCCTTTTTTCATATAGATGAATGAAAGAACATTCTAGGTTATAGACTAGGAGTAAAGGTGCTTTCTCTGTATTCTTTCTGAGGGTCACTGGACCTATTTTACTAATGATGGTGGTACTGATATCTCTGAATAGGGTAACCTTTAGCATCAGGTGAAAAACAAATGATTTCGCTAAAGATTTCTACTATTGTCTATAGCAGAGCTTTCCCAATAATTGCAATACCAGAGACCATTTTTGAGTAGCAAAATTTTAATTCAAGTCAGCCAAGATTATAAAATTGTCTTTGTTGGCTCTTCGTGGCCACCACCAGATGGCAGCATGTCCACTTGGTCTAGCTAATGTTGCTGCTCGAGGCTTACAACTAGAACAAGGTCTGAGCCTTTGTCTGGCCTCTGGTCTCTTCTCTGACTCACCAGGCTTTGCCTTTTGGAATGATCTTGAGTCATTTCAGTCATCTCCGTAAAGGGGAGCCAGCTGTTTTCTGCTTTGCATTGACTCAGTACCAGGAAGTCTCTTATTTCTGTTATGCAGGCTGGAGGCAGTTGTCTTGAAGGATGTCAGTTTTTTTTTCTTTTTGTAAACTAATCTTTTAATTTTAAAAGCAAATTTAAAATGTGTGAAATATAGGAAAGCAAATACTAATTTTCCACAGATTAGTCTACCAGGGAAAACAATATACTTCTGAATTGGTCATTTAGTCTTTAATTCTAAGCATTTATATTATATATTTTTATTTTTCATTTATAAAATGGGATTGGTGTGTTAACTTGATCAAATTGTATGTAATAAAACTTACTAATTTTGTATTATACTTTGAATAGTAGATTTTGGGTAAAACTGAAATCTTTTTGAAATGATTTATTACTATTTTCTAAGACTTCTGACCACTGTTACAACCCTAGAAGCTCTCTTTAATTTTAAATTTCAAATCTTATTTTTATTTGCTAAATATGATGGTTGTAGAAAGTTTGTAAAACAGTTTTATATAACAACGAAAATTTATTGTAATTACATTATGTATTTTATTGTTTTTCTTACCTTTCAGTTAACAGTTCTCATTTTTAAAATTTTGTGATTGCAATGCATAAGCAACTTTGTTTTCTGGTTTCTTTTGTCTTTTATTCACAGTCTTCACCTGAGATACCATTTGTTGTATTTAGAATTTCCATTCTAAGCAGTTCATGTTGTTAACATTCTGTGACCTTCCCCCTCCCCCATGCTGGAGGTTTACCAGTCTGCAACTGCCTTCTTTTTTTAAATTATTTATTTATTGTTATATGTATATATTTTTGTACAAGATTATGTTACAAATGAAATCTAGACTCGTGTCTCCCTCCCTACCCCCCACCCAACCAGAGCTTATGCATGCATGCTTTTCATCTTTTTCTCAGTCTTTCTCAAAGTTCTCAATGTAGAAATTGGCTGTTTTGAGAAGTTCACCGTTTCAGTCAGTTCTTTGACGCAGTCTTTTCTGTTATTGTTGTTGTTGTTGTTGTTTCCAATATGCATCACTCCCAACTACTTGGACAAAAGCTCAAGGAGCCCTGCACAAGAAATACAACTAGGTAATTGGTGCTAGCATCCACAGATGAGGGATACTATTCCTGGTTTGTTTTTCTGGGATTGTGTTACTTCACTCAGCATGATGTCTTCTAGCTCCATCCATTTACCTGCAAAGTTCATGATGTCATCTTTCTTTACTGCTGCATGGAACTTCATTGTGGAGATGTACCACATTTTCTCTATCCACTCATCAGTTGAGGGGCATTTGAGTTGGTTCCAGCTTTTTGCTATTGTGAACAGAGCTGCAGTAAACATGGCTGTGCATGTATCTCTGCAGTAAGGTGAGTCTTGTGGGTACATACCCAGGAGTGGTATGACTGGGTCAGGTGGTAAGCTCATTTTGAGTCTTCCAAGGGTTCTCCACCCTGCTTTCCATAGTGGCTGTATGAGTTTACATTCCCACCAGCAGTGGATGTGAGTGTTCCCCTTTCCCCACAACCTTTCCAGCACTTGGAATCATTTGTTTTCTTGATCCTAGCCAGTCTTAATGGGAGTGAGATGATATCTTAGGAAAGTGGCTTTAATTTGCATTTCCTTAATTATTAGCCACATTGAGCATTTTTTAAGATGTTTCTCAGCCATCTCTAATTCCTCACTTGTGAAGTCTCTGTTCAGCTCTTTGCTCCATCTTTTGAGTGATTCATTTGTTTTCTTTCTTCTTTGTTTTTTGAGTAGTTTATATACTCTGGAAGTCAATGGTTTGTCAGATGTATCTGCAGTGAAGGAAGGTTTTCTCCCAGTCTGTGGGTTTTCTCTTCACTTCCTTGAGTGTTTCTTTTGATGTACAGAAGTTTTTTAGTTTAATGAGGTCCCATTTGTCAATTGTCGATCTTATTTCTTGTGCAGCTGTTGTCTGATTTAGGAAGTCTTTTCCTACACGTATGTCTTGTAGGCTGCTGCCAACTTTTTCTTCTTTTTTTAAATTTTTTTTAAAATTTCTGTATGTGTATGAATGTACTGTCTGCATGCAGGTTTGTGCACCCGTGTCGTGCAATGCCCCGGAGGTCAGAAGAGGGTCTCGGATTCTCCCGGAACTGGAGTTCTCCTGGAATTGGAGCTTCAGATGGTTCTCGGCCGCCATGTGGGTGCTAGGGATCAGACCCCGGTCCTCTGTAAGAGCAGTCGGCGCTCTTAACCACTAGGCCATCTCTCCAGCCCTGCTAATTTTTTCTTCTATTACCTTCAGAGTTTGGGGTTTCACATTGAGGTCTTTGATCCATCTGAAGTTGACTTTTGTACAGGGTGAGAAGTAGGGGGTTAACTTTATTCTTCTACAAGTGGTGATCCAGTTTGCCAACACCACTTGCTGAAGATGCTGTCATTCCTCCATTGTGTTTTCTTGGCCCCCTTGTCAAATATGAAGTGGCTGAAATTGTATGTGCTCAAGTTTGGATCTTCAGTTTTGTTCCATCGGTCAACAGGTCTGTTTTTGTGCCAGTACCAAGCTGTTTTTATGACTATAGCCCTGTAGTATAGTTCGAAGTCTGGTATAGAGATCCCCCCCATGTATTGCTCTTTTTGCTCAGGGTTGCTTTGGCTATTCAGGGTCTTTTGTTTTTCCAAATGAAATTTATTTCCAAGCCTGTGAAGAAACTCTTGGGGATTTTAATTGGGATCACGTTGAATCTGTATATTAGTTCGGGTAGAATGGATATTTTTACTATGTTAATTTTCGCAATCCATGAGCATGGGAGGTCTTTCCATCTTCTGATGTCTTCTTCAATTTTCTTCTTCAGGGGTTTAAAGTTATTTTTTTTTGTAGAGATCTTTGGTGTGTTTGGTTAGGTTTGTTCCTAGGTATCTTATTGTTTTTGAGGCTATTGTGAATAGGAAGGTCTCCTTGTATTCCTTCTTCAGTTGCTTGTTGTTGATGTAAAGAAAGGCTACTGAAGGCTACTGATTTTTCTAGGTTAATTTTGTATCCTGCCACTTTACTGAAACTCTTAATCATTTCTAGGAGCTTTCTGGTGGAGTTTTTAGCATCCCTTAGGTAAACAATTATTTATCATCAGTAAAAAAGGGATAACTTGACTTCCTTTTTTCCAATTAGTATTCTTTTAATTGCAATTGCCTTCTTAACTAATTTAAACCATGCAATCTTGAATTTATTATACAGTTATCTCTATTTGTAGCTGATACCAAGCTTAGTACATTTTGTTCATTTTCATGTGATTTTTATACTAAAGTAATTTTTCTGGGTGAAGAATGATCTTTCTCAAAGCGTTCAGTGGCATGGTACTGGGAGCCAAGCACCAATCTTCCCTCTACTTAATAGTGAAAATTCTCCCTTTTCTGAGGGTAACCCCATGCTCCATACTTTGGGTTTTCATTGTTTCCTATGTTGTCATAGGTATTTTAAGATGGTTACAGGCATAGTCCAGGAGTGCTAGCCAGGCACTGTTATGCCACACATTTTCTGTCTCAGAGTGAGCTTCCAACTAGGAGATGTCCTTCTTTACAAGTGGTTGCCCTGTTCTCTGCTCTTGAGTATGGTGCTGTGTGAATCCTGATGCTTCCCCACATCTGAGGCTCTCTCCATCACAGGGCAAGGAGTGTTTACTCCAGGAGTGGGTGTGCATCTGTTTCCAGTGCCCTGACTTAATTTGTTGCGATAAGATCCAGGTGTGTTTGAGAGACATAGCAGATACTGTTGCTGGATCCCTTGGCTCTCCTCTCCTTTACCATTCAATGTGCTCTTTGACATTGCTGTGTCTTCCCTTGGAGAAGCAGCAACCAGGGCTTGTTCTGTTCCCAAGGAGTGGGTTTGGGCTCAGGGAGGCTGTTTTGCTCATGTTGCTTCAGGCCAGAAAATGTACATTTTATCAGGTGGCCTGTAGCCAATGGTGGGTAGATGTGAGAATATGAAAGGTATTCCTTTTTAAATTTTAAAGAGTACTTTATTATTTTTATCTTATGTGTATGAATGCATTGTCTGCATGTATATATTTACACCCATGTCATGCAATGACTGCAGAGGTCAGAAGAAGGCATCGTAGCCCCTGGAAGTGGAGTTCCCGATGGTTGTTAGCTTCCGTGTGGGTGCTGGAAACTGAACTGGGTCTTTTGCAAGAGCAGCCAGTGCTCGTAACCGCTGAGCCATCTCCAGCCTTACCCTCTTACAATTCTTTTTATTTTTAAGAATTTTATACATAAGTATTGTCTTTGCATTATTTCCATCCCACCCAGTCCTCTACCAACTCCTTCCATGTCCCCTCAACTCCCTGTTAATTTCTTGTCATCTTCTTCGATTATTATTCTTAGGTATTTATACATACATTTACATATATGTGACATATATTCTCTCTCTCTCTCTCTCTCTCTCTCTCTCTCTCTCTCTCTCTCTCTCTCTCTCTCTCTCTCCATCTATCTATCTACCTACCTACCCTGAGTCCATTTAGTAGTACTGATGTGTACTTGTGTTTAAGGCTATTTGGGATTAGATGACCTCTCAGGGAGCTAGTCCCTGGAAAAAAGTGATCCTCCCTTCCTCCACATCCTTTGATTCCTATAGTTCTTTATCTTGAGGTGGGACCCCATGACATTCCCCTATCCACCTTGGCATGTCAATAGTTTTGTCATGAAGATCTCATCAGAATACCATACTGTGGGGATTTCATACAGCTTTTTGACTCAGGGTCTGCTGCTGGAGAACTTGTCTAAAGCTGGGATGCTTATTTTTTCCTCCAGTTTTCAAATAGTCCATATCTTTGATCATGTTTTCACTCTGGTAGAACATGACATCAGCCGTTAATTCATCTGTTCAAGCTGTGAAATGTCACTTCTACTGTGAGCCAAGCTCTTTTCCTTTGTGAGAAAATAGATGTTCAGTTTTGTTCCACTATCTGTTCAGAAAAGAGTTTAAACCAAGAAAATTTTCTGAGTGTGTATAATTGATTTTCACACACCAGCAGTGGGTGTTCGTCATTATAATGGACTACTTTCTCGAAGAGATTGGACCAGGTGCTACAGTCTTACTTTGTAGCTCAAGTGCTGGGGAAAGGAAATGTTTTAGTTTTCCCAAGTTGAACTAGTAAAAAGGCAATCGAAGAGATTTGGCTCCTGAGAAAGTCCTAGGCATTTGGCCTACCTCTCCAGGACAGGACAGGGACAGTGTAAAGAGGAAAGCATCTAGGGCAGGAGTATGGTCTCACACCCTGAATACTGTCAGAGGATCTGTTTAGGCCAAAGCACAGGGGTGGGGAAAATGGAGTAGGAAGAGAGAGAGGGATACAAGAGCTGCCTGTAGTGAGGATTTAAGACTGCTGCACACAGCAGTGTATATGGGCGCTTCTGCAGTCAGATGCAGGGAGAGGTAGCCACCCGCTGCTACCTGGGAAAAGGGCACTTCTTCACAGATGTCAGCTGGCCATGGAAATCCACCCAAAGCCAAATCTGAGCAGCTAGCTGCCCCTCTCAGGTTTTCAGCCTGGGGGAGTGGATTGCCTCCCCCTGTGGCTGTGCCATCACTAAATACCTTCACCAGTCGTGGGGCTGGTGACCCCAAGGCTGGAATTTTTGGACTGGTTCCTGGCAGGCTCCCTCCAGTCACTCTTGCCGGCAAACAACATTCAAGACTCAAGCCTGCTGGACTTAATACTTACGCACGCTTGGATTAACAGACTAGGGATCTTTTAAGATGGTAAAGATAATGAAGAATCCGCTTTATTGTATGCAGTACATCGCTTATACAGAGAGAATGGCATCATCTTTCAGCAGCCAGTCCCACACCCCCTGGATCACTCCCCCTGTATACATCACACACTGTAGGTCCACCCTGCATCACACACTGTATCATGAGCTGCCACTCTCATCTATCTACAGGGTGGGGTCAGGTGCAGACGAGCAGGCAGGGAATTTAAGATACTGCTGGTGGCCACAGGTGGCCTGTATTCACCTACAAGTGTATAGCCAGGGACGCTCAGTACTGTCCACAGACCAGTAATACCCAAACTGGATAAGGGAAGATTGGACCCTGCTTAGAACTACCACACTTCTAGAACTGCTAGATTCCTGACTGCCCTCTAGCCCCTCAACCACAAGATCCAGGGGAAGAGCTTGTGTTAGGGACACAGACCCAGTGGTTGATCAACAAGAACACACTTGAGACCCTCACCTAATGCTTGACTAGTGGCATTTTCAGAGCAGCCCTCAGTGCAGCTGTGTATGAGACGGTTTCTCAGCTGGAGACTTTTCCAGGAGAGACATGGGATGAGAGAAGTTGTGAACAGATGCTACCCAGGAAATGGCAAAATGAGGAGATGGGAGCAGAATCTTGATTCTGTACCTCAGCCACTTAGTTTGGGCTGCTCTTACAGACCTCAGCGAATCCTTCACTGGAGTTTTTACTGATCTTGGCTGTGCTCTTCAGCATCTAAGAGGTCGGAAAAACTAAGCTGTTTGTGATTTGTTCTATCTTGTCCTTATCCCTCAGCAGATTAACTTGGATTTGTTCTCATGGCCAGGCCAGGGTCCCAAGAGAGCCAAAAGTATACAGTTTTTTTGAGACCCAGGTTCAGAACTGGCACAAAAAATAACATCCATTGCAACCTACTATGTCACAACAAGTCAGGAAGACAGGCCAGAATCAAGGGTTGGGGATGGTAGTCCACATTTTTTGATGAGAAGAGTTGAAATCATAATGTAAAGGATATAGGTACACAGAGAGTAGAAGAACTCATGGTTATTTTTGGAGTTTACCCCAGCTTCTGTATTCAGGCATCACCTGTGTTACAGTACTCAACAATGGTGGTAGATCTCTCAGAGTTGGTATACTATATGAACTCAGACTACTTACTGCATAGAAACTTTCTAGAGCTGGAAGTAGTTCAGAAGTTCTTAGGCCTCCAAAGGACAAAAGTCTTTGAAAATTATAATTTGTATTCATTTAATCTCTTTTACTCTGGATGTTGGCAGTGATAGAACAAATACTTAGTATGCCTGAGAGCTGCTTTTTATTTCCAGCAGTATAAAAACCCAAACCAAAAAAACCCCAAACTCTTTTACAGTAACTGTTGTGTGCCCCTGCATTTCAGTCCTAAAGCCTGACTTCAGAGGCAACCTCCATTACTAGTTTTTCTTGTATTTTGCACATGTTATTCACATATATAATCATTAAAAACTTTTTCATCACATTCATTTTGTGTGTGTGTGTGTGTGTGTGTGGACATCCATATGCCAAGGCGCTCATGTAGACGTCAGAGGACAGTTTGCTGGAGAGTGTGCTCTCCCTTCACCGCGTGGGGCCGAATGATCAAACTCAGGTTGTCAGGGTTGGCAGTAGGTACTTCCACCTGCTGAATGATTTTGCTGGTGCTGTGATCTTTTGTTGTTTTAATTTTTGAAACAGGGTCCCACTGTAGTCTCAGCTGGCTTGGAACTCACTATGTAGACTAGGCTCTGTGAGTTCAAGGTCTGTCTCTGCCTCTTGTGTGCTGGGATTGAAGGAAAGTGTATGCCATCACACCCAGTCCTAAAGTTTAGTATTTTAAAAATTGGAGCTAGAGATTGTAGTTCAGTGGTTGTCCTAGTTGCTTTTTGTTGCTATGATAAAAACCATGACCAAAAGCACCTTAAGTGAGGAAAGGGTTTATTTCAGCTTAATGTCCAGGTGCCAGTTTATCTCAGAGGGAAAGTCAGGCAGGACTTGAGTCAGAAACCTGGAGGCAGGAACTATAGGGGAGTGCTGCCTACTGGCTTACTTCATGCCTTAGGTGATTCTCATCTGTGGGAAGTTGGCATCAAAACAAACCAACACAGGGGTAGAGTGTTTACCTAGCATGTGTAAGGCCCTGAGTTCAATCCCTGGTGCCACAAATATTAGCTCCTTTAGGGCCGAGATGTTTCAGTTTTACAGAGAATTGAAGAGGCATAGTTGGAGGAACCCAAAATGCTTTTCATGGTATATAATGTATCATTGTGTTTAAGGTTGAATTTGGGGGTTTCAGTCTTGGCTTTGCCATTTTCCAGATCTGGGAACCTGGGCTAATCATATATCTCTGGTGCTATAGTCCTGACAGCTATGCCTCGGCTAGGAACCAACTGGATATTATATAGTAAGCAGTCTATTATTCCTGCACATAAAATACTCAATAGTATTTAGTACACATGGTTGTTAGGGTGAGGTGAGTTCAATGACAAGGGTGGCCTTGTTTTGTGTATGGGATGGCTCAATGATAGATGGCACCCCAACACTCTAGCATGGGGTTACCACCTTTGAGATCTATTAGATGCAGACATTTTGGGCAAATCACATTTAGGGAGAATTAGAGTTTGGGACACCTGATCTGTAAAGGCTCTCTTCCTGTATACTTAAAGTTGTTAAAGTAAAACTTGATTTACTGAATTTTGACAAAATCCCCCCAAAGCCACATGACAGAAACATGATTTGTTGAATGTCCTTTGTGTCTTAAGGTCTGTGGCCCAGACTTTCTTGCTTCTCTGAGGACTGACTGTATGTGTGCTGCCCCTTCCTCTTGGTCTGGCTAGGGCACTTTTTTAATATTTAAAAATATTTTATTATCTTTGTTTTATGTGTATGTGTATTGCCTACATGTGTGTAGGTGCACCCCTGCCATGCAGTGCCCTCAGAGGTCTGAAGAGGGTGTTGGATCCCCTGAAACTGGAGTTAGGCTTGGTTGTTAGCTACCATGTGGGTGCCGGGAACTGAACTCAGATCCTCTGAAGGAGCAGCCAGTGTTCTTTTTTTATAAAAATATTTTATTATTTTATGTGTATGAATATATCGTCTGCATGTGTGTAAGTGTACTCATGGAGTGCCAACGGAGGTCATAAGAAGGCACTGTATTTCCCTGGAACTGGAGTTTTGGACAGTTGTTAGCTGCCAGGTTGATGTTGAGAATTGAACTTAGGTCTCCTGCAAGAGCAGCTGAGCCATCTCTCTAGTCCCTTCTTAGAGTTCTTAACGGTCATACTTAAAACTAGGACTAAAGGGAGACCCTGTCTAAAAAAGACCAAAAAAAAAAAGAAAACTGTACTGGAAGCGACAAAGTCAAATTGGCTTAAATTGTTTAAAAATGATTTTTTTATGTGTATGCAAGAAATTCCGCAGTAGGGACCCATTGTCTCTCATCTTCCACTCAACCTGTTCTCTGGTCAGCTTTCATGTTAGACTGTCAGTGGAACTAAATGCAGGTCTCCAACCTTTGACTTGCCTATCATATTTGGACCTGTGGACTTGTAACTGTCCTACAGTAGTTTGAACAAAGCTCCTGGGATTCACTTTCCACCATAACAGCTGAGTCAGTAGCTGTGGTCAGGAGGGCAGAAGACTCAGGCTTGACCCTTCTGTGCCCTGGCAGAGGGTGTGCTGCTGCTAGGTGACCCACTAGCAGATTCTGAAAGACCGAACTGCTAAGATCTGTTCAAAAAGTTTGTCTTTTATACTTTTATTCTGGTCTTTGTTTTAAAGTAAGATGATAGACTAGCCTGTATTTAATTTCTCTTGTTTAAAGTTAATATTTTAACTATTAAAGTGAATATTCATTGAAAGGATTTAGAAAAAGATGCAAAAGGAGCTAGCAAGTATAAATCAAGTCACTCTTATTTAGGTAGTTCTTCATCTTTCCCATCTGCTCTAGTTAGAGGAAGAGAGGTCATATGAACATTTTTTTGGAGTGTGATTTACTCTTATCCTGCTTTCTCAGTGGTAGGATTGTCAGACCAAGTACAGAATGCCCAGTAGAATTTGAATTTCAGATACACAATATTTTTAGTGTAAGAATATCTCCAAATATTGTATGAGGTATACTAAACATTTGTTTATTTGAAATTCGGACATAGCCAGGAGCAGTGGCTGTAATCCCCACTGCTTGGGAGTCTGAATCAGGAGGGTTTGAGTTCAAAGACCTTGTCTTAAACTAAAAGAAAAAAGGTTTGGGGATATAGCTGGGTGGTGGTGCTTGTCTAACACACAATGCCTTGGGGTTCCATCCTTAGTACCTCTTAGGTCTGGGCTTCTCAGAATTCCAAGAGACACACAGATGTCCACTTCCTCCAGAGGCTGTCAATCTTCTGACCTCTTTCCCTGTACCTGAGGCCCCGCCCCATGGGTGTGCCTTGGCGCGTGCGCCGCCCCCGCGGCGCCCCCCCCCCCCCCCCCCCCCCCCCCCCCCCCCCCCCCCCCCCCCCCCCC
>VZQC01002694.1:227486-258723 GCA_009823505.1 Rhizomys pruinosus
TGAATTAAAAACTAAGTGCATCATATATTAATTTTTTTCATTACACTTATTTATTGGGGAGGGCACGAATGTGCCATAGTATACATGTGGAGGGCAGAGGACAGTTGAGGAAGTCCTGTCTCTTCTTCTAGTGTGTGGAACTCAGGTTTTCAGGTTTGATAGCAAGTATCTTACCCACTGATCTATCTCGTTGGCCTCACCCTCTATTTTTATTTTTTAAATTTGGCAATCTCCTTACTGAGGGTCAATTTAAAAAGTTTTCCTACCCTCAAGATCCCTAGCATCATGAAAGAGGATAATCTTATTTTCTGTTTAGACACCAAAGATCAGATAGAAATACTTAGCTGGGTGTGGTGGTGCACGCCTTTAATCCTAGCACTTGGGAGGCAGAAACAGGTGGATCTTTGTGAGTTCAAGGCCAGCCCGGTCTACAGAGCGAATTCCAGGACAGCCTGGGGCTACAGGGAGACCCTGTGTCAAAAAGACCAAAAAAAAAAAAAAGAAATAATTATACATTGCTGGATCTGCTGGCACTTGGGAGGCAGAGGCAGGCAGATCTCTGTGAGTCCAAGGCCACCCTGGTCTACAAAGTAGGTTCCAGGCTAGCTGTGGCTACAGGGAGACCCTCTCTCAAAAACAGAAAAAAAAAATACTTACACATCATGGTACAAAATGAGGAACTGAAGGCTAAACCATCCCCTGTAACACCTTTAAGTCCTCTTGGCTTTTCAGCTATCCTCTCACATTACCCTGCTCCCTGTATTTCAGTGTCCCTCAACAGGAGATAGTCTTAATTTTGTGTGTGTATTTACCCTGAACCAAGCAAGCACTCTGCCTTCAGACACATCTTAATTCTTGTCTCTGGGCTGGGCTCTGTCCTCTCCCCAGGACATTTTTAATCCCTCTAGTTCCCCAGGGAGCTTCTGAGTCAGTGCTTACTCTGATATTATTGTGATTAAGTAATTTGCCCAAAGTTACTATTATTTGTTTATAAAACTTTACACAGTGCTTAAAAGTTTTGATTTGCAATGCAGCTTAGTTATGTGTTGGGTTTGAGTTGTGCGAAGAGGAAAAGTCATATGAACCAGTTTTGGAGTGAAGTCTGTTCTTATTTTTTAAAGAAATTCCTCGTGGCCTGGTCTGTGGCATTAACCAAGACTGTGCCAGCACCTTCATCAAGTTCTTACTGGAAAGACAGAAGTGGCCTGAGGTGCTTCTGCTGCTCACCCGAAAAGTCAGTGGGCAGCCACACTTCAGAAACTGCCTCATCAAAAACTGCGACCTCTCGGACCTGGACATCGGTACCGTCATCCCACATCTCAGTGCTTGGGACCAGAGGAAGACTCAACTGCTGGGCCGCCTGATTGAAAGTGGAGGTGAGGGTGCTTAGACAAAATGGGATAGGGGCCTCTGTGAGTTATCTAGACAAAGCCCAGAGCACAGCCTGGCTGTCCCTTCCTTTGGAGAAACCATCAGATTTTGAGTCCTTCTCTTCCTTGTGCCTTCTTGTTTTGTGAAACAGTGAGGGGATTAAGGAATGCTGGATTCCATAATGCAGTTGCCTTGAGGAACACTGCACTGAATTCCAGTTAGCTCTGTTCTTCTCTTGTGTGGGAGCTACCGAGTATGTGGAAGGCTTAGCCACAGTGCTCAACTCTACCTGGCCTTGGCTAAACTTTTTTTTGCCTTGGAGATATAATATGGCCCTGTTGTCAACTCTTGTGGAGTTCTTTCCTAATCAGTGGATTGGCATTTAGGATGCTTGTTTGTAGAGAAACAGTCAAGAAGTTGATGGGTAGAAACATTGATGCCCCAGTCACAGCAATCACATGTGGCTGGCTATGTGTCTGGAATATGGAAGACATCTAGTTTAGAAACAATTAAGTCCTCTTACCCCTATTCCTCACACACCAATTGATGCCCTACTGTGTGGCCTTGAGTAGATTGTTCATGCTTTTACATCATTTACAAAACTGAATATTAAATGAGTTCACAGGTACAAGCTTTTGGAAGAGAACCTTTGTGTGGTTTTCATAAAGAACCGGAACACACTGGTCCTCAGCTTTCAAAATTCCACACACAATGTAACATTTAGGAATTGGCTCTACCCTCAGGGAGATAGTGTCTTCTTCAAGTCCCTTCCTTGTATGTGATGCTTTCTCAGAAATTACCACTGGGGTGGAATTCCTGTTTTTTCTTTGATTTACAGGGATGGGCTGCCTCCAGGAGGAGGTTATAGAGGGTGCAGTGCAGAGAAGCGTAGACTGAGATCAGAAGGTGAGGTATTGGGTGGAGGTGTGTCAGGCTGGGTAGAAACAAAGAGGAATTTACTCAGGTCCTAACCCCTGATTTTGTCAGACACATGTTGTTAGACAGCATTAAGGTTACCATTGTTCTCAATCCTTCTCCTCCAGGGTAATGCATGATAGGAAAGGAAATATGGTTCTGTGGTGGGACTAGAGGAGAGACGGGAAGAAGAATATAGCCAGAGGACAGTACTCTTTTTAAAAAAATTTTTTTTATTATTATTTTTTATGTGTATGACTGTACCATCTGCATGTAGGTTGGTGCACCTGTGTTGTGTAGTGCTGCAGAGGTCAGAAGAGGGCATCGGATTCCCCTGGAACTGGAGCTAAAGACGGTTCTCAGCTGCCATGTGGGTGCTGGGAATCGAACGTGTGGGTCCTCTGCAAGAGCAGTCAGTGCTCTTAACCTCTGAGCCATCTCTCCAGGCCCAGGACAGTACTCTTGAAGGAGAAGGGTTTTCCCCTGAGGACCCTGGGGATCCTTGCTTCCCAGAAAGGGTAGGAGAACTCCCCCTCACCTCCCAGCCTGAGGGAGTCTGGCTGTGTCTTCTCCCAGTATCGGGGCCTTTTCTGATAGATGAAGCTCATGATGTCCTCTCTTCTGCCTCTGCCCCTCCCCTAGCACGGCCTGAGGGTCTCCAGGAGAGCCAGAATAGGCCACTTCTAATGTGCCTTAGACACAAGGACTTCGAGTTGGCTTTTCTTCTCTTGACGAAGGGTGCAGACCCTCGTGGTGTTTCTTTCATGCAAGGTGACACTCCTTTGCATGCAGCACTCCACATCTTTCTAGACATCAATGGTAAGCACTCTTTTTTAAGCAGTCTCCTTCCTGAAGGAGGAAGCTGGATATTTGAATTGATGCTATGGTTTTTTAAAATCTTTTCATTTGGGAAAAAGTGATTTGAAAAGGTCTATTTCCTGATGAGGATAAGTGACCATCATGGTGAATAATAAGGGTATAGTAGAAGATTTTTAAATTCCAAGATTGGCTGTCAATGGCTGACACATACTTTCCATGTATATACGTTCTTTTCATGAATCCTCACATAAAGGATCTTATTTAAAATATCACTGGATTGTTTTATTTTATTATTTTATTTTATTTTATTTTATTTATTTTTATTTATTTCTGTATGTGTATGAATGTACTGTCTGCATGCAGGTCTGTGCACCCGTGTCGTGCAATGCCTCGGAGATCAGAAGAGGGCGTCGGACTCCCCTGGAACTGGAGTTCTCCCGGAATTGGAGTTTTGGACGGTTCTCTGCCGCCATGTGGGTGCTGGGGATCGAACCCGGGTCCTCTGCAAGAGCGGTCGGCGCTCTTAACCGCTAGGCCATCTCTCCAGCCCCACTGGATTATTTTAGGAGATGCATCTGGGCTGGTAATTATTTAATGATGGGCTATCTTTTGCATGGCCTCCTATTTACTAGCCTCCTGATGTGACAACTAGACTGCCTCTGGACATTGCCAGATTTCCTGTGGGGCAGGTGGGTCATCTTGGTTGAGAACACTGGATTATTTAATGAGTATCACATTCTTGGCGGAGGTTAGTGTTGTATGGTGCCTCTCTCAATCCTAGGGTCTTCTGTTCCTTACGAAGAATTTCTGTGCACTCAGAGAATTTTGTTTTTGTCTTTCAGCTGACGTTGGCTTTAACTTCCTCAGCCACCTGCTGACTTTATTTTGGTCCAACCCTACTGAATTTTACTACCTTAATCCTAATGTCCAAGATAGCAATGGGAACACGCTGATGCACCTCCTCTTCCAGAAGGGCATGCTGAAGCGTACTAAGAAGCTGATAGACCTGCTGGTGAAGTTTGACATTAATTTCAACCTGAAGAACAAAGAGGGCAAAGATGTACGGCACCGGATTAAGAAGAATGATGCTCTGCTTTTGGCCTGGAACAAAGCTCTGACAGAGAACAGGAGGAAGAATCGACAAGATTCTGCTGCCCACCTGGGGAAAATGTCAAAGTCTGTCTCTGGTCATACATCTCAGCTCAAGTCTCAGGGTTCCTTCAAGACACTGCCGTATGGTAACACTGTCAGCCTCCTTTCCATAGGGAGCACAGATATTCTCCCTGATGTCCAGGTGACCAGGCAGGAGCCTGAAACCATCAGGACACGTTCATTGAGAGACCGCCTTGTACAGGACATCGTAGTTCTGATCCAGCAGGTTGAGTTGGACATGTCCCTCCCAGAGCTGCGTCCTCAGCGAAGCCTCCTCACAGTAGCACCCAGAGCAGAAAGAAAGAAAGACAAACTCCAGCCAGTCCAGAGTGTGGGGAGCCCTGGCTGTAGGGGAAGCAACCCTAGCATCCCAGAGGCTGAGGAAGGGCATGCTCAGGCAGGCCCTGGGGCCTCACAGCTTGTTCCTGCTGGTAACAGAAAGGGAGTGGGCAGTGATAATCAGGACAACTGGAGCATGCAGGAGATTGAGGCCTGCCTTCAGGATTTTGATAACATGACTTGGGAGATTGAGTGCACTTCAGAGATGCTGAAGAAGCTGTCTAGTAAAGTAATGACCAAAGTCATAAAGAAGAAAATAATCCTTGCCATACAGCAGCTGGGGAATGGTGAGTGGACCCAGGGCCTGCAGAAGCGGCTGAAGCACTCAAAAGGAAACATCCAGCTCTTTGAAGCGAAGCTGGACAAAGGTGCCAGGATGCTGTGGGAGCTCGCTATTGACTTCTCTGCTAGGTGCAGTGAGAATTCAGAGAAAATCATGGCTACGGAGCGGAACACGTACTCCCTGGAAAAATCAGGACGGGTCTACACAGAAATTATTCGCATCTGGGACATTGTCTTAGATCATTGCAAGCTGTCAGATTCCATCATGGCCATCTGCAGTGCCTACACACGTGGCTTGTCCTGTGTCCTTCGCAAGAAACTGAAGGGTATTAACAAAGGCCAAATATCAGCTAACATGAAAATCCAAAAGCGAATACCCTGCTGCTATGTGGAAGACACAGAGGCTGAGAAGAGCAGAGAGCAGGTGGATCCCGAGTACTTTCCTCCAGCCAGTGCTGTGGAGACAGAATATAACATCATGAAGTTCCACAGCTTCAGCACCAGCATGGCCTTGAACATCCTCAATGACATGACAGCAACAGTGGAGTATCCCTTTAGAGTGGGCGAGCTTGAGTACGCAGTGATCGACCTCAACCCCAGGCCTCTGGAGCCCATCATTCTCATTGGGCGGAGTGGTACCGGGAAGACAACCTGCTGCTTGTATAGGCTTTGGAAGAAATTCCACGTCTACTGGGAAAAAGCTGAGCAGGCAGGAAGCCCATTGCTGTCCAAACAAATCATGCCAAAAAGAAGGTTGGAGGTAGTACCTGGAAAAGAAGGTCCAGGTAGGGAGGAAGAAGATGAGGAAGAAGAAATTTCCATCAAACGGGAAACAGTGGATGGTATAGATGAGGAGCAAGCAAGTGATGCCTGTATAGGGGGAGCCACAGTGGAGCCAGGGGACAGCCAAATGGCAGACAGATATGTGCCAGAACCCTCCCACCAGCTGGAGCATCTGCACCAGATCTTCGTGACCAAGAACCATGTCCTGTGCCAGGAAGTGCAAAGGAATTTCATTGAGCTCTCCAAGTCTACAAAGGCCACGAGTCACTATAAACCACTCGATCCTAGTGTCCACAAACTCCAGGACCTGAGGGATGAGAACTTTCCTCTGTTTGTCACTTCCAAACAGCTGCTTCTCCTGCTTGATGCCTCTCTACCAAAACCTTTTTTTCTGAGAAATGAAGATGGGAGCTTGAAAAGAACCATTGTAGGATGGTCCACACAGGAAGAGTTTACCATCCCCAATTGGGAAGAGGATGAGGAAGAGATTGAGGTGGATGGGAACTATAGTGAGGAGGATAAGGCTGAAGAAACACATGCAGGAGACAACGACCCCCGGGTATATGTGACATTTGAGGTGTTCACCAATGAGATATGGCCCAAAATGATAAAAGGGAAAACTTCCTATAACCCTGCATTGATTTGGAAAGAAATAAAATCTTTTCTGAAGGGTTCTTTTGAGGCCCTTAGTTGTCCCCATGGGAGACTCACTGAGGAAGCCTATAAGAAATTAGGGAGGAAACGATCTCCCAATTTCAAGGAAGACCGGAGTGAGATCTACAGCCTGTTCTGTCTGTATCAGCAGATCAGGTCCCAGAAAGGGTATTTTGATGAAGAGGATGTTCTATACAACCTGTCTTGGAGGCTGTCGAAACTCAGGGTACTTCCCTGGTCCATCCATGAGCTCTATGGTGATGAGATTCAGGACTTTACCCAAGCTGAGCTGGCACTGCTGATGAAATGTATCAATGACCCCAATGCCATGTTTCTCACTGGAGATACTGCCCAAAGCATCATGAAGGGTGTGGCCTTCCGCTTCAGTGATCTGCTCTCTCTGTTCCACTATGCCAGCAGAAATACAGTAGACAAACAGTGTGCTGTCCGAAAGCCCAAGAGGATCCACCAGCTATACCAGAATTACAGATCTCACTCAGGTATTCCAGGCCTTGGGCTCACCTGCTAGGAGGTACTAGAACGTTGACCTTGGGCTGCTTTTGCAGCAGAATGGCCATAATTTGAAGTTTGTAGTAGACATGCTCATGAGAGAGATAACTTATTATTTCTTTACCACTCATTCATAAGTTGATAAAATTAAAGATGTAGTTAGATAAAAGTGAACCTGTAAGTAACTGTCTTCAGGGAGTTTCTGTGTCAAGAAAACATTTTTATGTTTCGAAAAACTTTTTTTTTTTTATGCTTTGAAAAACTTTGGTTAAGAAATAGTTATGCGGGCTGGAGAGATGGCCTAGCGGTTAAGAGCGCCGACCGCTCTTGCAGAGGACCCAGGTTCGATCCCCAGCACCCACATGGCGGCCGAGAACCGTCTGAAACTCCAGTTCCAGGGGAATCCGACACCCTCTTCTGACGTCCGCAGCACTGCACGTCACGGGTGCACAAACTTGCATGCAGACAACACATTCATACACATACGGAAATAAATTAAAAAAAAAATTAAAAAAAAATAGTTATGCTGGGCGTGGTGGCACACGCCTTTAATCCTAGCACTTGGGAGGCAGAGGCAGGCGGATCTTTGTGAGTTCAAGGCCAGCCTGGTCTACAGAGTGAGTTTCAGGACAGCTGGGACTATAGGGAGACCCTGTCTTGAAAAGACAAAAAAAAAAAAAAGAAATAGTCATTTGTCTGGCTGGGGTCCTTTTGCTTTAACCAGATAGAAATTGTGGGAGACAAGGAGATAGTGATTCTTGTTTTCTTACCATATTCTATATGGGTCTCCTATATGGATATTTCAGCAACTGTAGCTGTATAGATAATGTCTACTTTGAGTCCTTCAGGAGGCAACTTTTTTAGTTACAATCATAAACTGGGACTGAGGTCCCACGAACCATCTCAGTATAGTAACACATTTCTGCCTCCATCCACTATACACAGAGCATTGAGTCAGGGCCAGAGTGATAACCAAGTGGTGATTGGAAATAAGCTTATAATGATGCATACTGCCAGAGCCAATGCTATGACAGCCCTCCCTCCCCACCAAAGACCCCAGCCCAAAAAGCCAGAAAACTCAGTGATGCTATAAAATGTCTGATGGTGCTTTCTGCTTTGTCCTAGGAATTCTCAATCTTGCATCTGGAGTTGTGGACTTACTTCAGTTCTATTTCCCAGAATCCTTTGATCGCCTTCCAAGAGATTCTGGTCTGTTTGATGGTCCGAAGCCAATTCTCTTGGACTCTTGCAGTGTAAGTGACTTGGCAATTTTGCTGCGAGGGAACAAAAGGAAAACCCAGCCCATTGAATTTGGTGCCCACCAGGTGAGCTTCTTGGGATTGTATGCTTTGATATGAAAGTCATTTTGAATCTACAAAAATGATGGTGAATTTCTGTGCAAGGTAGCATTCAATAGCTCTTGGTTCAGAATGGATGTGTGTTTGAGATAGACGAGTGGCTAGTACCATTTCCCTAGTCCTGGCCGACTCCTTAAAGACATCACCTGTTTCTCATGGAGACAGGTGGAGCTTTATTTGTTTTTGCTTTGTGGAACTTGATTTTTTTTTTTTTTCGGTTTATTTTGCTTTAGGTGATTCTTGTTGCCAATGAAATGGCAAAAGAGAAAATTCCAGAGGAGCTGGGGTTAGCACTTGTGCTAACAGTTTATGAGGCAAAAGGATTAGAATTTGATGATGTTCTCCTTTACAACTTTTTTACCGATTCTGAGGTATGTCACACTGAATTTTTTTCACACAATCCTGATCTGTGTCTGAGCTGAGCTTCCACTCTGACAGCTTGAAGCTGAGGGTAAGAGTTTGTCACAGGTACCTGTGTGTGTTTTAGAGCCTGTTTCCTTTAGTGTAGGGGTTTTGATAATGATTCACAGTGCGTTGAGGGCTGCTTCTCCCTTTGCATGTCCCTGGATTGCTTATATTCTTATTTTCTGAATGGCTAGTATTCAAGTACCAGTTTTCATTAGCTACTATTATCATTGGCTCCTGGGGATGGCTAAATTAGAGCAAGCTCTGAGGAGAGCCTTCCAAATGAAGGCAAGGTTAGCAATGTTTACCCTAGGACGACGGAACTGGGCAAGGTCAGTTCATAGAAAGCCAACTCCAGGAAGAAAATGAGGCTTGGTTTCGGTCTACTGGATCAGGTAACGTAGGAAACAAGAACAGTCACCCGCATCGAGCTCCTCTTGGCTTGCTTCTCTAGCACTGCTTCAACATGTGGACCATGGCAGCCGCAGTCCCTGGAGTAACCCCAGTGACCTGTGTCAGCCGTTGCCTTGACATGGCTCCTGAGTCTTTGTGATGGTTTTCTCTCCGAAGTTAGGTTACTGTTAATAAAACCATTAACGCCAGACCATTGTCCTGGAGTTTCTAGCCACTTGTCTCCATTTGCTAACACTGTCTTCTGGTAGGCCCAGGATGGCTGCCATGGGGTATTTTTTGGGCAGCCAGCTAGCTGTGTTCCAGTACCTTTTTTGCAGATTCCCTATTACATGTTTGGAGTGGTTGTTTGTTTTTAAATGTTTTCTTTTTTTTTTTAATTTTATTTACTTTTTATGTGTATGAATGTACTGTCTGCATGTAGGTCTGTGCACCTGTGTCATGCAATGCTGCGGAGGTCAGAAGAGGATGTTGGATTCCCCTGGAACTGGAGCCAAAGACGGTTCTCAGCCGCCATGTGGGTGCTGGGGATTGAACCCAAGTCCTCTGCAAGAGCAGTTGGGTTTCTTAACTGCTAGGCCATCGCTCTAGCCCCTGGAGTGGTTGTTTTTATACCTAAATTGGAACACTGTTGGATTCGATACTTTAAAATCTGCCCCAGAAGCCTGAGTGTGGCGGTGCATGCCTTTAATCCCAGCACTTGGGAGGCAGAGGCAGGTAGATCACTGTGAATTCAAAGCTAGCCTGGTGTACATAGCAAAGTTCCAGGTCAACGAGGACTACATGGTGAGACCCTGTCTCTTAAAACAGACAGACAGACAGACAGACAAATAAAAACTCTACCCCACAGATAACCCTTAGAATAGAATCCTCACTTTTTATTTTTTTAAAAATATTTTTTATTTTGTGTGTGATTGTTTTGTCAGCATGTTAAGTGCACCATGTTCATGCAGTGCCTATGGGGCCCAGAAGAAGGCATCAGATCCCCTGGAACTGGCATTATAGAAGGTTGTGGGCTTCTGTGTAGGTGGTGGGAACCAAAGTCAGGTCCTCTGCAAGAACAGCAAGTGTTAACTGTTGAGCCATTGTCCAGCCCCTTTTCTGATAAATTTAAAATGTCATATTTGACTTAATAATATCTAAGCTTAATACTGCTATGAATCTTTATAGTTTATAAAGAACTTTTTGAACACAGTGTGTCATTCCACCTACCCACTGAGGTGATAAGTATTTTTATTACCTTCATTCTAAGTAGATAAAGCCTAAGGTTAAGTGAATTGCCCATAGTTGTAATATTGGTGGTAAAATATGAAGACAAACTCTGATGCTCTTGGGTTCTGTATATTTTTCTATTGTACTCCTTTCTTTTAAAAGTTTCACATGTGAATTGGCTTCCGAATCTTTCAAAATCAGCATACCATTGCCATTCCTTATGTGCATTCCCACTGTTAGAGCTTGTTAATAATTCAGATGCATACTCATTAACCCTGCTACCAATTTTCATCTCTGAAGTCTAACTTTTTTTCCTAATAACACATCCACTGGTCATGGTTGGACTGAGGCTCTCCTGAAAGAGAAAGGGGTAAGACTTTGTTGTTCCTGTCCTTCATTAAGTACCATTTGTATGCACATGCCAGTGATAAGCTCAAAGGGCTCTAGATTTATAGATGTATGTGGGAACTTGCTTTTTTGTACCTGATCTTGGAAATGACTCAGAGAATTGCATGAAATTCAGAAAAACAATAACCCAAACTGAGCCTTTTGGTGATATTTGTTTTATCCTGTGTACATAATGAGACTCCTAAAAAAGCTTTTGATGTGCTGCTTTTCAGTGGTAATAGAATTGTGCATTTCCTGGCATGAAGCATACCCCCAATTTATTATTTATAATCTCCAGACCAGAAACAGTCTACAATGAGAGAAAATGTTGTAGTGAAAAGGACAGATCAAACCTATCTCCACCCTCCGTGGTCTGGAATTCAGGGCTTTTTTGAGGTAGCTGGGTAAAAGTTGCTGAACAGTGATTGCTGTTTGACATAGGCAATGTGAGAGCTTCTGTCTTTTTTCCTGTTACAGTTCCAGACAGGCATTACCTTGTAGTACCTAGCACCGGGGGCTGGGTGTGCATGGATGTGGGTTGAGGGAAGGCCTCTGTGCTTATTTGTTCTAGGGTTAGTTTGTCTATTCAAGTATATGATCACCAGGCTGTCTTCAGAGTGGGGAGACAACTGGTCAAACTCAACTCTGATAGAATGCTTCCTCATCTTTGGGGAAAGGAAGTTATTGTAGTCACCCCTAAACTCTCCTTCTTTGAAATTTAGAGGGGGGTTACTATTTAACTCTTGTGTGAATAGGATGGGAAGAACTTTGGAAATTTTAAGTTTTGTGCTAGACTTCCTAGTAGAGTCCAAGCCTTTTCTGTCACAGTTATTGATTCCAAGAGAAGAAGCTGGAGGATTTCTATGCTGCTCCTTTTATTGCCACAGGTGCTTCAGGCCTGCTATCCTTGCTACAATGCACAGGCTCCTCTTGAGTGTCTCTATCTTAAAAATAAAGTGTGTTAGCTAGGCGTGGTGGTGCATGCCTTTAATCTCAGTACTTGGGAGGCAGAGGCAGGCGGATCATTGTGAGTTCGAGGCCAGCCTGGTCTACATAGTGAGTTCCAGGACAGCTGGGACTACAGGGAAACCCTATCTCAAAAAAGACCAAAAAATGTGCTTGCTTCCTGGAAACAGGTCAGCACTGAATCAACTGAGCAGCCTCTACTTGTCTCCCAGTTGTTTTCAAATGCTTTGTACTTCCCTAGTCCTATTCATGGTCAGCTGTTCCACACTTCTTTGCAAGGAGGGTACTTAACTGTCAAGCACTGGAGTCTTCCCCACTTGCTTAACTGGCTTTGCAAAGAAGATAGTCATAAAATATGTCATAAAGATTTTTTTCTGAGTTTTTAAACTATATAGATTATTTCACTTATGGTTGACATCACTTTTCAGGGCATGGTGATTAACTCCATAATTGATTATTATAGTAACATGACCAACCACTCCTGTTTAATAGGTAGCGTTTTAGGCATTAACTTAATTTAACGCATACAGCTTAAGTTGTGGAGTAATTTACAGCAGGTAACTTACAGTAGCCTACAGCTATATCTATTTTATGTTTTTGGCATCCTTGAAAATTACATAGATGGCAAGTAGCATCACTTCATTTAAAAAAATCTAAGAAAGTAAAGTAGTATCTCTCTCAAGACACAGTAAAGTATGAAGTCTGAGACATTTAGGAATTTTGGATTATGGTACTACATGTAACCTGGGCATTTCATTCTTTCTGGAATCTGAAACTACAGCCTGCTGACCACTTTTAGCTGACTACCTGTTTTGTACATCTTGTGGACTAAGAATGGATTTTACATTTTTGAGTGATTAGGAAGATACTCAAAAGAGAATACTATGGCAGATGGAAATTATATGAAACTCACTTAGGTGTCCACAAATAGTTTTATTGGCACATACATATTACATGTTATCTATTCTGTTACATGTATATTATCACTGCGGCAGATTGATCAGGTACATGCAAATAGGATTCTTTAGAGAAAAATTGCCAGCCCCTATTCTACACTTACTTTTTCTCTGGGGTTTGGGTAAAAGAAGAAATTAATCAAAAGCAAGAATTGTATAACACTCAGCATCGATTATCTCCTTTTCTCCCCCACACCAAAAAAAAAAAATTAGAGTGCTTCCATTATCCACTATTAAGATAAGATAGTTAAAAATGGAAGCAATTAGTTACTACTGTGTCTTGTCCTGATTTTAGAAAAAAGTCTACCTTATATTGTGTAGTCCACAACATCTTATTTTTCTTCCACTCTTAGTTGAATAATTTAGATAGTTCTGTCACATGTGTCATAACTGTTGTCCTTATGTGGTATTTCTTTGCCACATTGTAAGAAAGGGTAGGAATTCTCTGCTCATACTGCTTGTAGATATTCTGTCAATTTACAGAACATCCTAGGCCCTTAGCATCTTCCCTACTGTGGGCACATGTGTCTGGCTTCTCAACCATCTTAGCCAAGAGTCAGGAATTTTCATGGTAGTTTCTTTGACCCTTGCCTGTGCAGCCTTAGCTTCCTTCCATCTCTTCTGAGACCATAAGATGCACTCCTCCATGCAGCCTGTGTTGAAGACTTTACTTCTGGGTGGGTTTCAGTTCTCTGAAGCCTGGGAGGCACTCAAAAGTGAATTCTGTTGTTCCTTAACTTGTTGTTGTTGTTGTTGCTGTTATTATTGTTGTTGTTCAGGCTTACAAGGAATGGAAGATCATTTCCTCATTCACACCTTCATCTGACTCCAGAGAAGAAAACTGGCCATTGGTTGAAGTACCCCTAGAGAAACCAAGCTCCTCTCAGGCTCGGTCCCTCATGGTGAACCCAGAAATGTACAAGGTGAATTTTCTGTAATTTTTTGATAAGGTGTTTTAACACTGAGTCAGCAAGTAAAGCTTGAAGAGTAATGAGATGAAAAGTAGAGTTTTTCACCTGTTGGTCTGCCTTTACGTCAGCAGTAGGAAAGGGAAAAGGAAAAGGAAAGGGAAAGACAGTGTTGGTCACCTCCTTGCTTTTGTGCTTGGAGCTGGGCTTAATGGAGGGGGCTTCTAGTCACCTCTGGAGCTGAACTTTATTCAGAAATTTTTGATGCAGTCATAGAATAGATTTTAAGTAGTTTAGTACTACTGACCAGTTGTACTACAAATGCATGACAATTTAAGTTTAAAAAAAGCAAGTCATTCTGGGTGTGGTGGTGCACGCCTTTAATCCTAGCACTTGGGAGGCAGAAGCAGGCAGATCTCTGTGAGTTCAAGACCAACCTACATAGCAAGTTCCAGGACAGCAAGAGCTACAGCGAGTCCCTGTCTCAAAAAGACAAAAAAAAAAAAAATAAAAAAAATAAAAAAAATAAAACAGCAATTGTGAGATCCTGTTCAAAGCTTTTCAGTTTTTTATTTATTATTTTTCATGCATATGAGTGTACCGTCTGCATGTAGGTTGGTGCACCCATGTCGTGCAATGCCTCAGAGGTCAGAAGAAGGTGTTGGATTCCCCTGGAACTGGAGTTAAAGATGGTTCTTAGCCACCATGTGGGTGCTGGGAATCAAACGTGGGTCCTCTGCAAGAATAGTCGGTGCTCTTAACTGCTGAGCCATCTCTCCAGCCCTGCTTTTCAGTGTTTTTTAAAAAACTTAAATTAATAAACAGATTTATTTTACTCTGTGTGTGTGTGTGTGTGTGTGTATGTGTTTGTGTGTGTGTAATCATGGAAGTTGTGCAGTTACAGGTGGTTGTGAGATGCCTAATATGGATGCTGGGAGCTGATTCCTGGTCCTCTGCAAAAGCAACAAGCATTTTTCACTGCTTAAGTGAAAATCTTAACTGCTGAGCCATCTCTCCAGCCTCTATTTGTGTGTGTGTGTGTCTGTGTGTGTGTGTGTTTGTACGCACTGGTTAGTTGGCTCAGTGAGTAAAGGCACTTCCCATGCAAGCCTGACTAATCTGAGTTCAATTCCCAGAACCCATATACAGAGAGAAGGAAAGCATTTATTTCACAAAGTTGTCCTGTAACCTGTACGTGCTTGCCCTACCACATTATACCCATACACAGTAATAATAAGTAAAAGTGATTTAATCTTAATTTTTATGTTTTTTCCCCGAATCAGAGTAAGCCCCTTAAAGCATATTCACATTGTCACTGGAGACAAAAGGCTCATGGTCTTTGTCCTCACCGTTTCCAGCTCCTCAATGGAGAGCTAAAACAGCTGTATACTGCCATCACTCGAGCTCGAGTCAACCTCTGGATCTTTGATGAAAACCTAGAGAAACGAGCTCCTGCTTTCAAATATTTCATTAGGAGAGATTTTGTCCAAGTCGTGAAGACAGATGAAAATAAAGGTAAGATCTTACTGAAATAATCTTTTTTTTCTTTGGTCTTTTCAAGACATTCCTTTAGTCCCAGCTGGCCTGGAGCTCACTCTGTAGACCAGGCTGGCCTGGAACTCACAGAGATCTGCCTGCCTCTGCCTCCTAAGTGCTGGGATTAAAGACAAGCACCACCACACCCAGCTTGAAATAAAATACTCTTAATGTTGGAGAAAATTTGCATCTCTCAGCTGTTCAGTGGTCAGGGGGAGGAATAGATGTGTGTGTGTGTGTGTGTGTGTGTGTGTGTGTGTGTGTGTGTTTGGCCAGCTTAGAAATCCTGATCCTCCTGTGTCGGCCACTTCAGTACTGGAATTACGGGCATGTGCCATCACTCCTGGAATGTTTTATTTAATTCTATATCCTGTTCTAGTTCATTTTTCCACTCTTTTTAAAATTGAAGTTTTGTGCCCTTCACACGACATTTCTCAGTCAAGTCTAGACCCATTCCCCGTCCTTGCCCCTCACCCCACCAGAGCTCATGCATCACGCATTCTGACATACATGTCTTGCATCTTTTTCTCAGTCATTAAAAAATTTTTTTGATGCAGAAGTTTACTGTTTAGGGCATAAGTTTACTGTTGCAGCCAGTTCTTTGACCCAGTCTTTTTTGTTGTTGTTCCTTGTGCTGGATAGCTTTAGTGTCAACTTGACACACCTGGGTTGAGGGGAATTGGCTCCATTGGATTGGCCTGTGGCCACATCTGTGGAGTATTGTCTTGATGGTCGAGCAGGGTGGGAGGGCCCAGCCCACAATGAGTGGTGCCACCCTGGGCAGGTTGTTGTGTACTGTATAAGAAGGCAGGCTGAGCATGAGCCNTTTTCCATACTTTGAATTTGTAAATAAAAATGCCTATACTGATGATCTCTTTCAGTGGGTGATAGAACATACTTGGAGGTAAAAAGAGTAGAAGTTTCCCTGTTATATTTAACAGGAGAAAAATGTAATTCATGGATTAACATATCATCCAAACATATGTTCTATACCAAAGTAACCTACCATAACTATTAGTGCTGTTTAAATACCTATATATCTAATTGCTTGTGCTTCAATTAGTAGGATCGAAAGGTTATTCCTCGACAAACTGTCAGCCATGAAAAGAAACAGCCAGAATTGACCTGAGACGTCAAGACAACAGCTCCAGAGAGAGTGGACTGTTTTGCTTCTCATCCACCTGTGCCCCTTTTTCGAAGCCTAGGGAACAACATTCTGTAGAAGAGGGGGCGGCTAGTAAATGATAAAGGGCTGCAATTGAGTGGGTGAAGATGAGTGATATAACTACAACTAATGAAGTCTGGACACTCATTTGATCAACTTGATTGAACATAACAACCCTCCCCCCGCTGGACTATGGTGGGGCTGTGGGGTTTGGCACAACAGCCTGCAAATTGGTTTTGAAGGATGCTTGTACTCATTATCACTTATAGACTAAAATGAAAAAAAAAAAGCAGAGGAAAAGATGCAGGACAGTTATGGCAGAATGCATGATCTTGGGATGGGGTGGGTGGGGGGAAGGTGAAAGGGAAATATGCCTGAACTGAATTGGAAAATGATGTATGAAATTGCCAAAAGCAATCAATAAAAAAAAAAAGAGTACAAGTTAGCCAGGCGTGGTGGCGCATGCCTTTAATCCAGCCACTTGGGAGGCAGAGGCAGGCGGATCTTTGTGAGTTCAAGGCCAGCCTGGTCTACAGAGTGAGTTCCAGGACAGCTGGGGCTACAGGGAGACCCTGTCTCAAAAAGACCCCCCCCAAAAAAAGAGTACGGTTTACAATATAGATTGAAAATTAACATACTAGGTCAACGCACTCCTTTTCCTTTGGGTTGAGGAGGTAAAGGCCAATGGACAGAAAGTCAGGCCTGAACAAGATCAAGTGACTACTCAGATGGAAAGGCCCTTGAGAAAATAGATTTTTTTTCTTTTGAGACAGGGTTCTCCTGTAGCCCATCCATCCTGGGACTCACTCTGTAAGACCAGGCCTGTCCTTGAACTGGGATTAAAGGTGTGCACCACCAAACCTGGCTGGGAAAACGGGTTTTTAAGCTTTACACCTTTCAACTTTTTTTTTTCCTCATCACACCAAAACAGTAAGGTCAGTCATAGGAATACAGCATCAAATCCTGGTTCCCAACTGAGCCCATCAGCAATAACCAGAACAGCTTTTCATAAAACCAGCTGAGAAATACTTAGGAAATTGGCGAGCATCTTCACAGTACCTCCCTACTTCTTCCCCGACTCTTAGATAAATTAATTACAGCCTAAAGGAACCAACTCATTAACTAGCCCTCAAGAAAGAGAGCAAATTCTTCTATATGGAGGGAGGATTATTTCTCTCTTCCTACTTATCTTACCCAAAGAACTTCATTTTAATTATCTAGTCTTTGTAGAAGAATAAAATTAAACCCCTACCTCTCACCCTGTACAAAAATCAACTCCAAATGGATTCAAAGATCTCAATGTGAACCCTGAAACTCTGAAATGATAGGAAAAAATGTTGGCAGTAAACCTCTAAGACATAGGCCAAAGAAAGACTTTCTAAATCAGACAGCAGATACACAGGAAATAAGGCGAACAAACTGACAAGTGGGACCTTATTAAACTCAAAAGCTTTTGTACAGCAAAAGGAACAAAGAAGTGAAGAGAAAACCCAACAGAGTGGGAGGAAACCTTCACCAGTTTAACATCTGAAGAGCATTAACATTCAGAGTATATAAACTACTCAAAAATAAAGGGCAATAAACAAACGACTACATTCAAAAGATGGAGTAACAGAGACTTCACAAATGAAAAATAAAGATGGCTGAGAAACATCTTAAAGAAGTGCTATCAATATCGGTAATAATTAAAGAAATACAAAATTAAAACCACTTTGAGACTCATGTTACTTCCAGTAAGAATGACTATTGATCAAGAAAAAAGGATACAATGCTGGGGAAAGGGGAACACCCTCATTCCCTGCTGGTGATGCAAACTTGTACACCCCTATGAAAGCAGACTCAAAATACCTACCACCTGACCCAGTCAATATTTCCCTGGGTATATAACACAAGACTATCCACTCAGAGATACATATACACATCCATATTTTATGCAGCTTTTTTTTTTTTTTTTTTGGTGGTTTTGTACCCAGCTGTCCTGGCCTATCTGTACCAGGGTGGCCTTGACTCACAAAGATGTGCTGCCTCTGGCTCCCAAGTCTAGGATTAAGGTATGCCACCACGCTGGCTTATTGCAGCTCTTGTTTACAATAGCAAAGATTGCCCGGCGTGGTGGCACATGCTTTAATCTAGCATTGGGAGGCAGAGCAAGACGGATCTTTGTGAGTTAAGGCCAGCCTGGATCTACAGAGTGAGTTCCAGACAGCTGGGGCTACTGGAACCCATGTCTCAAAAAGACTCTAATTAATGTAATTAAATAATTAATTAATTAATTAAATTGGTGCTCGAAGAGATGGCTCCAGCTAGGGTTACATGGAAAGACCTGTTATCAAACAACAAACAAAAAACCTAAATAGCAGCCGGGCGTGGTGGACACTCGTTTTATCCTAGCACTTGGGAGGCAGAGGCAGAGTGGATCTTTGTGATTCAAGGCCAGCCTGGTCTACAGAAGTGAGTTCCAGGACAGCTGGGGCATCTGGAGACCCTGTCTCAAAAGACCTAATTAATTAATTAAATAATTTAATTATTAATTAAATTTGGTGCTGAAGAGGTGGCTCAGCTGAGGGTTACATGGAAGAACCCTGTATAAACAAACAACACAAAAAAACCCTAAATAGCAGCCGGGCGTGGTTGCACTCGCTTTTAATCCTAGCACTTGGGGAGGCAGAAGGCAGGTGGATCTTTGTGAGTTCAAGGCCAGCCTGGGTCTAACAGAGTGAGTTCCAGGACAGCTGGGGCTACGGAGACCCTGTCTCAAAAAGACCTAATTAATTAATTAAACAATTAATTAATTAATTAATTTGGGTGCTGAAGAGAATGGCTCAGCTAGGGTTACATGGAAAGCCCTGTAAAAATCAAACAACACAACACAAATAAACCTAAATAGCAGCCGGGCGTGGTGGCACTCGCTTTTAATCTGAGCACTTGGGAGGCAGAGGCGAGGCAGTGCATTCTTTGTGATGTTCAAGGCCAGCCTGGTCTACAGAGTGGAGTTCCAGGACAGCTGGGACTTACAGGGAGACCTGTTCTCGAAAAAGACCAAAAAAAACAAACAAACAAACAAAAAAACAAACAAACAAAAAAAAAAACAACAAACAAACAAAAAAAAACACAATAGCGAAGAGTTGGCAGCAACCCAAGTGTCCTTAAACAGATGAGTGGATAAAGAAAATTTGGTACATCTACACAATGGAATTCTAGGCAGTGGTAAAGAAAGATGACCTCATGAACTTTGCAGGAAAATAGATGGAACTAGAAGCCATTATGCTAAGTGAAGTAAAACAATCCCAGAAAAACAAATGACATATAATGACATATTATATCCCTCATTTATGGATCCTAGCACCAAATCTCTATTTGTAAGGCAAACTGAATAATTCTTTTTTAGTAAATATGACACCTGATGTTATTCATCAACTTGTATGTAATGTAGAAATGTAAAGTAACATTTTTTTTCTTTACCTGCATACAACTCTACTGTTAAAATGTGAATCCCTAAACATGTTTTGGAATTAATCTATAGTTTATTTCAGACATTCACAATTTTGGTATATGTGTGACATATATATATATATATCATAATTATATTATGTATATATATATATACACACACACATGCACACACAACACACACACACAATATGCGACGACACACACACTTGGAGGAATGTTCTAGTTTGTCTTCCATTGCTATGACAAAAACTCTGACCGACACCACTTGGGGAGGAAAGGTGTTTATTCAGCTTATCATCTCTGCGGTCACAGTTCTATCTGTAGGGAGCCCAAGGCAGGAACTCAGGGCAGGAACCTGGGAGGAGCCGAACACAGGCCATGGAGGAATACCTGTTCACTAGCGTTGCTCCCCTGAAAAAAAAAAAAAAAAAAAAGCTGCAATAAAATATGGATGTGTATATGTATCTCTGCAGTAGGATTAGTCTTGTGGTTATATACCCAGGAGTAATATGACTGGGTCAGGTGGTAGGTTCATTTTGAGTCTGCTTTCCATAGGGGTTGTACAAGTTTGCATTCCACCAGCAGTGGATGAGTGTTCCCCTTTCCCCAGCATTTGTTATCCTTTATTTTCTTGATCAAAGTCATTCTTACTGGAGTAACATGAAGTCTCAAAGTGGTTTTAATTTGTATTTCTTTAATTATTACCGATATTGAGCACTTCTTTAAGATGTTTCTCAGCCATCTTTACTTGTTCATTTGTGAAGTCTCTGTTACTCCATCTTTTGAATGAGTCGTTTGTTTTATTGCTCCTTTGATTTTTGAGTAGTTTATATACTCTGAATGTTAATGCTCTGTCAGATGTATAACTGGTGAAGGTTTCCTCCCACTCTGTGGGTTTTCTCTTCACTTCTTTGTTCCTTTTGCTGTACAAAAGCTTTTGAGTTTAATAAGGTCCCACTTGTCAGTTGTTCGCCTTATTTCCTGTGCATCTGCTGTCTGATTTAGAAAGTCTTTTCCTATGCCTATGTCTTAGAGGTTACTGCCAACATTTTCTCCTATCATTTCAGAGTTTCAGGGTTCACATTGAGATCTTTGATCCATTTGGAGTTGATTTTTGTACAGGGTGAGAGGTAGGGGTTTAATTTTATTCTTCTACAAAGACTAGATAATTAAAATGAAGTTCTTTGGGTAAGATAAGTAGGAAGAGAGAAATAATCCTCCCTCCATATAGAAGAATTCGCTCTCTTTCTTGAGGGCTAGTTAATGAGTTGGCTCCTTTAGGCTGTAATTAATTTATCTAAGAGTCGGGGAAGAAGTAGGGAGGTACTGTGAAGATGCTCGCCAATTTCCTAAGTATTTCTCAGCTGGTTTTATGAAAAGCTGTTCTGGTTATTGCTGATGGGCTCAGTTGGGAACCAGGATTTGATGCTCTATTCCTATGACTGACCTTACTGTTTTGGTGTGATGAGGAAAAAAAAAAGTTGAAGGTGTAAAGCTTAAAAACCCGTTTTCCAGCCAGGTTTGGTGGTGCACACCTTTAATCCCAGTTCAAGGACAGCCTGGTCTACAGAGTGAGTTCCAGGATGGATGGGGCTACAGGGAGACCCTGTCTCAAAAAGAAAAAAATCTATTTTCTCAAGGGCCTTTCCATCTGAGTAGTCACTTGATCTTGTTCAGGCCTGACTTTCTGTCCATTGGCCTTTACCTCCTCAACCCAAAGGAAAAGGAGTGCGTTGACCTAGTATGTTAATTTTCAATCTATATTGTAACTCGTACTCTTTTTTTTTGGGGGAGGGTCTTTTTGAGACAGGGTCTCCCTGTAGCCCCAGCTGTCCTGGAACTCACTCTGTAGACCAGGCTGGCCTTGAACTCACAAAGATCCGCCTGCCTCTGCCTCCCAAGTGCTAGGATTAAAGGCATGCGCCACCACGCCTGGCTAACTTGTACTCTTTTTTTTTTTAATTAACATTTTTTTTATTGATGCTTTGTGCATTTCATACATCATTTTCCAATTCAGTTCAGGCATATTTCCCTTTCCCTTCCCCCCACCCCACCCCATCCCAGATCATGCATTCTGCCATAACTGTCCTGCATCTTTCTCTGTTTTTTTTTTTTTCATTTTTAGCTATAAGTGATAATCCATGAGTACAGGCATCCTTCATGTAAAACCAATTTGCAGGCTGTTGTGCCCAAACCCCACAGCCCCACCATCCAGCGGTGGGTGAGGGGTTGTATGTTCAATCAAGTTGATCAAATGAGTGTCCAGACTTCATTGTTGTAGTTTCACCATTTCACCCCAATTGCAGCCCTTACATTCTACCACGCCCCCTCTTCCACAGATTGTTCCCTAGGCTTAGAAAAGGGGCACAGGTGGATGAGAAGCTAAACAGTCTACTTTCTCTGGAGCTGTTGTCTTGGACTCTGGTCAATTCTGGCTGTTTCCTTTCATGGGCTGACAGTTTGTCCAGGAATAACCTTTCGATCCTACTAATGAAGCACAAGCAATTAGATATATAGGTATTTAAACAGCACTAATAGTTATGGTAGGTTACTTTGGTATAGACACATATGTTTGGATGATATGTTAATCCATGAATTACATTTTTTCCTGTTAAATATAACAGGGAAACTTGTACTCTTTTTACCTCCAAGTATGTTCTATCACCCACTGAAAGAGATCATCAGTATAGGCATTTTTTATTTACAAATTCAAAGTATGAAAGAATTGCCATTTCTTTTATGTTGTAGCACTAGGAGTGTAAGAACAAGGGCAGTCTTAATTACAAGGTGTAGTTTGACATGGAAAATTCTTTCAGAGCATCTGTTTCCACTGCACAGGGGAAATGAAGTGAGTGTGGTGACTATACTCCTTAGGTATCCTTAATGTAGTTCGCTGGCCCTCTTCTGACACAGTCTGGCATTTTGCTGGGGATAAACTTTCACCTGGATAGTAATAGCACACATGGAGTAAAAAATGAGAAATGGTAGTTATCACTACCTTGTGCATCAGAGGACTAGCAGAAGGAAAGGACTAGCAGGGGTGGACTGACCAGACTATGAAGCTTAGCATGGGCTTTGAACCTTCTGAACACGTTTGCCTTGCTTCTCTGGTTGCTGTCCATTGGCCTAGGCGTCTCTGGCCCCTTCAGCCCTGATTTGGCTTGTTGGCATTGTCTTGGCATTCAAAGTCTTTCTTGTAATTCATGAAGTCAATCCTTGCTGTTCCTTGCTGGTGATACTCTGAGGGCCGTGGCTAGGGAAGGCTAGCATAGAAAGAAAGGACCAACAGTAGATGGTTATAGTAGTGTGTAACCACCAACAGGAATGTGTTGGATTGCTTACTGGGATGAAGACAACATATACAATTGGGAAGACAGGTCTTAATTCATGATGAAATCTAGGGATTTCTCAGCTTTACCATGGTGCAGAATTGATACTCATTCAGTATAAACTATATTCTGAGTTTTGGTCTTTTCCTAGGTTAATAATGTGTGGCACAGTATTCTCTTACACTGCTGGGTAGTGGCAGTAAGTCACAGCTCCCAGTCATCCGTGCAATCACAAGGGTGAATAACTAGCACTCCACAGTGTACTGTGTTGTTAAGATGTAGTGTCCAATAGGTTAGTTGTGTTTTAAAATTATGATATTTTCACTTTTCCATGCAGTTTAGTAAGATGCAGTCCATCCTAAGTCAAATAGTTTGTGTGTTATAAAATCCTATTAACTTGTTCCTTCCTACTTCCTTGGGAGCTTGCAAAGAATTAGTTGGCTTTGGATTTTCAAGGAAGAATTAATAATTGCTGTCTTCTGATTCATAGCCGTAGAGGAGGAATATAAAGCAGTATTTCAAACCCAAACTATATCTTTTTCTCACTTCCACCTCCTCCTCCTCCAACCTATACCAACCTGTCTTGGTAAGCCAAACTATATCTCAATGAAGTCTAGGCCAATGTAAGTATATTACCTGCTATGTAGCCATAACAAAATACTACAGTCTGGATAGTTAAAACAATATAAATTAATTTTCTCACATTTTTATTAGTGAGAAGTTCAAAATCAAGTGTAGGCTGGGTTGAGGGTACCAGTCAGATTGGGTTAGGATCTACCCAAAGGATGCATTTAAAGGCTTTGTCTCCAAACAAAATCATATTCTGAAGTAGTAGAGATGAAGAAATCAACAAATGAGCCCAGTGTGGAGGCACATGCCTTTAGTCTCAGCATTAGAGACACAAAGGCAGAAGGAGCTCTGAGATCGAGACCAGCCTGGTCTCCATAGCTAATCCAGGCCAGTTGGGACTACAGGGACACCCTTTCTCAGAAGACTCCCCATCAGGAAGTTCTACAGATGAGTGAAGGAGGGAGTACACACTTGAGGCCAAGCACCAGATGTATGATGCCCAGAGAAGCAAACTTGCTTTGTCCTTTCATTTTAGACTTTGACGATAGCATGTTTGTTAAGACCTCAACTCCTGAAGAGTGGATCACACAAGGAGACTATTACGCCAAGCACCAGTGCTGGAAGGTAAGGGGCTGGGCCAGGAGCCAAGGGTGAGAGATGTCTGCCTGCTGCTCTTGACAGACACCATGGACAGGTTTCTTACCATCGCATTGGTCAGCAGGACAGGGTGAGGATAAAGGTTATTGTGCCCTTTCTTAGGAACCATCAGGTTATCCTGAGAGGAGAGCTCCCTGTGTGCTCCCTCCCATCAGTGCAGGCAAAGTGTCAGCACATACTGTAGAGAGGTGGAGGGTCATGGCCTATGCCCTGGCAGGAACCCTCTTATTTATTGATTGATTTTTATAGTTCTATAAACCCATCTTGGGCCCAATATTATTTTATTTCTTCTCTGTGACAGCTGCAGCTTAAGAGACATTCCTCTTTGTAGTTGAACAATGGCTACCTTATTAGCTCCAAGCACCCCATTCTGCTCAGCAGCATCCCTCATAGGAATGAGGGCAGGCCCCTGATTCTTGTGGATCTCTTTTTAATCCAGAGTCCTCAGTGACTTCCTTAATACTTCTCATTGGTTGGTACTAGGTCACATGCCCTTCATCGCTGCAGAGTACTCTGGGATTGGAGTCCTGCCTGGAAGTTTCAACTTTATGTAGATTAGATTCTACTATATGGCAAGACAGGCTGGAGAATGCTGTGGGCAGCAGCAGAAGCCATCACCACAGGCTGAGCCCCTCAGAAACACACTTCCCAGAGCTGACTGCCCAGCGTGCTTGGGTGCCTGGGTGCCCATGCCATGCCTGCAGATGCAGTGCTTCCTGAAAGAGGAGTTGTACTGGGTTTGAGCACATGGCTTTCTTCCCTTTAGTGCCTCATGTTGGGCATCCAGCTTTTTGAGTGTCACAAAGATGCCTGCAGTTTCTCTTCTACCTCTGAACATTGTGAGGCAGTGATTTCTCTGGGGAACTCTTTCTGTTGTTCTAGAAATTCTTCTTATTGGAGTCTGAAAATCTAGGTCCGAGCGAAGGGACTACACAGTAGTGAGGACCCTGAAACTGCAAATTAGAACTGAGTTGAAGCCATGCTTTGAGATGCCTGTGGTCTCATATACCTGGGAGAAGGAGCTCTCCAAGTTTCTTAGCTCCAGTTCCTAGAAGAATATTGTCTGTGATGACAGGAAAGTTTACATCTGTAGAAAATAACTTACATTGAGGTTTATTAGTTACCTGTTGCTGGGTAAGAATAACCTCCCAAACTCAGTGGCTTAGCACAGATAATTTGTGCTGCGTCCTGTTCTGTGGATTGGTTGAGTTCAGCTGAGTATTCTTCTAGACTGTCCTGGGGAATTCATGTGTCCACACTCAGCTTCCAGCCAGTTGCAAAGAGATGCTTCTGAGTATTGGCTGGTGCCTGGCTCTGGTGAGAGGGTCATTGCGGGGTGTGGGGGGGGCAGGTTTCCTAGAACACTTGTCTCACATCCTTCAGCATATCAGATTGGGCTTGTTCATGCGATAGTAGGACTCAAGGAGTGAGCAGAAGTATGTCAGTCTTTGAGGCCTGGTCTTAGAGTTAGTTCCATTCCACTGCCCCTGAATTCTCTTAGTTAGATAAGTCACAGTCCACATAAAAAGACAGGGAGATAGGCAGCAGTGCTGATTGCAGTGGTAGGAGAAACTGCAAAGGTTTCCCGTTAAGGAGTGTGGGCAGAGACCAGGGAGTGAAGGACTCTGGCCATCTTTCTAACTTGTTACATGAGATGAGGAAACAGAAATTATACTATTATAGATTTGATAAGTATGAAAAGTCATTAATATATGTAATATTTAGCTGCAGACATTGAGTGAGCTCTAAACTTTATTCATTGTTTTTCCTTTTTATAATAGTAAAGAAATACTGAACATTTGGCAGTAGTAAAACCAAAAATTTTTTGGCAGGGTGGAGGGTGGTGGTAGGGAGGGAACTGCGAGATAAGATGGGCAGCAGGTATGGGTATGGAATTAGAAAACTACAATATATAAAGTTACCCTTTATTCCTTCCAGAACATCATTGGTGTTGCCCATATGTGTTGTCCATGGATTTCCAATTATTTATCCCTTCGAAAATACTTTTTGAATGTTTGAATCTAAAATTTTTTTAGGGGAGCCGGCACAGATGAGAATGTTATAAAAAGCCTTCTCCTCGCCTGACTTTATTTTGACCCCGCTAAAGGACTTCAGGACTCAGGTGGCTTATTGAGTTTTTGGCTGCATGTCAATGAATGTTTCAGAACCACCATACAAGACCATTCATTCAACAAATAATTGTTGAGCTATGGGCCAAACATTATGTTAGATTCTAGGAATATGATGGTGAGCAACAGAGGCACATAGATGAGTTCCAAGTTCAGTTGTTGCAGTGTCACAGATGAGAACCAGCTGCCCCCAGAGCCACCTGTCCCAGACATAGGAAGTCAGGAAAGCCTTTGTTAAGGAAGGGGGCTTTGAGCTGAGGCTTGCAGAGTAAGTGAAGTTAGTTAGGCAGAGAAAGGGAAGGAAGAGCATCTCAGTTAGAACAGTGCATGCAAAGACCCCAGGGTGGGAAGGAGTATGGTGCACAGGTCCCAGGAGTGGACAAGGCCTGAGGGGCTAGGGAGGCAGGAGCAAAAAGTGCTTTGTCAGCAAGTCTACTTGGTGCCTCCATGCCCGCACTGAAGCCTAATGCTGGGCATGGGGTGAGCTTTCTGCTCCTGTGTCCTGTCCTGAGACACATGCAAGCATTCCTATTTAGAAGAGCAGCTATCTGCTGGCCTGGATTTGGGTTATGGTCAGGGACCTCTGATACTAGTTTGCACACTTCCTTGTTAAGAGGTTTGTTCATAAAGATCCGCATGCTCTGAGAGTCTGGGTGTGTTCTGGTGCTGTCCCTACCACATTTCTACCCTGCTACGTCTACTGCTGTTCCACCAGCACATAGGTTGCCACTGTAGTTAGCAACTATGTCAAAGCCCAGAAAAGCCACTGGGTGATTTTGGGCCCATTGCTTCATGGCTCTGACTGAGGTTGCTACTACACAGCGTGAAGAGGAGAATGTCTCCTGTATGCGGCTGTGGAAGATGAAGCAAAATTGTTATTGTGGTGGCCTATAGAAATACGTAGACACTGTTTTCATGGCTTCTGGCTACTTCCTAATAAAACCTTTGGATGTATTAGCTGGTTCCACTGCTGGGCTCTGTGTTTGGAGAGGCCTCTCTTTAAATTACCTGCACCTTCCTTCTCTTCCCTGTCAGACTGAGCAGGGTGAGACACAGGGCTCTGTGAATAGGAACATAATGCATGCTTTGACTCTTGTTCTGTCATCTTCATTACCTTGCTGGGAACCAAACCTTTGGCCTATTCCAGGTTGCAGCTAAGTGTTACCAGAAAGGAGGTGCATTTGAGAAGGAGAAGTTGGCCCTGGCCCACAACACTGCCCTGAACATGAAATCCAAGAAAGTCAGCCCTAAGTAAGTACTGTGGGATCATGTCAGACGTGGTCTGATGACAGTAGCAGGTGGTATACATATTGGCCAGTGTTTCATGAAAATCCTATTGTGTTTCCTTTCCCCAGGGAGAAGCAGTTGCAGTATTTGGAGCTGGCTAAGACCTACTTGGAATGCAGCGAGCCAAAGCTGTCCCTTAAGTGTTTGAGCTATGCAAAGGAGTTCCAGCTCTCTGCCCAATTGTGTGAGAGGCTAGGAAAGGTATGGCCCCCAAACCAAAGTTGCTCCTCGAAGAATGGGGCTTCCCCTGAACAGATGGAGGGTGGGTCTCTTGACTTCTACTTGTGGCACAGAGAGATTCCAGTCCTTGAAGGAAGGAGAGGCTGGCCCTATTGACTGTGGTCTTTCTTTCTCCACTTGCTCAAGCTCTGAAGACTGTGTCTGTGTGTCTGTGTGTGTCTTTGTGTACATCCACGTCTATATTAATATCATAAGGAAGCCAAATCTTCAAACCAATAGCAGGTGGGCATTAGAATTTTAAAATATTTATTATTTTTATTTTATGTGTATGAGTGTATGTTGCCTGCATATGTCCTGGAATGCCTGTGGAGGTCATAAGAGGGTGTAAGAGTCACCTGGAGCTGGAGTTGTGGACAGTTGTTAGCTGCCATGTGGGTGCTGAGAACAGAACCTAGGTCTTCTGCAAGAGCAGCCAATGCTGTTAACCACTGCCATCTTTCTAGCCTTGCATGAGGATGTTTTTGCTTTCTCTTTCTGTATACTCATAGTCTAGAGTCAACTTAAATAGGTTTGTGTTAATGTGGAAGTTTTTGCGTTCCCAGTAATTACCCTAGATTTTCACTGTCTACTTAGCCATGTGCAGTTCCTTGATTTAAAATTAAATGAATTAACAGGAAATAAAGTTTTGCACCCTTATGATCACTAGCCACAGTGTGAGGGGGCTCATTGTTGCAGAACAGCATCATTGCTGAGAGCTCTGTTGGGCAGAGCTGCTAGTCTGGAGCATAGCTACCCATAGAGTGATCAGCGAGCTGGCGGTAGGCTACAAACAGCTGTTTGCAGTAGGATTAAAATAGGTAAATGGAAATTTTTTTTTGGTCTTTTTGAGACAGGGTCTTCCTGTAGCCCCAGCTGTCCTGGAACTCACTCTGTAGACCAGGCTGGCCTTGAACTCACAAAGATCCACCTGCCTCTGCCTCCCAAGTGCTAGGATTGAAGGTGTGCACTACCATGCCCGGCTGTAAATGGAAATTTTTTATAGCCATGTTGTTTTGCTTGACATCCAAGTGGTGATCATTTTCTCAGAAATTTCTTTAAAATTGTTTTTCAATTTTTTCGTATGTGTGGCATGTGTGTTAGGTGTATGGTGCACATATGTGTGCATGCAGTTGTGTGCACATGCCTGTGGCGGCTCCTCGTTAGTGTTGGGAAACATCCTATTTTGCTCTTCCACCCTATTCATGGAGTCAGGTGTCCTCAGCCAAACTCAGATCTCCCTGATATGGCTGGTCTGGACAGCCACCTTGCTCAGTGGATCCCCCATCTTTAATTTTCAAGGCTGCCATGGCCACCAGGCTTTTCTTGGGGGGAGGTCTTTTTGAGGCAGGGTCTCCCAGCTGTCCTAGAACTTGGTATGTAAGCCAGGCTGGCCTTGAACTCAGAGGTCTGCCTTCCACTGCCTCCTGAGTGTTGAAATTAAAGGAGTGTGCCATCACACCTAGGGTCCGCCAGGCTTTTAAGTGGGTCTAGGGGAAACATGCTTGTGGGGCAAGCAATCTTCCCAACCCAGCAGTTCCTTTTTAATATGTCAGCTGTGATGAAGTAGAAAATCTGGCAGTTGAAGAAGCTGTTCTAGAAAGCATCTAGCTGTGAGCTGTTCTGTCTTCTGTCACAGGCTTCCTACTCTCCAGTTGCAAGGCAGGTTTTTGTGTCTGTCAGTGGGGTGATTTCTAGGATCTCTGAGTATGGAGTGAGGGGTAGAAGATGGAACCCACTGAGAAATTCAAAGTGTGGGTCTAGGTTAGTATCTGAGAAGGAGATAAGGTCCTCCCAATGTTGCAGACCTGGATCCATGTTTAGTATGGGGGTGCGACCTGTAGGGATGTGGAAGATGAGATGGAATAGAGATGCTGCATTTCAGTGGGAATGGTTTTTTAGATCCCACATTCCAAGAGGTAGGATAGTTTCCAGCCTTTTCTGTTTCTATAGCCTCTGCCCTCCAATCTTTAGTACCATTGGCTTGAACTCTAATCAGAGGCTACATGAGACAGACCTTGCCCATCACTTTCTCCACTGTGTGTACTGTGATTGAAGAGCCAGATATCCCTTCCTGTCTCTTTAACTTGCCCTTGATCTCATGTGCATGCATTGCTACAGATAAAATACTGGTGCTTTCCATTTAAGCTTATCTAAGTAGCATCTTCTGTGCTTTTGCTTTTCCTATTTTTCCTATTATGTTAAGCTCTGGCCATGTCTGTCTTTGACACTGGTAGTATTTCAGAGTGAGCATTCACTGTATTATTAGCCCATTTCCCCAGTAGAGAAAGTCCAAGTTCCTACTCATGCCTGGCTGCCACACACAACACTGTGGTGTAGCACATCTCAGTATAATCCTGCTAGAGCCCTTTATGACATGTTATTAGAGGGGGCTTTTTGCTCTGGGTTATACAGCTACTGAACTTTGGTTACTAGGTATGACTGACTCTCCAGAATGGCGATACCATTTTGTGCATAAGAGTTCCCCACATCCTTGGCCCTTTTAGCAGATTCTGATTTTTGAAGAAAAAAAAGTTGATTGTTTGAGCTGAGCCCGGTGGTGCACACCTTTAATCCCAGCATTAGGAAGGCAGAGGCAGCTGGATCTCTGAGTTCAAGGCCAGCCTGGTCTACAGAGTGAGTTCAAGGACAGCTGGGGCTACAGGGAGATTCTGTCTCAAAAAAAGACCCCCCATAAAAAACCTCACAAAAAACAGTGGATGTTTATTACTATGGATTTCATTTGCATTCCTTTGGTTATAACAAACTTGAACACCTTCACTTGTTAATCATTCAAGTTTTCCCTGTTGCAAACTGCCAGTTTATATCTTGTGAGTGTTTTTTGTCCTGTTTCTTTTTTTTTTATTATTATTTTTATTTTTAACATTTTTTTATTGATGCTTTGTGCATTTCATACATCATTTTCCAATTCATTTCAGGCACATTTCCCTTTCCCTTACCCCCCACCCCCACCCCAACCGAGATCATGCATTCTACCATAACCGTCCTGCATATTTCTCTTTTTTTTTTTTCATTTTTTAGCTATAAGTGATAATCGATGAGTACAAGCATCCTTCATGTAAAACCAATTTGCAGGCTGTTGTGCCCAAACGCCCACAGCCCCACCTTCCAGGGAGGGTCAGGTTGATCAAATGAGTGTCCACACTACATTGCTGCTGTTTCACCATTCACCCCAATAGCAGCCCTTACATTCTACCACGCCCCCTCTTCCACAGATTATTCCCTGGGCTTAGAAAAGGGGCACAGGTGGATGAGAAGCAGAACAGTCCACTCTCTCTGGAGCTGTTGTCTTGGACTCTGGTCAATTCTGGCTGTTTCCTTTCATGGGCTGACAGTTTGTCCAGGAATAACCTTTCGATCCTACTAATGAAGCACAAGCAATTAGATATATAGGTATTTAAACAGCATTAATAGTTATGGTAGGTTACTTTGGTATAGACACATAT
>VZQC01002694.1:263326-322047 GCA_009823505.1 Rhizomys pruinosus
GTCCTCTGCAAGAGTATTAGGTGCTCTTATACACTAGGCCATCTCCCAGCCCCCCTGTCATGTATTCTTCAAAGAACAAATCTTGATTCATGATTTAACTATATTGTTTTCTTTCTTTCATTCATTGATCTCTGCTCTGATTTTTGTCTATTTCTCTTCGTCTGCTCCGTTGGGTTACATTTGTGTTGGGTTTTCTTGCAAGATTTTTAGCTGCACGTGTGTTAATCATTCACTTTGCTTCTTTTCTGTTTTTTTTTATGATACGGCACTGTAGAGCTTTATAAACTTCCCTCTTAGGATGCTTTTATAAAGCTGCCTCCCATAGATTTTGCCTCTGCTTGTTTGTTTATCATTGTCATCAGTTCCAGGAATGTTTTATTACATTCTTTATTTCTTTCTTGACCCACTCATTATTCAGGAGGGGTGTGTTTTAGTCTCCATATGTTTCACAAGGTTAATTGTAGGATTGCTATTCCTGTGTTGATCATTGAGTTTTATTGCCACTGTGTCTTGATCAGAATGGATAGATTATTTCATGCTTTTCTATATATTCCTGTTGAGTTTGTTCCTGGTTCCCAGTATTATGGGTCCTGTTTGCAGAGAAGTTCCATAGTTGCTGAGCTAAGAAAGTGTATTCTCTTGGTGATGCGTGGAAATATTTGATAGATGTCTGTGAGCGTCCATTTGCGTGTTTGTAGGTCATTTAGTTCAGTGGTCTCCTGTTTATCCTTTGTCCTGTTTGATCTGTCTAGGGGACTTAAATTGGGGTATTGAAGTTTCCCCACACTAGTCAGTGTTCGGTGGCGTTAACCTGTGCCTTGAGATCCTAAGAATGTCTTTTTAAAGGTTTGCGGCTGCACGGTGTTTGGTGCCATATATATGGGTTTATGGTTCGTATGAAATCTTCATTCACTTAATTGCGGGTTATAAAGATTAATAGGCCCTACTTTGTCTCTTTTGATTTCTTTTAGCTTTTGAAAGTCATATTTAGTCTGATATATTAGAACAGCCCACTGCTTTCTTTTTGGTATACCATTGTGCTTGAAATACTCTCATTCCATCCTTCACCTTAGTTGTGCTCTTATCCTCTGGAAATTGAGATTGGGTTTTTGTAGACAGCGCATATAGATGTGGTTCTTGTTTTCCTTAATCCTCTCTCCCAGTCATATTGCCTTTTTAGGGACGTTATAGCCCAATTAATCTTTAAGGTTATATGGAAAGATGGATGTTCACTTCCTTTCATTTATTATCCATTTGGACTTCTAGCTCTGATTGCTCCTATGGTTTTGTCGTCTTTATTAGTTTCTTTTCTAGGTTGTTGCAGGATTGTTGCTCTCTCTCTTCTTGCCCGTTTTTAATTGCTTCCAAGTATGTTTTATGAAAGGAGGTTTGCGTCTTTCCATCCATTGATATAGATTCCATACAATCTGTGTTCCATTAGTCATGGAAGATTTTTCTCTCTCCTTCAACTATAATCGACATTTTTTGCTGGGGGTTTAAAGTATTTCTGGGTCTGCTGATCGTAGTTCCATTAACACTTGGAATGCTTTGCTCCATGTTCTTCTGCTTTTCATAGTTTGCACCGAGTAGGAGTCAGTTTTAATTTTGATGGGTTTCCTTTGTATGTGACTTGTTTTTCTTCTGTAGCTCTCAGAATTTTGTCTTTGTTGTGGGCATTCTTAGCATTTTAACTATGATTATGGCGTGGGGTTTATTCTGATCTGTCTCTATTGGCGGGTCCATGTTGCTTCTTGCTTGATTTACTTGGGTTGTCTATTTTTAGTTGGGGAAATTTTAATCTATCATTCTGGTCGAATCTCTGATCAATTACTATGTATTTCTTGATATGTCTTCCCTCCTCTATTCCTTATGATGCGAGTCGGGGCGTTTTGATCTTTTCATAGTGGTCCCATTTCCTGGTTGTTCCCACTTTTGGTATTAATTTTCATAATCTTTATTTTGAGCTTTTTAATTGCTCTGTTTTATCTTCCAGATCTGATATCTTTGTTCTGCTTCCTCATTCTACTTCTGGCAGGCTTTTTCCTTCTTTCCTCTGATTGACCATATCTGTGTGTTCTATCTCCTTTTTCGTTTCATCCTGCGATTTCTTCTTTAGTACTTCCATTTCCTTTTTGAGCTTCTCAATCTCTTCTTGGTGCTTCTCAATCTCTTCTTGGTGCTCCTTACTTCGTTGGTTGGCTTCCTTTTTCAGTGTTTCTACTTCCTTTCGGAGTTTGTTTTTTTCTCCCTCTAGTTCTTTGTGGAGTTTGTCGGTCTGTTCCTTTAGTTCTTTCCGAAGTTTGTCATTGTATCCCTCTAGGTCCTTTTTGAGTTTTTCGTTCTCTCTCTTTAGTTCTCTGTGTTCTTTATTTTTTTCTCCCTCTAGTTCTTTCTGGAGTTTGTCAATTTGTTCCTTTAGTTCTTTTCGATGTTTGTCATTGTATCCCTCTAGGTCCTACTGGTTTGGTAGCGCTTAATGCAGGATTTTCCTGTGCCTTTCCCATGTTGTCCCTTCGTGTTCCTGGCATGTGGGCTTCCCTTTTGAGGTTCAGATCACAAATACCTTTTCACTATGTTAGGGGATAGTTTTACTTTCCTCCTTTAGATAATTTTTCCCCCTTTCCTCCTCCTTGTTTATGGAGTATTGACTTGTCTAGTTTTCAATTTTGTAAACCACTGTTCTCTTCTTGCTCTGAAGGTTCTCCAAGAAAAGGTCCACTTGGATTCTCATCAATCTCCGGGGGGGGGGAATGCCTGATCTAGCCCATGCCCCGGCAGCCCGCACAAAGGTGCAGAGCACTAGCCCACTGGCCGCCGGACCCTCCGGCCCCGGCGACAAAGAAAGACGTAGTGCGGTCCCACCCACGACCCCCTACCTGCGGCAGAGGCTTGCCCAGGTAACTTCCCTGCGCCCGCACAAAGATGCAGAGCACTAGCCCATTGGCCGCCGGACCCTCCGGCCCCAGCGACAAAGAAAGACGTAGGGCGGTCCCGCCCACGACCCCCTACCTGCGGCAGAGGCTTGCCCAGGTAACTTTCCTGCACCCGCACAAAGGTGCAGAGCACTAGCCCACTGGCCGCCGGACCCTCCGGCCCCAGCGACAAAGAAAGACGTAGGGCGGTCCCGCCCACGACCCCCTACCTGCGGCAGAGGCTTGCCCAGGTAACTTCCCTGTGCCCGCACAAAGGTGCAGAGCAGTATCCCACTGGCCTCCGGACCCTTTTTTTGTCCTGTTTCTAAGGAAGTCTTTTCCTTATGGCTGTAGGATTCCTTTTTATGTTCTAGGCCTGAAAATTTTTGTAAGGTAGCTACTAGTCATATGTGGCTACTTAATATTGAAGTTAAATTTTAAAATTCGATTCCTAGATCACACTACCCACATATTAAGGTTTCAGTTCAGATGTAAGTGGCTAGCAGATGGGACACTTCTGTTCTCTCAGAGAGCTCTGTTGGGCAATGCTACTCTCAGTTTTAAAATTGGTTTTCTTCCCTCCTGCCCCCTTTGTTTTCCTGTGCTGGAAATTGAACCTGAGGCCGCACAAGTTAGGCAAGCATTTTACCACTAAGCTATGTCCAAACCCTTAAAATTGGTTTTCTGTAAATTTTATTTCATGTGCCCTTTAACAGCTTTGTAATCATCAAATTCATCAGTTTTTCCCTAAAATTTGTGTGTTTGGGGTTTGTTGAAACATTTTTTTCTTTTGTTTTTTTTTTAATTTATTTTTGTATGTGTATGAATGTACTGTCTGCATATAGGTTTGTGCACCTATGTTGTGCAATGCCATGGAGGTCAGAAGAGGGTGTCGGATTCCCCTAGAACTGGAGTTAAAGATGGTTCGGTGCTGGGGATCGAACCCCAGTCCTCTGCAAGAGCGGTCAGCGCTCTTAACCACTAGGCCATCTCTCCAGCCCCTGTTGAAACATTTTTTTACTTCCATGTCACAAATGTATTTTCATATATTTTGCTCAATAGTTTTCATATTTAAATCTTTTAAGTCATCTGGAGTTTACCTTTATTTATAATGTGACATGGGGTTTAGCTTTTTTGTTTATAGTTTTCCTAATATTATCTATATTATAGTTTTAAATGGATTCTAAAATAGTAGAATTATTATTCATGGTATTATTTAACTTTTTCAAATTTATTTTATTTAATTTTTTATTTTGTATCCATGAGTGTATTGCTTGCATGTATGTAGATGCACTGATGTTGTGCAGTGTTCAGAGGTGAGAAGAGGGTGTCAGATTGGATTCTCCTGGAACTGAAGTTACAGACATTTGCCAGCCACCATCATGGGTGCTGGCAGTTGAACCCAGGTCTTCTGCAAGAGCAGTCAGCTCTTAATCACTGAGCCATCATCTCTCCAACCTCAGCTTCTTTTATTTTTAATTATGTAACTCTGTGTGATATGTATGCATGTGAATGCAGGTGCCTGCAGAGGCCGGAGGCATCAGATCCCCTGGAGCTTGAGTTATAGGCAGCTGTGAGCTGCTTGATGTGGATGCTAGGAACTAAACTTGTGTCATTTGTTTTTTTTTGGTCTTTTCTAGACAGGGTCTCCCTGTAGCCCCAACTGTCCTGGAACTCACTCTGTAGACCAAGTTGGCCTTGAACTCACAAAGATCCGCCTCCCTCTGCCTCCCAAGTGCTAGGATTAAAGGTGTGCGCCACCACAGTACTTGTTTCATTTGTAAGATCAGTTCTTGCTTTTAACTCCTGAGCCATCTCTCTGGCCTGTAGTGGTTTATTTTTAAGGTAAAAAAAATCAGAGTAAATAAAAGTAAAATTGTTTTCTGTTCTAGATAAGAGATGCTGCCTATTTCTATAAGCGAAGCCAGTGTTACCAAGATGCTTTCAGATGCTTTGAGCAGATTCAAGAATTTGATCTTGCACTCAGAATGTACTGCCAAGAGGAGCTCTTTGAGGAAGCTGCTATTGCAGTGGAAAAGTAGGTGGTTTTATTCTTTTGCTCCCTCCCTTCCTCTCCCTTCTCTCAGGGGTGGTTATTCTGGCGCTTCTGACGTGGCCTGACCATGCCAATCCCTTTTACTTGAGTAGAGGACTTGGTGCAGTGGTGGAGCTCCTTGAGAGCAAGACGCTGCCTCCCAGCCTCTTGACGGGCTCTGACACAGCATGGTGAGGAGAGAGGGCTGAAAAAGATGATATGCACAGTGTGTTTGATACAGGATGTACTGACTTCAGTCAGTAGAATAGAAGGACCCTTAAGCTTCATCGGTCAACATGAATTTAACCACATATTCACTTAGTAAAAGAAAAATTGCAAGTTAGATAAGACAACAGGCTGCTACCAGTTGTTGGTGTTCATAGCATTCATTTCATCCTTTCTCACTGTCACAGTCATATTACTCAAATTGTTGTCATACTATAGTTTTGACTATGCATAAATTTTGTCCTACAGGTTGACTTTCAGATTTAATTTTCACTTGCTTGAGTTGTACTTCCATAGTATTTCACTGAATAAGCACACTAATGCCTGATCATTTTGAACAAGGAGCTTATTTACTAGTAACTGGACAATGAAGAATTTCTAGAACTGCTTAAGTACTTGACAGGTTTAGGTCCATTCTATAATATCTGTTTGTTGGAGGTTTATTCAAGTTGTTCTCCATTGTATTTTAGAGGGACTTCCTTATTGTGGCAATGACAATTGACATTCATATCCTCTGTTTTTGTAGATATGAGGAAATGCTAAAGACTAAGACTCTTCCCATTTCCAAGCTGTCTTATTCTGCCAGTCAATTTTACTTGGAAGCTGCTGCAAAGTACCTGAGTGTAAATAAAACCAAGGAAATGATGGCTGTCCTTTCGAAGCTTGATGTAGAAGACCAGCTGGTGTTCCTGAAGTCTCGGAAACGCCTCACAGAAGCAGCAGACCTGCTGAACAGGGAAGGCCGGAGAGAAGAGGCTGCTCTGCTCATGAAGCAACATGGCCACCTCCTGGAAGCTGCCAGACTCACTGCCAACAAGGACTTTCAGGCCTCGTGTCTGCTGGGAGTTGCCCGTCTCAATGTGGCCAGAGATTCTGACATAGAACATACAAAGGCTATTCTAAGAGAAGCGCTTGATCTCTGCTATCAAACCAGCCAACTGTCAGGCATTGCAGAGGCCCAGTTTTTGCAAGGGATCATCCTGAGAGACTTTCAGAAGCTCAGAGATGCCTTCATCAAATTTGACATGCTCAACCACTCAGCTGGAGTTGTGGAATCTCTCTATGAAGCGGCCAGCCAGTGCGAGTCTGAGCCTCAGAAAGTTCTGGCCCTGGCTCCGGGGGGCTTGGAAGTCCTTCTCAATTTGGTCAGGGCCCTTAAAAGAGTGACTAACAATGCTGAGAAAGAAATGGTCAAATCTTGTTTTGAGTTTTTTGGAATTTCCCAGGTGGATGCCAAGTATTGTCAGATAGCCCAGAATGAGCCTGGGCCCATATTGAGAATAATTTTTGAATTGGATTTGACCTTGAGTGAGAAGAAGACAAAGGATCCTTTCTTGATAATGACTGACCAAGTGAAATTAGCTCTGAACAAGCATCTTTTGAGCAGACTGTGTCAGATCACGCAGATCCTACTTGCAAAGACCTATCCAGGAGTCTGCATGAGATTTATTGTGGGCTTAAAGTGTGAGAATGAGCAGTGTGAAGATTTCCACAGGCCGCTGAGGCGCTGTGAGGCCAAATGCATGGTTCAGTCAAAAATGCACCTGGTGGCAATCAATGGGTTGCTTCTGGAAGCCAAAAAAGTATTCCCTAAAGTCCTAGCAGAAGAACTTGAGGAAATTGATTGTATTTTGTCTACAGATATGTATAGCCTTTGCAAATCCTTCCTGAATGTCCTCTGCCCTAGGCATTTCCATCAGAGAGTACTGTCAGAAAACCCTATGGCCTGTAAAGAAATCCTCAAGACAAATTACAAGTCCTTCCGATCCTACCGGTTTGCCTTGAAAGAGTACATCTATGACCTGTTTCAAAATGAAAGTGCACATAGCCGCCGGGAATCCACAGATCTGTGGCTGAGGGCCATGCAGACTTTCCTTCTCTCCTCCGGCTACCCCGAGGACTTCGAAAAGCTGCTCCACCAGGAGGAGGACAGTTACAACCGGGAGCTGAAAGCCCTAGAGTCCGACAAAGAGGAAAAGGGTAGGGGGAGAGGTGGCAAAATTAAAGGAATAGAAGGGAAATTCGGCATGCTGGTGCCCAACAAGGAAGATGAAAGTACAGAGAAGTCTCATTTGTGCTTCATTCGGCTGCTGGAAAGTTCCATGGAGCAGCTCTACGTGCATAGAAACCCTGAAAACTATAAGAGGCTCTTCTACCGATTCATGAATGTCCTCATCAAGCGCTGCAAAGAGCCACTCATCCCCAGCATTATCAACACAGTGGTGCTGCTGGAGCTCCAGTTTGTCCACTGCGGAGTGGTGCTGGCCCGCCTCTGGAAGAATGCCGTCCTGTGCCTCCCTAGGAGCTATATCGCACTCCTGCACTACTGGGAGTTCCTGTCCAGCAAGAAGGACAGGGAGCTCACTGATGTGTTCTCTGTCATTCAAGAGTACAAGCCGATGGATGTGACCAGAGCCATTCGGGACTTCCGGTTCCACCTCTCCTACCTCGTCAAGGTGCTGTGTGGTTACGAGAATATGAACTTCAATGTCCTGCTCGATGCCTTCAGTGAAATAGACTATGTGATTTCAGGTGAGGCCGAGCGGACACTGGTGCTGTGTTTGGTGATGCTGGTGAATGCTGAGGAAGTCCTGCAGCCTTTCTGCAAGACACTTCTGTATCGCCACTTCCAGGAGATCCACACAAGGCTGCAGCTGATGAGCATGGATTGGCCAGACCAGGTTCCCCAGAGGCTGCGGAAGGTGGTGCAGCGGGTATTGGTGGCAGTCAGTGTGAAGTCTGTAGCCGAGGCGCTGCAGGATCTGCTCTTTGAGCGGGATGAAGAGTACCTGATGGACTGCCACTGGCGGTGGGACAGTGTGTACACCAAAGGCACTGTGGTCCGTGGCCTCTGTCATGAGGAAGTCAGACTGAACCGCCTGCTCTGTGTGGGCCCTGTGGACCACTTTGCTGAACCAGAATGGGACTTGGGTGAAGACGAGAGGGAAGAGTTGGATGAAGTGGCACTGGAGGAACGAGATCACTTTCTGGCCGCTATCCTTTCCCAGAAGCAGCGCAAGGCCTCTGTGCAGCGCAAGCTACGTAGAGCCTGCCTGGTGGTGTCTCTGTGCATCAGCTGGAGGAGATGGATCCAGACAGAGCATGTCAGGGAAGAGGCCAGGGAGCCCAGGGTTGGGAACTTCAAAAGGGCCGATGTAGACAGGACCCAGTGTGATCTGTGTGGTGTGAAGTTCACCTGCAGCCCTGAGGGCTACTTCGGTCCTGGCAAAGTGTTTGAGGGCGCAGCCTCAGAGGCTGTGGTCCTTCCCAGGGCTGAGCTGGAACGGAGGGAATGCCGTGAGAGAAGCAGTGAGTCCTATAAGCAGCACATTCGCTTGGAAAGCCACCAGAGGCAGCAAGTGGCCTATGAGAAATACCTAGAATTTTTCCATGAGAAGGTGGACCCAGCCATTGAGAAAGGCAAAGTGGTAGTGCAGGACATTGAACAGAGCATATGGATCCGCAGCCACCTGGGGTCCAAGGAACACAGCCACATACTGCAGAGGAAGGTGCAGGAGCACATCAGGAGAGTTCTGGATTTGGTGGAGGAGCTGTATAGGCGGAAGGCCTGGGCTGAAGGTGAGAGCCCTGCAGAGATGGGTCCAGGCTATTTGGGCCCGTCAAATGCTCAGAGTTACAGGGAACTTGGGGTGGTGGACTGTTGTTAGTATTAGCAGAAAGACAGGTAAAGGATGTTCTCAAATTCCAGCAAAGTGTCACTATTGAGACCATTCCCAGGTAAATATTTGTGATTGTCTTAAGCCAGAATGGTTTTCCTAGGTACTGGAGATGAGAAATGATTTGCTAACTAATTCTGTGCAGAATATACAGGGAGAGTGTTTAAAGTCATGAGAAAATTTCTTTCAGATTGCTTTAAGTTGTTCATTTAGTGATCTTTTCGTGAGCATATACTAGGTGCTGAACCCTAGAGTGGGCACTAAAAGTGTATGGGTCTCTTCTAAAGATGGCCCCCTAAATCACACCAACTATGAGCTTTTAATAATAAGAGTTGTTATCTGGTTTTAAATCAAATTTTCTCTTTATTAGCTAGTTACCTTTCAGCAACACTGAAAGTTATATATAGAATTAATAAAATTGCATTTCAAAAGTTCTATAATTCAAACACTTTCCCTGGGTTAGGTCTTAATAACATTTTGACCTCAGATTTCCTTGCAAGGCTTGCCATTGTGGGTCTCCACGGCTACACAGCAACGGCACTGGGGTAGCATTCAAAGCTAGCTCGGTCTTGTGGTGACAGAAGGCAGCTTTGGGTCTCTTACCTAGTAGGAATGTCTCTCCAGTGAAAGCCAGGCTAGCTGTTGGGATGTGTGGTTTGAGTGCTTGATGTTCAGTGGACCCTCTTCTTTGGTTTCTGTAGCAGAGGAGTTGATGACTCGGCAGGTCACAGTCCTGACCCTGTCAGTTAAGGATGCACAGGAGTGGCTGATGAAGACTGAATTCCGCTTAAAAGAGGAAGGTAAGGCCTTTGATGGCTCCCAGGTGAGTCTTAAATGGTTTTGCCAGTGATGTGAGGAGTGGTCCATTCCCTTTCTGGTAGCATCACTCTGGCGAGCCAAACTGTTAGTGACACAATTTTCCCATCTGTCTGTGGGAGCCATTTTTAAAAGCTTGTGGTAGTTGCTAAAAACTTCTGTTGGCAAGGAGCTGTTATCGATGATGTAGTCAGTCTGCGAACTCAGTACAGCAACTCCCTTGATAAATATGTTTGCATATATCAATCTATTCTTTTAGCCAGTGGGGATCTATGTGAATAACTAGTAGGTGCCAGCACTAGTCTGGGTCTGGGGATGCATTTACGAACAAAGCAAATCATAGGGGGAGTTACAGATCTCCCTGCAGAGGGTTCCAAGCTTGTGGACAGTATAGTGGGTTTCTTGCTGGCAGTCAGAATTTTGTCACATTCTATGTGATCTTAGAACGTCTTCCCTCTTGCTCTTTCCGACTGTTGCCCAGTTGGAGCTGGACATATTCCTTCTTGATCAAGTATCTCACTAGGCTCGGTACCTTTTCAATGCTTCTGAAAATCCAGACCCCAGGACAAAGGAAAACTCGGAGGAACTTGGCACAAATGTGCAATAAAGATATGTTTAGCTACTAACAAACTCCTGAGAAGTGTTGATTGAAGAAAAAAGAGATGGAAGCAGGTTTCTTAAGGTGATGACTTGGAGTTACCTTCAGAATGAGCTTCATTAGGAGAGAGAGCCTTGTGACTACTGGGCTATGATTTTGTTTCAAGAGTGAGGTCATTGACATACCAACCCAAGGAACCAGCCTAAAAGAACTTAATTCTGGAGGGTGTTTTCTTTGCTTCCTCTTGGAAAGCAATGCCAGTACTCGAAGACAAGCTCCACCTCACTAGCACCCTGGCAGAGAGCTTTTTCTTTTTCTTTTTTTTTTTAATTTTACTTATTTTTGTATGTGTATGAGTGTACTGCCTGCATGTAGGTTTGTGCACCTGTGTCGTGCAATGCCGTGGAGGTCAGAAGAGGGTCTTGGATTCCCCTGGAATTGGAGTTACAGTCGGTTCTTAGCCGCCACACGGGTGCTGGGGATCGAACCCGGGTCCTCTGCAAGAGCAGTCGGTGCTCTTAACCGCTAGGCTATCTCTCCAGCCCCAGAAAGCTTCTTTACCTTAAAGTAATGATTACAGAAACATCAGGTTTTATTGGATGCTGAACTTCACAATAGAATAGGAAGTTACCTTCTTCATTTTGTTTCTTCTTTTTGCTTCTTAAATAGGTATTGTTCAAGAAGATGATTATGAAAATGAAGTTGAAGACTTTGGTGAGCTCCGTCCTAGAAGGCGGTCACGGAAATGTGGGAAACAGCGAAAATACTAACATTTTCACACAGCTACTGCCTCTTAAACCTTCAGAACATTCCATCCTGTCTTAGAATTTTGAATGCTGGGGCAAAATAGAAAACAAAAAGAATGTGAATTAGTCTTAAGAAGGGATAGGCCACCTCTGCTTTCATTTGTGTTACTTCTCGTTCATTGGTGGCTTAGAGTCTGGTTGCTCCCTCAGCTGCGGGACCTTCTGTTATCCAAGCTGAAGTCTAACAGCATTGCTTCCCCCATACATGTCCAGTTTAGAGGAGTGGTAGCTAAAAGGAGCACTGGGCCTCTCTGCCCCAAGCCTCAGGCCCTCAGGCTCATTGTGACCTAAGTCAGTAGCAGAAGACTTAGCATTTAGATTGTCATGCCTCACCTCAGAGTGCCCCTGCTCTGGGCCAGGAAATCCTTCTATGGATCCCTCATCTCTTCCCATACTGCTGTAACAGAGAGCAGCAGAACCAAGGCATGTGTGCCCAGGGCTCATTTGGGCCTCGCCATCAGCCATCCCTGAGCCCAGGCTCTTTGCTAATTTTCTGTGAGCTGGCTTCTGTGATATATGTTAGCCTTTTTCTCTCTGGCAACTTTTCTGCCCTCCATTTTTTTGTAATCATTCTCAGCTACCTGTGCAAGTCACGGTTAGACTACCTCAGAATGTAGTCAAGCATTCCCCCAGCATCCCTTGGACATCCTTTCCATCTGTGGGAATGTTTGAGGGTATTCCCAGGCTGCCTCTCCAAGGTAGGTCCTACCTTTGCCTTGGCTGTTTAGTAGATGACCTGAAAAGTGCTTTGTGAATAGCCCATACATTGATGTTTCCTGGTTCTCGCTGGCATAATTGACACCCATGCTCAGGCTGACATCTTGAGTTTCTTTCCACTGAGCATTCCAGGTGGGAAGCAATGGACAGGAGGAAGGTAGCCTTCTAACACTTGTTCTGTGGATCACTGCCATGTGGCCAGTAGGCCCTGCCAGAGGGGGTTGACATGGCCTGCCTTTGGGAGGCCTGCGTTCCCCTCCACCACTGCCAGCAGCCACCAGTCTGCTCTCACTTGGGGAGCCTTCATGCCTCCCATGGTCACTGCCCACCCTTTCCCCTCAACCCAGGTTCACACTGCTCTGGGAAGTGTGTCCCTACCACAGAGTTGGCTTTTCCTTCACGTCGCTGCTGCTTCTGCTGCCCACTGTTTGCTCTTCACTGTCTTTCTAGAGACCTTGAAATGTTAGTGTTTATAATTTTTGTTAAGTTGTGTTTCTCATTTTTATTCCAAATTTTTTTATAAACTTGCCAGAAAAACCTAATCAAATACTGCTGTATTAACACATTTTTATAAAGTTATAGCACCTCTCTTACTTGCTGTTGTCCTTTTGTTTATTTCCAGCCTTTAGTGATGGCAAATGGGTGAATCTTGGGCTTGGTTCTGTCCAGCTGCTGACTGACAATGGGCAGAGCAGAAACTTTCTTATACCTGCTAAGGTTAAGAAATTCCAGGTCAGCTGGGCGTGGTGGCTCAGGCCTTTAATCCTAGCACTTGGGAGGCAGAGGCAGGCAGATCTTTGTGAGTTCAAGGCCAGCCTGGTCTACTGAGTGAGTTCCAGGACAGCTAGGGCTACAGGGAGATCCTGTCTCAAAAAGACCAAAAAAGAAAAAAAAAAAAAAAAAGAAATTCCAGGTCAGTGAGGTACAAGAGAGTGCAGGCACTGATGCCGGCAGGAGTTTTGTTTAGGGCAGCTTTCTACAGTGTTCCTTGTCGGGATGCCCCTCTGCATGCAGGGTGTGGACAGCATGGAGTTGTGTCAATGTTGTGGCCCAGAACTTTCCCCCAGCAAGGAACATTGCCCTAGAAGGTGAGGTGCCTCTCCTGCCCCTCATGAACCAAATAACCTGGGATCAGCCAGATCTGTTCAGTTATGGTATCAAGGTGTCCCACCATCCTTGGGGCCTCATGACTTGATGTGGCAGACTGGTGACATGAGAAACAATGGTGATAAAAGAGGCACAGTACATGGGGCTGGCAGCAGCATTTATATATCCCTGCTAGGCCTCTGTTTCCCACTTTGGAAATTAGCCTAAGGCCTCTTCCTGCCTGACAGTGGTTCTGTAAGGTATATGGTTCAGATACCTTCAGGTGTTGCTGCTGTGATGTCAGTGTTTACTCACGTGGGGCAAGCAGGACATCTGGGCTGGAGGAACTCAAGTGTCCAAGCTGAGCTTCGGGAGTAAAGAGGCTCATACAGGACAGATGGTCTCACTGCCTTCTCCACCTGCACCATCCAGAAAGCTGCCTAAACTCTTCCTAAGAATTGCTCCCCATAGCTCAGAAGGGTTCCCTGAGAGGAGGTGAAGAATGTCACTAATGACCAAGCTCAGAAGCCCAGTCCAGAGGCAGGGCTTTGTTGTCCTGGCCTGACTGATAGAACAGCATGTGGGTATGTATCAGCATCCCAAGACTACTTTGTAATTCCAGCAATTCTCTAGGCGAGGTCCAAGGCTTGGCCTGCAGCAGCAGTCATGATTATTATTTACTCTTGGAAGAGCATTCTAGGCATAGCTCGTGATAGGAAAGACAGGTGGACCAAAGGTGGGGTCCCAGGTATAAGGGTCCTTTTCAGACTCACACAAGACTTGGCAATGAGTTATGAAAACCTTGTGAGATATTGTCAACCAAGGAAGCTTACCAGATCTTACTAGGCTTGTCAGTCCCAGAAAAAAAAAGTTCAGAGTCTTTCATTTCTTCTTCTTCTTCTTTTTTTTTTTTTTTGGTATTTTCGAGACCAGAGTCTTCCATTTTAATAGAACATTTAAGCTTATTTCTGTATAGGGATTGCTCCCCAGTCAGAGCTCGCTGATCAGCGAATTGGCTGGCTTTGCAAACAGCTGTGTCCAGTTGCTGAATGCCCATACACATGGGTGCTTACTCTCATTATCTCAGTGAAAGAGTCTGTTCAGGGACAGGTCATCTGAAGCCATGTTCAGAATGCTACTTAGTGACGCTGCTGCCTTGTTCTCAGTGATTACCATCCATAACACCATATAAAGTCCATGGAGGCTTGATGGGGAGGGAAAAGGCCTCATATATCTGGTGGCTATCTTCCCTAAACCTTAACACACATGACTTTGAAGAGCCCTGTTCAGAAACTTGGGGACAAACTCTTGCCTTCCACTGACTGAAGGTGGTCTTGGAAAGCTGATGTGATGGCTGCTAACCCTTCATTAAATCACTGGTGGGAAAACTGAGGCCCATGTAATCTGACTGCCTTGGGTCACAGAGCCAGATTTGGTGTGTGTGTGTGCAGTATGCAGCCACAGCACACATGTGCCAGAGGAAAACTTGCAGGAGTTTGTTCTTTCTATCATGTGGGTGCCTGGGTTCAAACTCAGGTCTTCAGGCTTGGTGGCAAGTTTCAGATTCCAGTCAGCATTCTTTATACTAAAACTTACAAGAAGGTCAATGGCAAATGCCACCCATTCCTTCTGGACCCCACCACTCCTGTCCAGTGTCAGCACACGGAACATGCCAGCCCTGGACATTTGGGAAGCACACTCCCTGAACGCTCACATCTCTTTTCACAATAGCGCTTTTCCTGTATGAAAGTAGAAGGCCCACTGAGGAAGCCCATTGAGGAAGCCTGCAGGTGCTGCACTCACCAAACAGGAGCAGCCTGGCTCTGACCTCACAGCACAAAGCAGCTACCCACATTTGTTCTCAATAGATAGCCCAGCCCTGTACTGTTTCCTGCTTCAGCTTCTGAGCCCCGGCCCTTCCCAACTCTGGGCGTTGGAATTCACATTCAGGAACTTCCATCTCTCACGACGGTGAGTACAGGTCTCTACTGGCCACAACACACCCTGAACAGAGGATCCTTGAAGCCTTAGTTACTTTCATGGAAGAGGGGAGAGAAAAAGAATAAACGAAATTCACAGGTGAACAGAGTAGCAGACCAGGCAGACTTACAATTATGATTACTCTCCTGACCCCAATTCCATCCGTGGATGCGTGTGCGGCTCCACTCACGCTAGAGGTGGAATCTGTCCCCCTCCTCTAGGACTTCAGCTAAGACAGCAGAGGCACACCATGCCAACTCTTCTCTGGCAATTAAGATGCCTGGTGGCTTTCTGACAATCCAGTGTCCCTGTGGGATCTGGAGTTTCCTGTAACCCATGCGTGAGGGACCCAGGCTAGCATAAAAGGAGGCTGTGCAGAAGCCAGGTAGAGCCTCAAGTTCTTTTCACATGAGCAAAGCACTCTGGGCTTGAGTGTGGCCAAGTCAGTGCTGATGCAAATGGAGCGGAGCTGACAGCTGAGTCCTCCAATGTATGGAGCCCCTTCCCCTCCTGGCCCCCATCATATAATTAGTCATTCCTTGCTTAAGCTACTTTCGGTTGGAGCAGTTTGTTATATAGCAACAGGGAATTAAAACTAAGCCCTACTGTGTGTTTAGATACTGTTTGGCATGTTGCTCTACCAACTCTTAACTCTTGTATCACTTAAATCTAAGGTGACAGCTGCTTATTTATTTGTAAAGTAAGGGATGCCCGACGCTGGAGCAGGGGACAGAACAGAGCTCCCTACTGGAGCTTGTGTGCTACATACAACCTTTGATTCAGAAAGGTTTCACCCACATCTCCCTGGTCTGCTTAGGATCGTAGTACCTTAGTACCCAGGGCTCTAGGACTCTGCAGACTTCAGATCAAAAACCTTGCAATCGAGCATTGGTTGGTTGTCTTGGAAATTGGAACCTAGCTGCCTATGCAGCCTTCAGCAGCAGCCAAGACATGGTTACAAGGCAGCCTACAGGGCAGGTGAGTTCCTCTGACCAATGTCAATGGCCCTTTCTACTGAACTTGGGAGCCTTGGTTGCCCTGGACCACCAACAGCCAACATAAGGGCAGCATTTATGGAGGCTTGGGTCAAAACACAGATGGAAGCTGGATGTGGAGGTGCATGCTTGTTGTCCCAGCATGCAGAAGGACTCCCACAGGTTTAAGGCCAGCCTGGGCTACATAGTAAATTTGAGTCCAGCCAGGACTACATAATGAAATCTTGGCTCCAAAAAAAAAAATTTTTTCTTGGTCTTTTTGAGACAGGGTCTCCCTTTTAGTTCCTGCTGTCCTGGAGCTCGCTCTGTAGACCAGGAGGGCCTTGAACTCACAGAGATCCACCTGTCTCTGCCTTCAGAGTGCTGGGATTAAAGGTGCGTGCGCCACCAGGCCTGGCACCTCAAAAAATTTTTTAAAAGGGTCTGGAGCTAGGATCCACAAATGAGGGAGAATACATGTTTGTTTTTCTGAATCTGTGTTATTTCACTCAGTATAACAGTTTCTGGGTCCATCCATTTACCTGCAAATTTCATTTTTCTTTACTGAGGGACACTTAGGTTGCTTTCATTTCTTTTTTTTTTTTTTTTTCTTTTTTTCTTTTTGAGACAGGGTCTCCCTGTAGCCCTGGCTGTCCTAGAACACGCTATGTAGACCAGGCTGGCCTTGAATTCACAAAGATCCACCTGCCTCTGCCTCCCGAGTGCTAGAATTAAAGGCGTGTGCCACCATGCCCAAACTGTTTCTTAGCTAGTGTGAAAGAACAACAACCACCCCATACATATAAAAACTAAAAATTTTAAGGGAAGAGAAAGGTTCCAGTGGAGACTCCTCACCTCCATGTCTTACCATGCTATGAAGGCTTCCCTTCTGTGTGTGGACATTGCAACCTTGCATCCAAACCATTTGCTGTCTATTTTCTCCTCTCAAAACAGCTACACTCACCATCTATCCTCTCCCAGAGCATCAGAAGGAAGAGACTCAAGAATGTAGACAAGAATGTGACGGGAGAACCTGTGTCTGTACTTTTCAGGTTTGGGGTATAATACTGGGTTGCCCCCTCTTTGTTATTTCTCCCAGGCATCTCCTTACGCTCCATGTGAGACAGGAATTAGACTTCCTAGGTTCTCTGACTCTCACCAACTCTGCCCTCTGCCTGTTTTCCTGTCTTCTTCCCTGTCCTATTTCTCCTGTTCCTCTCAAAATAAGTCAACACTTTCCCAGCATTTCCCAGCAGGCTGATTTGGATCCAGAACACTTTAAACATGTTTCAAGATCCAGGACAATTGTATACTATGTAACTGTCACAGATCTTTGTTGCTGGGGTCACTTAAGTTCAGGATTTGGAGAGCGGATAAATCAATGCTGTAGGTGCCTGCCTCTGACACAGATGTCTGTGCTAGGTGACAGACTGGCTTTTGTCTGATCTTGTCACTAAAAATCTGCCCTGGAGATTCTGCTTATGGAACAAAAGCCTGGGTGGGTAGCAGGAGGGGTAATCTCCCCTTCTACACAACCTCCACTGCCAACCACACAGAGGTTAAGAGTCTGTTTACAAACCTCTGTGTTTAGCCAGATGGCTTTGATTCCTTACTGCAGGGAAAAACAGGTCTGCAACAATGAGACAGCTAATCGTCACTCCCAGCAGTCCACCCACCCTCCCCAGGAAAATACAGTTCTTTACTTAGAAGCCATCAGTCAGAAAAGCACTGGGGGGTTTCTCTCTCTCTCTCTCTCTCTCTCTCCCCCTACCCCTGTGTGTGTGTGGTGTGTGTGTGACATTCTTGTTTGTGAGAACGCCTCTTTTGTCTGCATGCTAGCTGGCCTCCTATCTTCTCAGAGGAACACTGGCAGTAAAGATGTACCTTCCCAGGCCTACTGGGGCTTCTCTCAGTGAGTTGTTTAGAAATGTGTCTCCTGGTGCTGCAGAATTCTATTCCTGCTCAGAATTCTCTCTGCTTAAGACACAGGCATCACTCTCTTCCCCGGCAATATGACCTGATTATCTGATAGGACCTCAGTTGCAGTAGAGAAACAGGTCACTGTCATCACAGTATCTGGAATGACACCCAAGATTAAAATTTGGCTTCTAAATTGGCTTTGTGATTTAAGATAACTTATTTCAACTCTGAGCCCAGATGGGAATTTGTAAGATGGAAATAGAGACACAGCTTCTAGGCTGGTCGTAAATGCATTTTCCTCCCTCTCTTCCAGCCCACCTGCCATAGATGAACCAAAACTCTGAAAAGATTTCAAGTAGGGATTTGTTTCCAGAGCAGGGGAGGGTGGAACAATGAAGAGCTCTGAGGGACAAAGCTGGGTCAGCTTTTGTGTGCTCTTTGTGGAGGAGGGGACATTTTCTAAGAGGGCATTATTTCCAAGGACTTGACCATCTTGTACGGTTGGAGTTTTAGGTACTTTACAGGCTGTTTCAAGAAAATATGTAGGTCAGTCTGTGATTTGGGGAGTCATCATTTTTAAGGCTGTGGAGTGGGATGGGGGAAGAGAACTCAAATAACTCTGGAACTTCTGGAGGTGTCCAGAGTTCTACATCCACCCTGCAGAAAGCTGCCACCTAGTCACCACATGGCGTCTGGAGGATCTACATGGGGCTGTGCAGAGGAATAATCTTTTGTTATACTTCAAGTCAAATGGGTTGGTTTCTGACCTCTTTCCTCGCCATCACCAGAAGAAGACTAGCCCATGTTGAGAGGCTGTAGGCGGAGAGTCCTTCACAAACTATAATGGGAACAAAAACTGCCACAACACCACCTACTAAAATTAAATGGATTCACCTTCAGATCCAGCATTCCTTTTGTTTTTGCTTTTATTTTCCTTTGTAAGAAATTTTATTTTGGTTTTTTTTGTATGTATGTATTGCTAAAATTCCTTCTGAAGAGAAGTAAATAATACCTACTCCTTCCTTCATCCCAGTGACAACAGGTACCATTGTGCCAGAGTTCACTCTGGGAAGCCGTGACTTTATTGGGCTTACTTACCGAGCATAGATGAAGGGTTAGTCACAGGAGTGTGGGGGCTCCCTGTAAGGCCTCACTGGGAAGTTTTCACCCAGTAAGGATGATAGAAGACATGGAGCCTCCCTGCCTCCCCCGCCGCCACCCTTTCCCTGCTTTTCCTCTAAACTTTTCCCTGACACCATTTGGAATTAAGTCAGAATTGCCCACAACTGGTTGGGAAGAGTGGTCATGTTCAGATGAAGGGCCCACGACCCACCCTCCTCCTATGAGACGAGGTCAACAAGTCTCACTCTGATGATCTTTTGCAAGTGGGCACAACTTAACCCAGGAAGATGGGTTTGTCTAGCTTGGAGGACAGTCTTCTACAGCAGTATGTGTATATGTGAACGTATGTGTTTGTGCAGGGTGTGTGTGTGTGTGTGTGTGTGTGTGTGTGTCTGTGTCTGTGTCTGTGTGTGTAGGGGTGCAGGCCAGAGGATAACTTCATCTGTCATTCCTCAGGAGCCATCCACCCTTTTTTTTTTTTTTTTTTTTGAGGTAGGGTCTCTCACTTTTACCTGCAGCTCACCAATTCATTGAGCGAGGCTGGTTGGCCACCGAGCCCCAGGAATCTGCCTATTTCCCCCTTACCAGCTCTGAGATTACAAATATATGCCACTATGCTTAATTTTAAAAACTATATAGGTTCTAGCTGGGCATGGTGGCACACGCCTTTAATTCTAGCACTTGGGAGGCAGAGGCAGGCGGATCTTTGTGAGTTCAAGGCCAGCCTGGTCTACAGAGTGAGTTCCAGGACAGCTGGGACTACAGGGAGACCCTATCTCAAAAAGACAAAAAAAAACAAAAACAAACTATATAGGTTCTAGGAACCAAATTCTGATCCTTATGCTTACAAAGGAGGCACCTCACCAACAGCTATCTCCCCAGCCCAAAAGACAGTGCAATTGTGGCAAAGTTCTAAGATTTGCCATGCTAATTATTTTAAGTTGTTCAGTAGTGTTCTGCATATTCACACTGCCCTGCAACCCACTTCCAGAACTGTTTTAAATCCTTCACAACTGAAGTACCCACAGGGCCCCAGCTTCCCTCTCTTTCATCTTCCTGAGTTCTGGAAGCCACCATTTTACTCTGTCTCTATCAGTTTGGTTACTCTAGCTACTAGCATTCCCTGTAAGTGGATCCCTACAGAATTTGTCCATTTGCATCTGGTTTATTTTATTTAGCATAATATCTTCAAGGATTATACATGCCGTAGAGTGTATTAGAACATCCTTCTCTTTTAAGGGTATATTCAGTGGGTATGTAAGGGTATATAACTTTGTGGAACTCTAGGTTCTGAGACCTGGACCACCACTCTGATGTAGGACACAGACAACCAACTCGAAGGAAGGCTGACAAAGTTTGTTTTTTTAAAAACTATTTATTTATTTCCATGTGTATGAATGTACTGTCTGCATGTAGGTTTGTGCACCCGTGTTGTGCAATGCCTCGGAGGTCAGAAGAGGGCGTCAGATTCCCCTGGAACTGGAGTCAAAGATGATTCTCAGCCGCCATGTGGGTGCTGGGGATCGAACCCGGGTTCTCTGCAAGAGCAGTCGGCGGTGCTCTTAACTGCTAGGCCATCTCTCTAGCCCCAGGCTGACAAAGTTTTATTTCTGAATCTTAAGGTTTTATATCTCTCACAGGTTGAAGAGGTTTTCCAAGGACAATTACAGAAAACTACACAATGTATACGTGCTAGATGTAAGGAAGGCTTCCGGAGAGGACCAGAATTCAAGGTTCAGCAGGCTTAGCCATAAAAATAAACAGGGAGCATAGTGACATTGGGTTTCAGCAATAATATGTCTAACAATTTCTGTGTTTACATTCCAAGTATATACAATCAAGGGCAGAGTCTTAGCTAAACTCTGCAAGCTTCTACCAAACCCAAGCATTCAAGCATGATCATACCAAGTTGGCCCACCGCCAACTCTTTGAGAGGCTTCTTTCAAGCCTTTAGCATTCATCCAGAAAGAGAATTCATAACTCCACAATAACCAGCCCCACTTTCACAGATTTATATCAGAGAAACATTCCTACAAGTCTCTCTCTCTCTCTCTCTCTCTATATATATTACTATACCCTTCACATTATATACTTATTATTATACTATATATATAAACGACTGTCTTGGCGGACAAACATAAACCAGTATTGAGTGACAACATTTCTATAAAGTGTACCAGGCGTTCGTCGTCGTGCGCTATCGGACTAACAAATCACGGTTGAATTCGATCAACATCAAACCACCCTACAACTTCTAAGTTACAGATAGGGCTCTGGGGTTCAATCCATGTTTGTCAAAATGAAATAAAATTGCAATCCCAAATTGTTTGAATTCTGTAGGAGTTGAAATTTAATAAATAGTTTGTGTTATATTTGTGGGTACAAAAGCAATAAATTTGTTTTTGGAAGTCAAAATAGAAAGGCGTAAGACACTAAATATTTGTTAGCCAAAGAGGTGGTCAGAACAGACCTTTGGTGTTCAGAAAGGGAACTCAGGTTAAAATACTATCTTTTAACATTTTTGAGTTGTATACACACTATGGTATACACATGTGAGTACACGCTATGGTGTACGTGTGTGAGAGTGCACACTACTGTAGGTGTGTAGAGGTTAGAGGATGATCCAAGGGAGATGGTTCTTTGCTTCCAACATATGGGTCTCAGGGATGAACTCAGGTAATCGGGCTTGGCACCAGGCACCTTTACCTGTGAACCCTCTCACCAGTCTGATACTTAGATTTTTGCAAAGCCCTATGAATAGGTCTTGTCACCTGTTTCATGGTGCTGATAAGATAACAGGGAAGGTAGTTCTGGGCACTCTTGGGGTTCCACATAGGTTTCTCACCCAATTGACTCAATTAGTGTGATTTCAGGTAAATAAGAGGGATGGTAGGCCTTTGAGGTTTCCATTATTTATACCTTGAACTTCATCTCTGGATCCTCTTAGGCCCTGTTCTGGGTAATCTTGACTCTCTACCATCTACCTTTCTCCCTGAAAGCATTCTTGTGCTTGAGTCTCACAACTGGTAGTTTCTCCTGCTACCTTTCCTGGCTTCCTGAAGTAATAACAACTGTCATTTATTAAAGGAGTCCTTCACATTGGCTCACAAGGGCCCCTCCCAGGGAACATTGCAAAAATCCCATGAGAGGTGCCTCTATTGCATCCATTGGACACAGGAAACGGGGCCTTAGAGAAGCCTGTCTAGCCTACTCTAGAAGTACCCCGTGAGGTAAATGAACTGTAGAAGCAGAGTAGAAACTTCCTTGAGGTTAAGCACATCTTCCTTCCATCTTCTACTCCACCAGTTTCTCCCTCTGTGGTGGTTTGAATCATGACTTTCCCCGCTAGGCTTCATGGATTTGAACACTTGACCCCAGCTGCTGGTGCTGTTTGCAGAGGTTTATGGGATGTGGCCTTGCTGGAGGAAGCAGTCATTGAGGGCTGGCTTTGGGAGTTCACAGCCTTATCCACTTTCGCTTATCTCTCTTTGCTTCCTGTGCATGAAGCACTCAGCACTCCACACTCAGCTTCCTTCTCCAGCTGCCTCTGCTGCCACCCCCCCCCCCAGATAGACTCGTCCTTCTGGAATCATAAGCCAAATAAACTCGTACTTCTGTAAGTTGCCTTGATCATGGTGTTTTATCAAAGCAACAGAAAAACAAAGCACCCTCTCTTCAGCTCTCCGTTGAGCAATGCCAGCACACTCCTCATTACTGGACTCCTTTGGTTCTATTGACTGCTGACTTTCAGGTGCTGAGGGCAGTGGATAGGAGGTGGCAGAGCCTGTTTTCTGACAGACACCTCTGGGAGTTCCGATTACCTACCAGCTGCAAGCTGAGCTCTGCACAGTCTGTTTTTCTAGAGGAGAGCTGTGAGGATGAGCCCAGTGCTGAGATTCTATCCTAACCTTTGCATCAACTATAGAGAGAGACCCAAGGATAACACAGGGCTGGGCGCCTCCAAGGAATATATAAGCATCTCTCCATGTGCCATGCTTCTGATTTTACAAGGGAGACACAGAACTAACTATGCATCAGGTTGGTGCCTTTTTCAACTCAGCAATAGAAGAAAAGACTTCCCCTTCGCTCAGACCACTTGTCAGAAGAGCATTACAGAAGGCAAAATACAGTCTGTCATCCTGGGACTTTGTGTGCCTGATGCCAAATATCTGACTCCTTCCTGCCAGCACAGAGGGCCCTTGATCATCTGTTGTGCTGGCTCATCGGAACTCAGTTCCAAAAAAGCCCGAGTTGGGAGACCTGGGCTTGTTACAAGATGATCCTGTCTGGAAGAATTCTAATCTTTCTCCTAGATCTAAAGGGCTGAGACTAGCTCAGTTGGTAAAGTGCTTTCCTAGCATGGTGGCCATAGGCTTGATCCCTAAATCCTGCACACAACCAGATATAGTGGCACAAGTCTGTAATCCCAGAATTTGGGAGATAAAAGGAGAACAAGAAGTTCAATGCCATCTTTAGCTACTTAGTGAAATGAGATGCCAGCCTGGGCTACATGAGACTCTGTCCCAAAATAGAGCTTTCAAGGTAAAAATGTGCAGGGTGCCTGAGGGTGATCATGTGGAAATAAAGACACAGTAGACCAGGCCAATGAACCTGAATCTGGAAATCGATCTGAGAAGCAGTCTCTGCTGAAGGATAAACTCTGTTTTGTGTAATCTTTTGCTCCAGGAGATATTTTAAAAAGTCAAGTGGGAGCTTGCAATCTGAAAGAATCTAAAAATCCTTTTGTCATTCTTGCTCTGATGGGAGTAGGTGTGTGTGGGAGGGTCATGTGGGGAGAGGGACATTCTGCTTAGTGATGAGATGGCTGTTTGGCATCAAGGGGAAGGCTAGAGCCATTCAAGCTACCACAGTCATCCCACCAACATCAACCAGCACCCTGGTTTGCTAGGTGCCAGGGTAAAGCAATTTCCTTCATGTTGAGCTCTGGCTGTGACCTGCCCTGTGTTACTTTGTATTGTGTAAAACAGTGGGTTTTCAGACTTTGCCTTGCCCGGAGAGACTCCATTTTACAAGCAACATTTGACTCCATTTTAAGTCCAAATACAGATGCAAGATGACTACACTGTGGTGGACATGTGACCACTATCTGTCTGGCACCACAGATGAGGTGAAGACTGATTATCTTATTCCTAAAAGTAGAAAAGGTGCTCCCCTATATATTAGGGTAAATTGAGACAATAGGATGATGTGGGCATATTAGAATTGTATAAAAAATGCTGGGTGTGGTGGCACACGCCTTTAATCCCAGCACTCAGGAGGCAGAGGCAGGCACATCCCTGAGTTCAAGGCCAGTCTGGTCTACATAGGGAGCTCCAGGCCAGCTGGGACTAAAAGGAGACCCTGTCTCAAAAAGACAAAAAAAAAAGCCAAAACAAATAAAATTGTATAAAAAAACATGTCCCAAGGCACAAGTTTTCATTAGGGAAGTAAATTTAAACTTAATTCCTTTAAATTGTCCTACAAGTAAAAGAGTTACAATGTGATGTATAATTCAGAAAAATATAGAGACCATTTGTGTATCTTAACCCCAAAGTTACTGTTGGAAGTTCAATACAAATTATAAATAAAACAATTAACATTTTATATTCCCAATTAAGTTCAAATGTATTACCATTTTCACCGAAACCTACAACCAAATTTAACTAATCTAAACATTTCACTAAGCCTTGAAATATCTTATAATATGTGGATAAAGCTTGGGCAGAGTTGAGTACCTGTCAAATAAATTTTACCCAATATACACTTGGCTCTTTAAAGCTATATGACTGGACTATGACTTCAGAGAAATCAAGTCCATTAACTTATATGGGTATGTGTAATACAACTTAAAAAAAAACAAAAAGAGGGAGGTGGGAGGTGGGGTAGTATCCCTTCTGGGATACAAATGGAAAACTCTGTGTTCCAATTCTATTGATAAATTTTCAATTTTGAGATCTTGAAAATAACAATGGAAAGAGATTTGTATGTTCCCACAGGTAAAAACACCAGTCTAAATGCCTGAAAACGTACAACTTTTGGCTGTGCGGGATGGACTGGGAAATGCCAGCAGAGAGGCTGACCCATCTGAACACTAAAGAAAGAGGGCCTCAGACTGCCTGAGTCACAGACACTGAGCATCTCTCTGAATTCTATTGGGGTTAACTGTTTATAATGGGCCTTAATGAAGTTTACCTTCCAGATGCTGAGAAACCTTCCTACCTCTCCCCTTTATAGGAAAAAGAAAAACATGATGGTACTGAAGTCATTCCCTAACTGTAAATTAGAGCCAACTGTTATAGTGGTAATTTCTTATAAAACAGGTATAACTACCCTTTTTTAATTGACTGATAGGCATAGGAACTGTGAAAGGATAATTCTCTATCTAGAGCCAAATTCAATAGTAAAGTCTTTATAAGCTGTGTAATTAAGCAAAATATATTACTACAGGAAAGCTCTGACATCAGCAATGAATTATTCTGCCTAGGAGATGTTGGCTAGGGGATTCAAACCCCCCCCCCCAAATTATAAAGGCCTTTTGCCTATAAGTGGGATATATGCAAGGAGAAAGGCAGTAAGTCCCTGTTGTCGAAGACCTGGTGTGAGCATGAAAAAATGTTATGAGACGTCACTTGCTAACGTACAACTGGCCTCTGAAATGCCAGAGAGCGTTACCAAAGGCCACTAAAGCAATACAGCAAAATATTGGTCTCCCTGAGACAAGCAAGACTCCTCCGTCAGTATCAGCTACACCTCAACTGCCTGGAGATACTGTGCAACAGTGGCAGCCATGTGTCTATATATATCCCAAATCTAATTGGCTATTAGCTCTCTCCTTGGAGGAATAACTCACAGCGGATGCCACAAGCTTATGTCCTCTAGTGGTTAGGAGATGTTATAAGCCACAATAAGAACTTGTCACCCTTTATAGAGAAACCACAGTTTGCGGATTAGCATACCATCCAAGCATCTGTGTCTATGCTCACAGCTTAGCTTGACATAATAATTAGTACTGCTTAAATGCCTGTACATCCAATTGCTTGTGCTTTGTTAGTATGACTAAAAAGGTATCACTGGAAAAGCTGTCAACCCATGAAGGGAAACAACCTGAACAGACTAGAGTCCAAAATGACAACTCCAAAGAAAGTAGACTGTTTTCTTCTCACCCACTTGTGCCCCTTTCCCAAAGCCCAGGGAACAAACTGCGGAAGAGGAGGCGTGGTAGATTGTAAGGGCTGCGGAGAGATAGGGGTGAATCATGAGACTACAGGAATATAGTCTGGACTCCTGATTGATCAACATGCCTGTGCATACAAGCTTCTCCAACTGGACTATGGGAACCTTAGGTTGTTCAAAATTTGGACATAGATACTTGCAAATTGGTTTTACATGAATATTACTTACATTCATTGCTTATGCTTAATAATTTGGCTCACTTCAAAAAAAATGCACCAATTACCTAATTGTATGGCAAACTGGGTAATGTCAATGTTATCTGAAAACAACTGTGCTGTATTATATTGTAGAATCCCTTAAAAATAAACAGGAAAAAAAAAAACAGGTCCCAAGAGGTTATCCAACACATTAGACCTAGAAAAGGGTTTAATACCCTCACCTGCACCCAAAAAGAAGAGGACACTGTGATGGTGATGGCCATCCGACCAGTTGGTGTGTGTGTCAAGGAACCAATAGGCAGAGAATTCCACTATCTCAGAGGCTTTAGCTCAGCTGGTCCCACTGTGGATGCTGCTTACCATTGTCAGTCCTGTTCTGCGGCTTGCTTTTGTAACCTAACCCTGAGGCTCAGCTCTGACCCTGTGGTCTGACTCTATAGCACATGGTCTTGAAGGGGTGCTAGAATCTATAGGAAATGGAAAATCAACTGACGGTGAGACTCAGATGAAGTCCCCATGGTCATATTAGAATCACATCACCTGCAAAAATCAAGAATTATAATACAGTTAACATTGCTTAGGACCTTTCTTCTTCCCCAGCTACAAACCCACTATTTTCTAGGACTTTTACCAGACATCTCCTTTTTGTAAATGGACATGTCCTAACATCCCTGTGCAATGGTAGCTTTCGCTCAGCTTATAATTCCATTTACATCATTTCTGGATGCCTGCTATGTCCCTTATCAAAGAAAGAGGGGCGTTTCTTAACAATTGGTGAGATGGAACTTAGTATAAATAGCTAATCTAAAACACTTAAGTTCAACTCTTTGAGAAGCCACGCCCATGCTCTTCAGGCCTGATAACTGTTTTCTTTAAGGGTGTAACCCCTGGTAAGTCGCTGTGTTCTAAGCCATGCTCCACACACAATGAGTGTTCGGGTGGGCAGAGAAATGGAGGTGGACTTGGGAGGAGATGGGGGAGGGAAGATAGGATCGAAATACATTGGACGAAATCTTCAAAGAATTACTAAAAAACATTTTTTAAAGTGGGTAATTGTTTCAGAAGGAGAAAGAGAAACCAGAAACCAAGTGTCCAGACAAATCTCCGCACACTTCAACCTGCTCTGCAGACATCCTAAGTGAACTTGGAGTCGGTCCTGGAAACCAGAGGCAGAGGGAGAGGGAAAGAGAGGCCAGGAGTCGAGTGCCTGCACGTAGGCCCAATGAGAGGCCAGGAGTCGAGTACCTGCACGTAGGCCCAATGAGCAGTCTTCTAGTTTGATGGAGTCGTGGGGTGAAGACAATTGCTATTCCAAACACATTTGGAATAGATGAAACACATTTTTTTTTGTTCGAAGCTTCACACAGAATCGGGGCCAAGAATGTGCACTTGAGTGGCTATATCAGAGACTGCCACCATGTTTGAGGAGAGCTGCCCCCTTTGTTCCCTAGCCCTCTGCTTCCTTTCCCTGCCCAGCCAGAGGGTAGATCTCTGGGGGACCCGGAAGGACACCCTGAGCAGAGCTCTCTTGAGTGATGTGGGCCCAGTAGAGATGAGGAGGAGTGGCCAACAGAGAAGAGAGACAAACTCAGGTCTTTCTCCATTCAAGTCTGGGAGATCTGCAGCTATGTGTCAATCCGAGCTTCGAAGAGAGGCAGCAAGACTGCTCTTGCAGAGGACCCTGGTTCGATCCCCAGCAACCCACGTGGTGGCTGAGAACCTGCTGTAACTCCAGTTCCAGGGGAATCTGACGCCCTCTTCTGACCGCAGCATTGCACGACACGGGTGCACAGACCTACATGCAGACAGTACATTCGTACACATAAATAAATAAATAAATCAATAAATAAATAAATAAACAAACAAACAAACAAATTTAACAAATAGAGGCAGCGAGAGCAAGCTGGTTTCCTGGGGAATACAGGCTTTAGGCCCTGTGCTCTGTAGGGGAGGCTCTAAGCTCTGTCAGGCTCAAATCAAGAAGTGTATCATTACTTTTTTTATGTGTATGAGTGTACTGTCTGCATGTATGTTGGTGCACCTGTGTCATGCAATGCTGTGGAGGTCAGAAGAGGGCGTCGGATTCCCCTGGAACTGGAGTTAAAGACGGTTCTTAGCCACCATGTGGGTGCTGGGAATTGAACCCGGGTCCTCTGCAAGAGCAGCCGGTGCTCTTAACCTCTGAGCCATCTCTCCAGCCCCCATTACTTATCTTTTCTAACTCTGCTGCCTGAAAACACTCGAGGGAATTAATATCACAAGATGATATTTTATTGCTGAATAATAAACTATTGTGTATATGCACCCCATTTCCTTATCTACTCATCAGTTGAAGAACAAAAGCTATTTCCAGTTTTTTGGTGGTTTACTATGACCAGTGCTATAGTGAACACAGAGTGCCACTGACTGTGACTGATATCATTTCCTTTAGGTATCTACATCGTAGTAGAATTGCTAGATCATATGATGATATTTTTACAGCATGAAGTTTTTTTTTTAATAACCTGTCTTTTTCATAGATAATGAGTAAACCATGTGGAATGAACTGCCACTTTTAAGTACCTTGTCACAAACATTGTGAACAAAGGTTGGGAGTATTCAGCAACTATTATTTATTCACATGTAAATGTAATATGATGCCTAGGAAAATAAGTGTGCAAAAACATTTTGTAGATTGTTTTGGTTCTTAAAATTTAAAGCATTTATTAAAAACATAAAGTAAAATAAAATATAAACTTCATCCTGAATAACAAATATGAGAGCAAATATTTATTTACATGTCATATACCTCAAAGTGCTATGTTAATGTTCTTTTAAAATAGTTTTTTTATGTGTATGAATGTTTTGCCTGCATGTGTGTAAGTGACCATGTGCATGCAATGCCCATAGAATCCAGAAGAAGGAGTCAGATCTCCTGGACCTGCAGTTATGGACAGTTGTTAGCCAGTGTATGGGTGCCAGGATCATATGATAATTTTATTTAAAAAATTTTGAGGAACCTGCACTCTGTTCATCATGACAACTGTGGTGAGATCCACTGTCAAGGACTGGATTTTTCTGGACCACCCAAACTGCTTTTTTGCAAGCAAAAACCACTTCCGATTTGTCCTTGACCCTAAACACAACTTTTTTTAAATCTCAACTTGGAAGTAAGGGTTTCCCAGAGATCTCACCCTTGGGTACCTTCTGAACTTCATTTTGTGTCTCAAGACTCACAAAGAGGTGGAAGGAAAGTGCACTCTCTTCAGACTTTTAGGATGAGCTACCAGAAGAAGAACTGCCCTGGGCAAGGTCGAAGGGCTCAGGACATTATTCACTGAAAGAGATTCTCTGTGTAGTTCCACACACATCCTTGTCTGACAAAGCTGGGGAAACACCTCATAAGATCAGAATCGAACAGGACAACCTCAGGGTACTGAACCGAGCATACAGGCGAGAGATAGAGTGGCAAGGTGAGCTTGCCAGCTAGGGTGCTGGGTGTGGACACGGGAGGCCGGCAGTGATCTTGCCTAGTACTGAGACCACATTGCTGTGGTAAAAAAAAGATGTTCTAGTGGCTGGGGAGGTTGCTCAGTTGGTAGAGTGCTTATCTAGCATGTGTGAAGCCCTGGGTTTGATCCCCAGCCCCGCATACCAGATTTGATTCTACAATCTTGGCATTTAGGAGGTGGAAGCAGCAGTTCAGAAGTTCAAGGTCATCCTTGGCTACATCGTGAGTTTAAGACCAGGGACTACCTGAGACCCTGTCTCAAAAACAGCCACAGCAAAATCCTCCAGTATGATGCGTCATTGCTGTCTTCCTTCACGTCCGCACTCAGGACTGCTGACTGATTCTGCCTCAGTCCAAGTGCTTTTCTCCTTTCTCCTTCCGGATCTCATTCAAGGGCCCATCCAGCTTCCTTGGGAGAGAGCTCTCCAACTTAGCAGAGATTAGCTTTGCTCACCTGGACTGTTTTCCCTGTGGCGTGGCTGTGTTGTTTGGAAACGGGATTCAGATGTCAACAGTCAGCTGACAGGATCAAGGGCTCCACCTTCACCCCTTTACCCAAGGCGCTTCTCTCCTTTCCTTAGAGAATGATTAGGCTGGGCCTGGGACAATCAGCAGGGAACCCCTCTAGCCATTCAGTCACTGTGTGTCATAACTGTTCTTTCTGTCTAACATATAGCATTTGTGACAATTAGAAAGTAACCTATTTCTCATTCTTGTTCTCTTCCTTTTCCTCTTCTTCCTCAACCTTGTTTTGTTTTTATTTATGGGTGAGTCAGTATATGTTACGTGTGTGTGTGTGTGTGTGTGTGTGCCTGTGCACACAGGTAAATTGTACATGAAGCCAGATATTGGCATCAGATGTTTTGCCTGAGCACACCTCTTTATTTATTTTTTAGTATGGACTCTCACTGAACCTGGAGCTCACTGATTGGCTAGGCTGGCTGGCTGATGAACGCCAGGGATCAGCCTCTCTCCCACCCCCAGCTCTGAGGTCACAGGTACATACCACTGTGCCTGCCCTTTAATGTGGCTGCTGCGGTTGTACCCAGGTCCTCGGGCTTCTGTGGCAAGCACTTTACTGACTGAGCCATCTCTCCTCAGTCCCTTCTTATTTTTGAAGCAGGGTCTTCCTAGGTAGCCCTGGCTATTCTCACTGTGTAGTGCAAGATGGGCTCAAACTCACAGCAATTCTCCTGTCACAGCTTCCTGAGTCCTGGCACTATAGACATGGGCTTCCATGCTTAGCTTTGTTTCCCTCTTTATTGTCTATCTGCCTCCCCAACTCCCATGCACACTAGATTGTAATTTCCTGAAGAGTCAGACATTTATCTCTTTATTTGCTTCTTCATCTGCTCCTGGAGCCTATCAGATGTTCTCTCCCTTTTCCCAAATGTGGGGAAAGGGGAAATGGCCTAGGACTCAAGATAAGAAATGGAGGGGCTGGAGAGATGGCCTAGCAGTTAAGAGGGCCGACTGCTCTTGCAGAGGACCCGGGTTCGATCCCCAGCACCCACATGGCAGCCGAGAACCATCTGAAACTCCAATTCCAGGAGAACTCCAGCTCCAGGGGAATCCGACGCCCACTTCTTACCTCCGCGGCATTGCACGACATGGGTGCACAGACTTGCATGCAGACAGTACATTCATACACATACAGAAATAAATAAAAATTAATAAAAAAAATTAAAAAAAAAAGAAATGGAACAAGGCATGGTGGCTCAGTTCTCAAGAGGCTAGCCTGGGCTACCCTGTGTCCAAAACTCAAATTGAGTCATTATAGAAGAGGAGGTAGAGGCTAGGAGAGGAAGTGAGGTCCCAGTCTGGCCAAGATGTGGTGACCACTGAAAGGGTCACAACTGTGGTAGTTGGCACTCCCAGTAAAGGCTGTGTTGGCTGATCCCTGAACTTCTTTGTTCACATGGTAGGTTTCGCTCAGTCTCCTCATGCTTCTGCCAATTGCCTTCCATGGACATGGATTAGGCAAAAGACCCCAGGATCGTATCATACACAACTTCACCAAAATGGCACACAGGTCCTCAAAGCCCATTGGCCTGGAGCTCTCCAGACAAATCTGAGGTGTTTCAGGTAGTGGTTCCCTAGTTCCCAGTCACAGCAAACCTCACTGTGCCGGATGAGAGCTTTCATAATCCTAGAGGAGCACTGCCTTGGATCACGCTGGGTTGAGTCTTTCTCCCACGTGTCCTGTGGGCAGGCAACTCACACCTCCTCGGGAGAGAAGTGAGGAAAGCTCTGACCAGTAGGAATTTGGGATTTAGGTCCCTGTGTGGATCTTTCTCTAGTGAGCTTGACCATTCTGACCAGGGTAAGCTGCTTTTTGGTTGCGTCTGTTCTGTGGTGGCTCTGACCCTAAGTGGTTGCTAAAGAGAAAAACCACAAGTTATTACTGTCTTTGGAAAAACATTACAGATGTGGCGGCATACATCTATAATCCAAGCACCTGAGAGGTGGAGGCAGGAAGATCAGGAGTTCAAGGCTATCCTGGGCTACATGAGACCTATATCTAGAAACAGGCAAGCAAGCAAATCAACGAAAAAGTTTCAGGTTTATCTTTCTCTGTGGAGCAAGGATTAGGGCTACTAGCTTTCTCTCCTCAGGCCACATGAGGTATGTCACTTTAGCTGCATGCCCAACTACGCATGCCTTTAATCCCAGCATTCAGGCAGTGGCAGGCGGATCTCTGAGTTCAAGGCCAGCCTAGGAAAACACCTTGCAAGTTCCAGACCAGCTGGGGCAATAGGGAGAAAGCAGTCTCAAAAAGACCAAAAAAAAAAAATATTCCTCATTTTTCTCTTTTCCTTTTTCACATCCCACCCACCATGCCCCAACAGCATTTTGGGGATCATGTGCACAGAGCAAGTGGGTCTAGAAGAGCCTGCCGGGAAGTGCACATTTGGTAACTGCTGTGTTTTGTTGTCGCCATAGCAACCCGTTTATGAGACATGCAGATAACCCCCCAGGGCATTGCTTTGTCGCTTTTGGAAGATGGATTTTTAGCGTACTGCCTATACCCACTCTATGAGCTGAGGAAGGAAGAGCTGAGTCTGCTTTATTGAGAACTGAACAATGCTTGGTGGATTCTATAATAAAAATAGCACAGAAACAGAAAATCATTTCAGTACACAAATATTGAGGGAGAATATTCAATCTTTAGCCCCTGGAGAGGTAACTTTAGAGGGAGCATTATTGCTGTGGCCAAATGAGTGACGATTCCAGGCACTATTCGATTTTATTTAGCACAGATTACCCCTTGGGTTTGATACAGTAGGACACATTCTAATATGAAGCTGTGAACACTTCAGCTTATGCTCTTCTTTCTGGCTCTTTGATTTCTTTTTGCACCTTGCCTCCTTCAGGAGCAAGGCCCTAGACCCATGCAAACACTAGCTTTGAGTACCCATTTGTGTCCAGGAAATGTGCTGTGGCCTTCATTTGTCTGTGTGCCCAGCTGGCTATTCAGTACTCTGTACTAGAGACTAAAATGTTTGGGGTTCCAGGGGACACTAAATCAGATTGGCCTTTTGGGTAATAAATTTATTAGTAGAGTCATTAATGCCATGAGCATACAGGCATACAACAGGATGGTGGGGCACTGAGGAGAATTCAGGCCCAGCAAGCAGAGTTTAAGGGAGAGGGGGTCGGCTAGGGATATTCCTTCTTAAAGGACTTGGAGGAAGGGAGATATCATATGTAGCAAGGATGTGTCTCTGATTCCCTGGTGAGCAGCAAGGGAGGGGTGGTCTCCTATTACCAGGAAAGAATGTGTGATTCTTAGGATGGGGGAGAAGTATGGAGATGTACCCATTATACAGATGAGGAGATGTGTTGCCCTATGAGGTTCCAGAGCCTGACAGTCTCAGATCTGTAAACTTCCATGGAAAAGTACTTGAATCCATGCACCTGGGGAGTTTGTTACAGGGTCAGAGATTCCCAGACAGGCTCCTGGCAAAGGGCCTGCCATTTCCTGTCTAGAAGAAAAAGGCTGCTGCAAGCAGTATGGCCTGAGCAGCAAGTCTGGTCTTGATTCTAACCAGGACCATGACCATTTATTCTCTCTTGTATCCCTTGTACACAGTATCAGTGTAGAATACATTTGGATAGCTGGGCATGATGATACAAGCTTATAATCTCAGCACTCAGAGGTAGAAGCAGGACAGACAAGAGTTCAGGCCAACATCAGCTACATAGTAAATTTAAGGTTATCCTGAGCTACATGAGACCATGTCTCAAACAAAACAAGAACAAAACATGATTATATATTATAATCACTTTTAAAGATTTATTTTAATTATGTATATGTGTGTCTGTGTGTGGGTATATGCATGTGATTACAGGTACCCAAGAAGGCCAAAAGAGGGTGCTAGAATCCCATGGAGCTGAAGTTGCAGGCCATTGTGAACCTTCTGATATGGGTACTGGAAACTGAATTCTGGTCCTCTGCAAGCACAGTATACACTCAACTAATGAGCCATCTCTCCAGTCCCAGTCATTTATGTATATGTGAATATTTGTTATATGATTGAATTAGTGTGATCTAGCCAGACATCACTTAATTCAGAAGTGACTTGCACTTCCTTCATAAGTCAGCATGCTGAGATCATTTCCCCTAGTCTTCTTTACCCTGGTTTTATTTTTAATAATTTCTGTTTGAACATTCTGGACCTTACAGAAGCACTGTAATAACAGTATAAAGAACTCCTGAACCATTTGCAAGCACATTACAGACATGCTGCCCTCTCATCTTTCAAATAGTCATAGTGTACTTGCACCAGTGAGGGCATCTTCTTTCAAAACCATAGTATAAAACTCAAAATCAGATAATTAAATTGACACAGTACTACTATGTGATCTTCAGACCACATTCAGATCACCAATATCACAGTAATGGCCTAAGAATTCAATGAAGAATCACACTCTTCATATAAATATCTCTTTTCAGTTTCCTCAATCTGGAAAGCTCCTCAGTCTTTTCTTGATCTTATAAATCTGACACCTTTGAAGATAAAAAGGATAGTGACTTTGTGGATTATTGTTTCTCAGTGTGGGTTCATCTGAAGGTACTTCAGGCTGAGGCTTGGGTTTTATATTTTTATCACTTATTATTGCTGTGTGTGTGTCTGTGTGTACACAGGTATGTCACCACAAGTGTGTGGAAGTCAGAGGATAACTTGTTGAGTCTGTCCTTCTATCTTGTGTGTTCCAAGGATCAAAGTCAGACCCCTAAGCTTGCTTGGCCAGCACTTTTACCCACTGAGCCATCTTGCTGGCCTCCAGCTTTTTTTTTTACTTTTTTTAAAAAAATTATTTTTTATGTGTATGAACATACTGTCTGCATGCAGGTTTGCGCACCCATGTTGTGCAATGCTACAGAGGTCAGAAGACGAGGTCTAGGATTCCCCTGGAACTGGAGTTCTGGAATTGGAGTTACAGACAGTTCTCAGCTGCCATGTGGGTGCTGGGGATTGAACCCGGGTCCTCTGCAAGAGCAGTCGGCGCTCTTAACTGCTAGGCCATCTCTCTAGCCCTGGCCTCCAGCTTTTATGTTTGAAGAAGGACTATCTGGATGGTGACTTGAGATGGGTAGTTGGGTAAAGGCTTTTGCCTCAGGAGCCTGGTAACTTGAGTTCAATTCCTGCAACACACAGAAAGGTGGAAGGAAGAGCCCACAAGCTTGTTCTCTGCCTTCCACATTCATGTTGTATGTGCATGCTTCCCCCCATCTCACAAGTATGTGCATACAGAGTCATAAATTACAAGTTGGAAAGGAGTATCACAGACATGATTCCCTGCCCTTCGTACTGCATCCTATCAGTTGGCATGTGAATTTGTTTTGTCGCATTATGAGTAGTGTAACTTTGGATTAAAGGATTTGTTGAGTCTTTTCAACTGTAAAGATAGTTTTCTTTAATAATTAGTATTTTGTGAAATGTTCTTTGAGATTATGTAAAATCCTGTTCTTCATCCATTAACTAATTTGTTTATACAGTATGAATTAACATGTTCCATGTTACAGATTGGATTATTATCCATTACTAGTATTGTTTACTTAATATAATATAAAAACTTTAAAACACTTCATGTCACATATGTTTGTTGCAGGAAATTATTATAGAGTGATCAATTAAAAGTTTTTCTAGTATAAATATATAAAATTATATGCAAAGGAAATATAAATTTAAGGAGAAAAAGGCACTAATATAATTTCCAATTAACAGCTTCTACATATATATGCATATACACATACTTAATGGTGTTGTCAAATTATTGGTAGTATATATTTATATGTATATAAATTTACATTTATATGTTATTTGTAGTTGTATTTGAAGAGTACTGTGAATGTTTATGTTTAAAGTCAGTATTTTAATATAATTTTATTTATGTATATGAATGTATTGCCTGCATATGTGAAAGTGCATCCATGTTGTGCAATGTCCATGGAGGTCAGAAGAGGCATCTGATCCCCTGGAACTGGAGTTATGAACAATTGTTAGCCACTATGTAGGTGCTGGGAATCAACCCTGGGTCCTCTGCAAGAGTAGTCAGTGCTCTTAACCACTGAGCCATCTCTCCAGCCCCCAAAGTCAGTATTTATAAGGCACTAGAAATTGAACTTTTTAAAAAATTTTATTTATTTAGTTATTTTTTATGTGTATGAATGTACTGTCTGCATGTAGGTTTGTGAAACCGTGTCGTGCCGTGACCGCGAGGTCAGAAGAGGGTGTTGGAGTCCCCTGGAACTGGAGTTAAAGATGGTTCTCAGCTGGGCGTGGTGGCACGAGCCTTTAATCCCAGCACTTGGGAAGTAGAGGTGGGTGGATCTCTGTGAGCTCAAGGCCAGCCTAGTCTACAGAGCGAGTTCCAGGACAGCTGGTACTAAAGGGAGAAACTGCCTCAAAAATACCAAAAAAAGGAAAAAACTAAAGAAAGTTCTTAGCTACCATGTAGGTGCTGGGGATCGAACCTGGGTTCTCTGCAAGAGCAGTTGGCTGGCACTCTTAACGGCTAGGTCATCTCTCCAGCCCGAAATTGAACTTTTTACAATGAAATAAGCTTATGTGCAAAATTTTAGATGACTTATAAAAATGTGCGAGGATGTATGTAATGTTTCCAGGTTCTTTTAAAGCTGTGTGCAGGAAAGTTTGACAGAAAGACAGAACTAGGTCTGCCTGCTCTCATCCGAGGCAGGGACTCCTGCGCTGTGTGGAGTGTATTCACAGTAGATAAGACACCTCCAGCAACCTTCAGGAATTGCATTTTCCTAGTCAACAATCAGATACTCAGGAGAGATCATCTGGTTGGTGGAATATAAATTATTTGATCTATACTAAGGCCCCAAAGTCCAAGCTCTGTGATTGACAATCCACAAGAACCAAGTAGAACAGAGAAGGGTGGGAGTCCTCAAAGGTAGCGGTACTGGGTGGAGCAAGACAGCATTATCACTGTGTCAGATTTCTAAAAACATTCACCTTTCCTCTTCTCTCTCTGTGCTTCCCAGAATCCATCAATATCAGGATTCCATAAGAGTGCTTTTATCTCTATGGTTTATAGCATCTTCCCTGTTACTAAGGTAAAAGAGACTAAGGATATTTGATTTCATGCTTTTGATATTTGATATAGTACTTTTGATATTTGGCATATACCTTTTTTTGATAGAGGGTCTCTCTGTTTCCCTGGCCTGGAACTTGCTGTGTATTTTAGGCCAAAGAAAGGTAAACTGCAAAGCAGGACAAAGAGCAGCTTTTTATGACCCACTAGACATCTCTAGAGCCTCAAAGATGGTTTTTAGGCATTTAGTGAGAATAGCCAGGCTTGATCAGTCAGTAAACATGGACTATCCCAGAAAGTCTACACAGCCAAGATGTTCCCACAGGGCTATGGCTCAGGTCTCAGAAGCAGCATTAGTCAGTGGTTCCCTACAAGGGATTCTGGGCAGAGCACCAGAGTCAACACCTTAGGTACCTTGGATTCTAGGACTCTATTCGTTTCTATGGTTGACGACAGGAGCTGGTAGCATCACCATCATCATTTTCAGAGAAGACATGAAATCACAAGGCTCTTCTGCAGGCTGAGGCTCTCTTTGCTGGGTAAGAGACAGCAGCAATTTTAGGTAGAGAGCACCCATATTTAACTTTCTTCCTGGGACTAGGAACAAAGCTTCCCTCTGTAGCCTGTCACCACAATATAACAGTTGGGATATCAAAGTGAGAGACTTCTGGAAGATAATAAATATGGAAAAATGAAGAAGCAGGACCAAAGACTGGGTGCAACAGAAGCCACATCTGTGGGCATTCCCCAGGGAAAGGCCAGATCACTGCCAGACAGAGCCCCTTCTTTGTTTCTCCCTTGAATTTCTACCTTTCTGAGTTTGTCCACAGAAACTCACTTGTGTATATGGTGATGCCAGTCTGCTCTGGGTGGGGCTGGCAGTGCAGGGTGGCTTTAGGAAAGATGAATACCATCTATTCTTGTCATACTATGGGGTTCTAGAAGTGTTGGGCCTAAAGGAAGAAGGTTCTGCTGCCCCTGAACCTGGTCATAGCTGGGTGAATATCAAGGGGGAGAGGTCAGCAATTATTAGGACAGAAGCAGGACCTGAGTGTTAACAGAACAGTCAGCCACGTGCAGGAGACAGCAAACCTGTATCTTCTATTCTTTAGGTGAGCAAGGCTTCTTCTGGTTAGTGAAGCTGGACAGAGGAGCAGGGAGCACTCTGCTCCATCATTACATGCATAGCCCATATTCATCTGGGTAAAAGTGTGGGTGTTGTTGCATGGAAACTGCCCATCTTGGGGATAAAGGACCAACTTGAACATTGAAAATGGTTGGTTTATGTTAACTCTCCGGGTTAGTGTGAGAAGAGAGATTTAAATCCAGGGCTCTAAAACCTAGGAGATAGATAAGAAGGGAATTCGAGTTTTGGGATAGGACTATACAAATAGATATGAAAACTTGAAGGATTTTAGAAGTCATCCCTCACACCTTTCCTCTCTGACTCTCCACCCTGAAACACACGCACACACACACACATACACACACACACACAGACACACACACACAGACACATGCACAGACACACACGCACAGACACACACAGACACACACACAGACATATACGCACAGATACACACACAGATACACACACGCACAGACACAGACACACACAGACACAGACACACACACAGACACACAGACACACACACATACAGACACAGACACACACACAGACACACACACAGACACACATACACAGACAGACACAGACACACACACAGATACACACACAGACACACAGACACACACAGACACACACACAGACACACACACGCACAGACACACACGAACAGACACACAGACACATGCAGACACACACACACACAGACACACAAGGAAGTGAGGCCGGAGAAGAAAATGTTGAGCCAGAACTAGACTCCGTTGTGGTAAGGTGAGTGAGCAGTTACTGCTGGCTGCTGGTGAGTGGATTATGTTCTCACTAATGATAAGGGTTAGCCATCTTTTGTCAGTGTACCAGTGCTCTTTACAATATGGAAACATAAGGTTTTAGGGCAAGAAGTTCTAGAAGAAGGTCCCTCTTTGTTCTTTTCTCTCTTCCTTAAACATGGTATGTCTTATATGGGGCCACACTTTTAGCCTGGATCCCAGAATGCAGAAGATTCTTATGACAATATGATTGGAGGAGAAACTGTGGCCCAGCCATAGGCAAAGCCTGGCCTGGCTGTCACTCATGTCTCCATTTCCAGCATACCTGGTGACAAGAGGTGTGAGTGGCACAAAGGTAGTGAGAACGGGTCCCCCATGCTGGGGACCATCACAGTCAGGGAAGATTAATGTGGTCAGGACTGATTTGAAAGCCCCATTTCAATGAAGTAAAATCCCTAACTCATGTCAGGAACACGGAGAATGTTTGATGCTGTTTTCTTAGCCTCAGAATCTTCCAGTCCTTTTAGACTGATGCCTCCTGCCCAATGTTGTGACTCAGCACAGCAATAAAAGCACATTCCCAGTATCCTCACAGTTATGGATGCCCGTGTGTCTCTGCCAGCCGCTGGTTAGTCTCTTGCTTTCTAGCATGCAGGTCTGCCCCATGCCTCTGCTGCTCAGGGTCTGTGTCTCGCCTTCTCCCCGAGGTCACCAACAACATGTGGAGCTAGCTGTTGGCATGATACTACGTCCCTCTCCCCCCCAGAGAACCAGAGTCCCAGGCTGGCCCAGCAGGCTCCCTTCTATCAAACAATGCATGATGTAGGAACCCAAGCTGTGGCGGTGTTCTTGTGGGCATGTTCTTTTTCAGTTTTCCAGGTTTTAATTTGGAAACTATTGTGTGATTCTATGTGGGACCTCTCTTCCCCTCTGCTGCACCCTCCCTGGACCCCTCTCTTCCTCCTATAACTGTGCTCTAGAAAAAGGTTATGATTATCTCACCCATGGGGTAAATGCATTCAGGAAGTGTTTGATGAAGCAGTGTTCCATGGTGGGCTAAGCTCTGGGGACAGAGTTACTGTAGATGCAAGGAGCACACAAGCAGAGATTTCTATTCTGTTCACTGATGTCTCTGGAGAACCTAGGTCACTGTTGCCTGAACCACATTGCTGCCAATGGGGCTTAAGGACTCAAGCCAAAGCAGTGTGTGAGGAGTTTCAGGTAGGGGAAGAGAATTAAAAACAAAAAACCCCACTCATGAACTGCCACATACTTAGCATAATGTGTAACTAGCACCCTGATTAAGAATCAAAGCAGTCAGGCGTGGGGGTCCTAGCACTTGGGAGGCAGAGGCAGGCGGATCTTTGTGAGTTCAACGCCAGCCTGGTCTACAGAGTGAGTTCCAGGACAGCTGGGGCTACAGGGAGACCCTATCTTGAAAATACAAACAAACAATAAAAAACCAAAGCATTCTTCAGAATGTGGTGTACTTACTACATACATGGGGGCATAACACTCATATGCATAAAATAAAAATAAATAATTAAAGCATCTCTAGCACCAAGAACCCATCGTAGTGCTTCCTCATACCACAATATCCATCTTCTAAGGTAAATTGAATACTATTAACTTCCTCTATTTATTTTGCCTGTTTTTTCATATTTAAATAAATAAATCATATGATATAAAATATTTTCTACCTGACTTCTTTTATCCACTACTGTGTTTTTTCTTTAGTGTTTGTTAATAAAAAATGTATGTTTCTAGTGTAGAATACAATTTTTTGTTATATGTATGTGATATGGGTGGGGGGAAATGGGGCAAGTGAATGTTCTAGATGAAGAACTTTACAGTCTTTGCCTACATGAACTAGAGACTTCCCAGGACAAGGAGAAGGCAATTTTTGAAACCCCTATCAAGGGCCTACAGCAGCTGGAGTACTGGAGCTATGACTCCAGTATCTGCAGCATCTATGGGAATAATCAAAAATCAAAGAGAGACACAGCCAGCTAGCAAAGAAAACCAGGATCCCTTATTGGGGTCTTAATCTCATTCATAAAAGAATTTGTGAACAGATTCAAACAGAAGCTTTAGGACAACTTTATGAGAATTTGAAGAAGCCCAGGGCTTGGAAGCTGTAAATCTCAGTAGCTGTCTTGAGCAGGAGAATGGAGAAGGGAAATTCATAAAGCCACATCTCTAAGTGCACGGAGGCCAGGCACGCGTGTGCTAGAGTAGCCCCCATGGGAGAGAGGGAAGGGGACTGTAGAAAAAAGCAAACAAACCCAGAATATGGGGCATCCCAAAATGTTAGAAAAAGCATGGTTAGAAGAAAGATATAAAGAAGCCGGGCGTGGTGGTGCACGTCTTTAATCCTAGCACTTGGGAGGCAGAGGCAGGCGGATCTCTGTGAGTTCAAGGCCAGCCTGGTCTACAGAGTGAGTTCCAGGCTACAGGGAGACCCTTTCTCAAAAAGACAAAAAAAAAAAAAAAAAAAAAAAAAAAAAAAAAAAAAAAAAAAAAAGAAAAAAGAGCATGAAGAACAGGGTAAATTGTACTTCCTGAAGGTAAGTGGGCAGACTTACAGAGAGCACGTCTGTGGCCCAGGGCAGAAGCACTGTGGTGGTGGTGGTGGCGGGGTGGAATTCTGAGCAGGAACAGTTTGCTATCTTATTAACACACCCGGCATTCCACCAATCTCTTTACCCCAGCTTAAGGTGAATCCGCTCTCCTAGGGGTGGCATGGCCAGGCAACCAACCTAGAAAAGGTATAAAGTTCAAGTGTTCATCTAGGCCGGAAATTCCCATCCTCTTGAGCAGATTTCCCCCAGGGAGCTTCCTGCTATTCTAACGTTTGCCTTATGGAAGGTCCGTTTTAAGCTAACGAGCGCATACATTGTCTTACACTTAACTGTTGTTTTTTGTTTTGTGTGAGAACACTTAAAATTTACTTTTATAGCAGTTTTCGTTACTAACTGTAGTCCCTATGAAATACTAGAGATCTCTTGATCTTAGTCTTCCTAACTCAGATTGCACATCCCTTCCTTCACATCTCCGCACTCCTCCTTTCCCACCACGCCAGTAAGCTTTTCACTGTTTATGAGATCCACATTTTAGATTCCACCTGTCTTCCTAGACCTGGCTATTCTCACCTAACAGGTAATCTTTCAGGTTCATCTATGTTATTGCAAATAACAGTTGTGCTTTTGAGGCTGTACCCGACTGGCAGCCCCTTCTTCTTGCCCTCTGCTTCCAGTCACGAGGCCGACTGCCTTCCCCATAGGTCCCTGCCACTGTGCTGCTCTCTATCCCCACCACAGGCCACAATTAACATAGCCAAAGACTAGGGGCTGCGATTTCTAAAACCTTAATAAATATTTCTTCCCTTAAGTAGTCTTTTTTTTTGGTCTTTTTGAGACAGGGTCTCCCTTTTTAGTCCCAGCTGGCCTGGAGCTCACTCTGCCAACCAAGCTGGCCTTGAACTCACAGAGATCCGCCTGCCTCTGCCATCTGAGTGCTGGGATTAAAGGCGGATTAAAGGCGTGCGCCACCACGCCTGGCCTTCCCTTAAGTAGTTTTTTAAAGGTATTTTGGTCACAAAGACAAGAAAAATAATGAATACAGTAGGTGGTCAGCTTTCTTTTTTTTTTAATTTTATTTATTTTTGTATGTGTATAAATGTACTGTCTGCATGTAGGTTTGTGCACCCGTGTTGTGCAATGCCGCGGAGGTCAGAAGAGGATCTTGGATTCCCCTGGAACTGGACTTCTCCTGGAATTAGAGTTACAGACGGTTCTCAGCCACCATGTGGGTGCTGGGGATCAAACCCGGGTCCTCTGCAAGAGCAGTCGGTACTCTTAACCACTAGGCCATCTCTCCAGCCCCAGTGGTCAGTTTTCTTAAGGCCTTCTTTGTTATTGTTGTATAGGAATTTCCTCTGTAATAAAGCCCTCAATCTTGGAAGAAAGCTAAGTCAACAACAGGGTGCATTAAAAAGAAAGATATACAACAGGGGTGTTCTAAATTTAAAAGGAAAACACCAGGATGTTCTGAATTTAGAAAAACAACAAGATGTTTTGAGGGTTAATGAAACATTCCATCCTGCAGAAAATGTCTGTTAAGTTCAGAAAGTAGACAACTCATTAGCTTCAGGAAGTCCCTGAAACTGACCAGATTCACTAGCCCCTTCCCTCCTGAAATATATATTATATATGTTTATATAAACAGATTATAAATATATGTTTATATATTTTTATATATGTTTATATATATATTTATATAATATATGTTTATATAATATATGAATATATATGTTTATATATTTATATACATTTATATTTATATATGTATATAAATATATATGTTAATATATGTTTATATATTTCTATAAATATATGTGTTAATATATAAATATATATGTTTATATATTTATATAAATATATATGTTTATATATATTCTAAGAAGGGCTTCTAAACTCTCTCAGAGTAACCAAGCCACTAGAAGAGGCTCATACCAGCCAAGAAACAGAGGTGACCTGGGCTTCTTGGAAGAGACTTAGACTGATTGTGCTGCCTGGAAAGGATATGGTTGAGCTGCCTGTAAATTGTGTAGTGTACTGCATGTTTCCATCTTTTGTGGCCTGTCAGCCATACTGACGTGGGCTTTGGTGATACTCCTGTCTTTTGAGTCATTTCTGCTCCCATAGGTAATCTCTCATCCACACTCCTGTAATTAAGCCCAATAAAACTCAATGCTTCAGCGAGTTAACTTAACTTTGGCCTGTCGTTTATTCCCTGTCTGTGATGAGTAGGCACTTGTTCATGTCCCCAGGAATAATGTCAGACAACATCTTTCTTGAATCTGAGGGAAAAGGATTCCCCATCTTTACCTGTGGATGTGAGGTCAGTCTGGAAGCCACTTTCTTTTGAGACACGTCTGTTATATGGTTTCAAATGGATATAAGAACGACATTAGAAAGTCCTGTGTTTTTCTGTGGGACATCTACCTTGAAGGTAGTTTGGAGGACGTGTGTCCCTCAATCAACTTGATGCCTATTTATATGTTTATATTTAACCTTACTTTAACATCCTGTCATGGAGTATGTGCTCAATACTAAAAGCAGCCTTGTAGGTGAAGGCCTTCTTCCTTGTTTGATGAAGCAGAGCTTGAGAAGCCTGTAAATCACTTCTAAAGCCTCTGATCAGTGAGAACCAGTGAGAGGTTCCAGCCCAGGCCTGCCTCCACGGTCTGTGTTCCTCCCTTAACAATGCACAACTAAATGCTACAGTCTGGGCTTTCTGCAAGTGCCACTTAATGGGAACAGAGACTGGTCTCTTCTGGTCCAGAGACCGAAGTTTCTGGCCTGGGTGGAGACCAAATATTCCAGTTGGTCAGGTCAACTACCTGGTAAGGGACTATCCTGTAGAAAGGCAGGACCACCCCTAGGAAGATGGGCTAGAGATAGGGGGAACAATTAGTTCTTTAATGAGTGAATGTAGTTTTCCTTCCCAGAATTCCTGACCCCTGCTGCAGACCCTGCGAGCCACCATGAAGTTCTATTGGGTCTGTCCTTCTTCCAGAGTAACAACGTGCTATGTCTTTCTGTTTTTCTTTCAGATGCTGACCAGAGCCTAACCATGCTTTTAAAATGGTGCTTTGGATTCTTTACTGTCCTCATTTGCTTTTCTGTTGCTGGGACAAACTTGGACCAAACACAACTTGGGGAGGAAAGGCTTTATTTCAGCTTCCATCACTGATGGAAGCCAAGGCGGGAAATTGAAGCACAAACAGTGGAGGAACGCTGCTGGTGAGGCTTGTACCCTAGCCTACGGTCAACTTTCTCGCACATCCCACTAACCCTTGCCTAAGGATGGGTCCACCCACAGTGGACTGGCCCCTCCTACATCAATTAGCAATTAAGAAAATGTCCCACAGACCGATTTGATCAAAGCAATCCTACAACTGAGACTCCCTTGGGTAAGTCTGGGCTGTGTTGATAAGACAGCTGAAGTGGCCTAGGACATTTATTCTTTCTCTAAAGGCCTCTCCCTGCTCTCTGTCCGCTTGTCTGCCACGTGGCTGGCCTCCCTGCTGGCTTGCCTCAAATGACAGGTTTTTTTCTTTTTCTCTTCTCCATCTTCCTCCACCAGGCAGCCTCCAAGATTTATAGTTTGCCTGCCCTGAGGCCTTTTTAAAACTCTAATAAAATTATCCTCCAGCTTCCTTTTGAGTCTGTTCCTAAATCTTTAATAATAACACTAAGAACTAAGACTAAGTCCTCCAAGAGAAGACTCCAATTTTCCCCAGTAATATATGGCAACTCTACTGTCAGGACTCCTCCAGATTTCCAGTAACAGAAGCAGATGCTGAAGGAGAGTGTAGGGTACAAACTGCTCATCACGTATCAAAATCTGCAGTGACAGGNAGGCTTTATTTCAGCTTCCATCACTGATGGAAGCCAAGGCGGGAAATTGAAGCACAAACAGTGGAGGAACGCTGCTGGTGAGGCTTGTACCCTAGCCTACGGTCAACTTTCTCGCACATCCCACTAACCCTTGCCTAAGGATGGGTCCACCCACAGTGGACTGGCCCCTCCTACATCAATTAGCAATTAAGAAAATGTCCCACAGACTGATTTGATCAAAGCAATCCTACAACTGAGACTCCCTTGGGTAAGTCTGGGCTGTGTTGATAAGACAGCTGAAGCGGCCTAGGACATTTATTCTTTCTCTAAAGGCCTCTCCCTGCTCTCTGTCTGCTTGTCTGCCACGTGGCTGGCCTCCCTGCTGGCTTGCCTCAAATGACAGGTTTTTTTCTTTTTTTCTTCTCCATCTTCCTCCACCAGGCAGCCTCCAAGATTTACAGTTTGCCTGTCCTGAGGCCTTTTTAAAACTCTAATAAAATTATCCTCCAGCTTCCTTTTGAGTCTGTTCCTAAATCTTTAATAATAACACTAAGAACTAAGACTAAGTCCTCCAAGAGAAGACTCCAATTTTCCCCAGTAATATATGGCAACTCTACTGTCAGGACTCCTCCAGATTTCCAGTAACAGAAGCAGATGCTGAAGGAGAGTGTAGGGTACAAACTGCTCATCACGTATCAAAATCTGCAGTGACAGGGGAGATGAAGGGAAGCTGGGAAGATAGAAGTTCCAGGTGTCAGGTGGGCCCCGTACAATGCTCTGGACTGAGATCATTATCTAGAATTATCCTGAGAGTCATCGAATGCCAGGCCGCTATGACCTCTTTCTTTGATCTTCAGAGTGGGCAATCCCAGCAAGGGGCACTGAGGTTGGCTTTCTGTAGCTGAGGGCAACCCTGACAGGGACTGACAGTGGAGCTTCCTTGGCAGCATTCCAAGTGGCTCATCTCTCTGCCTGAAGCATTCCAGACTTGGGACCTCTACTTGATGGAACTTCATCCTCTTTGTAGTGAGAAGCAACACCAGTTCCAGGTGTTGTGGGAGCTACCTCTGGCTAGTAGGGTCATCAGCTGGGAGAAGACCAGGAGTGGACATTCTGTGGGACTTGGAGAATGAGAGGCTTCCGAGAAGGGAGAGTGGGGTGGGACTCAAGGGTGGGCTTGGGCAGAGTCCAGGAAAAGATTCATTTTGAAGGTATATGCAGTCTAGAGCTGGATTTAGGGGAGGCGCTTCCAAGATGTGTCTGCGTTAAACCCACTAGGGAGCGAGTTCTTTTATGGAGGTGTGTTTAAGTTTACACAAGCACAGCAACTGTGGAGAGGTGAGGAGCAGGAATGAGCATTCAGACCGAGATCATAGATTGCATGAAGGCCCTGAGGAAATGAGCCAGAGTGATCAAAGTTGAGTGAACAGGGACGGAAGGTCAGTCGAGCGAGCGATGCACAGCAGACCCAGTTAGGCAAGGCCTCAGGGGGCCATACCTTTTATCCTAGAAGCAAGGGAAGCTATTTGGGGACAATTGGCAGAGGACAGCACTGGAAGGAAGGTCCAGGAGGGCAGACCAAGGCTTCCTAGTGATAAGAAAAAAGTTATAGCCTTATAACGAACCGTGTTCTCAAATGTCTTGGTAAACTTACAGTCATTTAAAGTTTCCTTTGTTTTACTTACTGGGTGGATATCTTGGGATGCTCAGAGATGTTTTATTGCTCTGTAAAGTCTTGAAGCTTTTTGATGCTTTCTACTCACCTATGTCTGACTGTTGCTAAAGATGTAAAGCTAAAAGAATAGGAAGTTCACCAAACGGTTTAAGGAGGTACTTGGTTCAATTAGTCCAAAAGAAGTGTAGAACAGATGTGTCAGAAATCTAAACTTCTGTTGATGATACCAGATTTTGTAAACTGGAAGGACCATCTGACGGGGTTCCAGCCCGATTAGCCTAGCCTAGCTGTGGATCAAACGGCAGCAGATATCCTGACCCACGCCTGGGGTAGCTACTTTGAAAGCTATGTTGACCAAATCAACTTAGGAAGGATTTTCCTGAGATAACATGGCCCATCATGAAAAGAAACATAGGACCAACATCATTAACCATAAAGTGATGATGAGAATTGACTATAAAATCCTCATCTTTACTTCAGCTGGGGATCCCAGAGAATTTAACAAGCCTTTTGCTGCTTCCTGGGTTCTCATACATACGTAAAGAATAAATACGTTTCCTGGCTCTCTCCTGGTCTGTTTGCTGTTCAAAGATTTTTTTTTTTCATAACACTAGCACAAAACAAAGGTTTTGCTGTTTGTTTTTCTTGGAGTTCTGAAAAGCGAGTAGGAGTTAGACAGACGGGGGTGGGGGGTGGGGGAGGGGAGTAGGCATCTGACAATGTTCTAGGCCAGGGCTTGGCAGTGTTTCCTACAAAGGGCCAGACAGTAAATCTGTTCAGATTAGTGGGCTGTGATCTCTGCTGCTGTTATGGCGCCTGAGCAGCCACAGACAGTATTTCAATGAAAAGGCGTGGCTGGATTCCAATAAAACCATCTGTAACTCTAGTTCCAGGGGGGTCTGAGACCCTCTTCTGTCCTCCATGGGCACTGTATAACACCAGTACACTTAAAGCATGCAGGGACAACACTCATACACATAGAATGAAAATAAATAATTTTAAAGAGTCCATCATGGTGGGAAGGCAGGCAGCAGAGGTGCCCATGTTGAGTTAGAAATGGCACTCTACCAAAGAATCTCTCGAGAGGCCAAAAATTGTGGAGGAAAAGCTTTAATAAAAGAACATTATGGGGCTGGAGAGATGGCCTAGCGGTTAAGAGCGCCAACCGCTCTTACAGAGGACCCGGGTCCGATCCCCAGCACCCACATGGTGGCTGAGAACCATCTGTAACTCCAATTCCAGGAGAACTCCAGTTCCAGGGGAATCCGACACCCTCTTCTGACCTCTGCGGCATTGCACAGCACGGGTGCACAAACCTACAGGCAGACAGTACATTCATACACATACAAAAATAAATAAAATGAAACAAACAAAAAAGAACATTACATCAAGGAAAAAGCACAGAACACAACACAGAGACAAATGACAGAGACAGATCGACGTGTCAGGCTGAGCACACTGCAATGGCACTGGAGGGCAGTGCCCCGAGGTCCGATCCTCTCCCACTTTTATTCCCACTTAGGGGATTTCCACTGTGGTTATGGCGACCCTTTCTCTGATTGGTGGGGTCTTGGTGGTTGCAGACCAGGCAGTCAGTCTTTCATTGGATCAGTCCACCTGTTCTGCACCCCTTTGTTTGAAACAATGGTTCTGTTCAGCAGCGTGAAGCCCCTTGGAGAGTAATGGGCTCCTTAGGGGGTGAGAAGCCCTCCTACAGGGCTGGGAAAGTTCATCCTGAGCTCAGGTAGCTCTGGGAACTAATAACTCAAGGTGGGAGGGAGTAACTATGGGAACCAGACCTGCTTCAACTAGAGAGTTGCTCCTGCATGCTTAACCCTTTCCTTCTGATTAACTTCTTCCTGACCTGGTCCTAACACCCAGAGCAGAAAGCTGAGTGCTCACATCATTAAACAGGCACAGGAAACAGAAAGAGAGAGAGAGAGAGAGAGAGAGAGAGAGAGAGAGAGAGAGAGAGAGAGAGAGAGAGAGAGAGAGAGAGAGAGAGATGGCAAGTGGGATGGGGCTGCAAGTTTTCAAAGTCCACCCCTAGTGTTGTGCTTTCTCCAGCAAGTCACACCTCCTCAAAAGCACCACCAACTGGCCAAGTGTTCAAATACTGGATCCTGTAGGGGTCATTCTCATTCAAACCACTGCACCATTTTCACCACCAAGGTAAGAGCTGCTAACAACTCACATGTTCTTCTGCGCATATATTAAGATGTGGGTCTGTCTGCTTATTTTGGAAGCGTATCTGGCTGCCGAGGTGGTGGTAGTGGTATGTGTGCATTGTTGGGGTTGGAATCCAGAGCCTCATACTTACTAGTCGAGTGTTCTAACTATTGGGCTATACCTCCAAATCCCTCATTGGCCCTTGAATTCTTCTGTGAATGAGCAGGACAAGATCATATCGCCATCTAAGAAAGCCTTTCAGACTTCTGAAATGTGGAAGACAGTGAAGGGCAGGAGTCCAAGTAGGGATGTGAGCCGAGGGACAACAGCAGAAGGTGTCAGTGAGGGCTTGGACTAGGAGAAAGGTCATGGTGAGTGAAAGATGTCAATAGATTTGAGATCCATATTGGAGGTAAAATTGAAAGGACGTGGTGAGAGATTAGATGTTGAGGCTGAGAAAAGGGAAAAGCACAGAATTATGCCCATAAAACTTCAGTTAGGTTGGGCTGCTGGGCTGACTTGAAAGGTCAAGGTGCTTACCACCAAACCTAGTGATCCGAGTTCAATCCCAGGGACCCACAAGATAGAGGAAGAAAGCTAACTCCCCAAAGTTGTCTTCTGACCTCCACATGTGTCCCAAGGCATGTGAGTGCATACACACATACATACATACATACACATATCCCAAATACATACACTAATGAATTTTTTTCAGTTAACCCCCCATTTCTTTCTGCTCTGTTTTAGGTTTGATACTCTTCTATATATTTTCTTTGGTATTTTCAAAAAAGATGGGTGCCCTAGTTTGTCTTCCATTGCTGTGACAAAACACTCTGACCAACACCAACTTGGGGAGGAAAGGGTTTATTCAGCTTACATCTCCTGGGTCACAGTTCATCAGTTAGGGAGCCCAAGGCAGGAACTCAGGGCAGGAACCTGGAGGCAGGAGCTGAAGCACAGGCCATGGAGGAATGCTGTTCACTGGCTTGCTCTCCCAGCCCATGCCCAGCCCGCCTTCTTATACTGTACACAACAACCTGCCCAGGGTGGCACCACTCTTGTGGGCTGGTCCCTCCCACACTGCTTGATCATCAAGACAATACTCCACAGATGTGGCCACAGGCCAGTCCAATGGAGCCAATTCCCCAATTGAGGCTCCCTCAACCCAGGTGTGTCAAGTTGACACTAAAGCTATCCAGCACAATGGGCTAAAAAGATTTTAATTGCCAGGGCTGGAGAGATGACTCAGTGGTTAAGAGAACTGGCTGATTTTACAGAAGACTCTGGTTCAAATTCAAGCACCCACATGGCAACTAACAACCATCTGCAGGTCTGACGCCCTCTTCCGTGCACAGCAGCAGGGCACTTACATGCATGCAGGCAAACACTCATACACTTAAAAAATTCTTTAATTTATTGGGAGTAAAAGAAACAAACTTAGCCAGGCCTGGTGACACAGACCTTTAATCTCAGCACTTGGGAGGTAGAAGCAGGCAGATCTTGGTAGATCTAGTCCAGCTTGGTCTACATAGTTAGTTCCAGGCCAACTGGGGCTACAGGGAGACCCTGTCTCAAAAAACAAAAATGAAAATGGAACATTTAATATGCTAATTGGTATGATTATAATATGACCCTACCCGTGTCGTGGCAATGCCGGGAGTCAGAAGAGGGTGTCGGATGCCCCTGGGAACTCTGGAGTTCTCCCTGGAGTTGGAGGTTTCGGACGGGTCTCGGCTGCCATGTGGGTGCTGGGGGATCGAACCTGCGCTGTAAGAGTGGTCGGCGCTCTAACCGCTAGCCATCCTCCAGCCTGGAACATGTAGAATTTCTAATTTATGTTGTGAGACATATTATGTATTTTTAGTTTGAGGATTATATATCAGTTTAGATTATTACAGTACTTTCTAGTTGTTTCTTTTTAATTTCCTCCCAGACTATGATCTATCTCTACGAAGTAATTTAGGGCAAATAGGTGAGGCAATCTGGCGGCTGTAGAAGAGTAAAAAAACTCATGGAAAACCTTGTGGTGCTTGGGTAATTGGGAGAGGTCCAGCATCCAGGCCTGGACAACTCAGACCATGGATGGAGGAGGACCACAGCTGGGCACTCAGGTGAGGGTGGGAGGTTCTTCCAGAGAATCAGTCCTCCCAGGACACTAATCTGCAAATACAGACGCAGCTCTCCTGTACCCGCATAAGATGCAGGCCATCCATGTCACAACCCCTGGGACCGAATCAGGGGGACGGGGGGCTGTGGGGAATGTCACAGATGTTCACAGAAGACTGAAGCTCTTGTCTAACATTGGGAAATCCTCCATGCTGTACTTTGTCCCACCATCAGCCTATGACCAGAGGAATATGGAACTGTGGCTCACCGTAGGGGCCCAAAGCTTTAGGCTCATGTGAAAGACCACAGCTCTAGGTTCACCAGAAGAGACTACAACTGCAGCTCACAGGAGGGGAGCCCTGCTCCAACTTGCAGGACAGAGCCATAAGAGATTAAAAAAATGTTTACTATTTATTTATTTATTTATTTATTTATTTATTTATTTATTTGGGGTGTGTGTGTGTGTGTGTGTGTCGTGTACAGGTAACTATGCCTCTGTGGTGCAGAGGCAAAAGAGGGCACTGGATTCATTGCAGCTGGAGTTATAAGTGTGTGTGGGACGTGGGTGCTGGGATCCAAACTCCAGTCCTTAGGACTGAGCAACAAGGGCTCATAGCTGCTGAGCCATCTCCAGCATTGCATGTGCTGCTTTGTAGCTCGCCTGTATGTAGCTTCTCAGAAAGTAGCTGGGAAGGTGAAAGATTGACTAGAACCTTGACTACCCCCTCACTCACAGAGCTCTACCCTAAGGTGACTGGGCTGAGTTGGCCGGCACTGAATGAGCTTCAGAAGCCTGGGGAGCTCGAGGTTCTGCGCAGTGAAGTAAGGGTAGAGGAGCAGCAGCCTCTTGCCTACAACGCTCAACTCTTGGGTCATGGTTAAGGGTGGCCATTACTTTTGTTCATATTTTTTATTCTTTTAAATAATCTAAAAATTATCTTTTCCTTCCAATGAATAAAGCCTGATCATTATTTACCAGGACAACAAGTTGACTCCAGACCATCAATAAGGATGCACCTTGCTGATCTTGAGCCTTGGTCTCCACACTGACATGGTGTCTACCATCAACTGTAATTCAAAGTGCTCTTGTTCAGAGCCTGGGCTAGAAAGGAAATGGAAGCACAGCAGCCCCATCCGGAAGCTCTTTCCTGGAGTCTTTTCCCTGGACAGAGTTTGTGTTGCTCGGTTCTGGTTGCCCCAAGCCTATAATCCCTGTGGAGCTTCCTCAGGCTCATTGGGGCTGAACAGGAATGGCCAGCTGATCCATTATTAGCTGTCACAGACTTTCCCTGAGAAAATGAAAAAAAAAAATAAAATCTGAATTCCAGATTAGGGGCCACGGGAGTTCTTGGGGGTCTATTAACCCCAGCTCTGTGTCTCAGGGACACGTTTTTACCATTGAGCTGATTTCTTATGAGCAATTCCTATGATTAGAGACAGTAGTCTCTAGTTCCCTCAATGGAGGAATATTTCTTTGGGAAGTGGAAAGTGTGCCATGAGCTCCCACAGCTGTGCTCTGTGTTTTTTCCTCAGAGTTTCCTATCTGAATCCTGATGCTTTGCATTTAGTAATTACCATAGTAAGGAGAGCCATTTTTTTTTATTTTTTATGTTTATGAATGTCTGCATGCAATGTGAGATTTGGCACCCATGTCCGTGCAATAACACGGAAGTCATAGAGAGTGTTCGATTCCCCTGGAACTGGAGTTTAAAGATAGGTTCTCAGCAGCCATGTGGGTTCTGGGGATCGAACCCGGGGTCCTCTGTAAGAGCAGTAGGCACTCGTAACTACCTAGCCATCTCTCCATCTCTCCAACCCTGGAGCCAAATTTTATGTCTTCCTGTATCCTTCAAAGATGTATCTGTTGGGGCCTCAGATTCCCACTGTATTACTTACTTTTCTCATTACTGCCACCTAAATACCTAGACAAATTAAGTTTAGGGAGAACTGTTTTATGTTGGCTCAAGTTTGATGGTTTTTAAAAAAAAATATGTTTTGGTATTGAAGTTTTAAACTCATTCCCCTGCCATGCCCCCCATTCCAACCCCACTCAATGCATTTTGCCATATATGTCTCGCATCTTTTGCTCATCTTTTTAAAAGTTTTCTATGTAGAGGTTTTTAATGTTTGGGGCAGAAGTTTAACTGTTTCGGTCAGTTTTTGACCCAGTCCTTTTTTGTTGTTTTCCTTTTTGCTTTTTTTTTTTTGTTTGTGTGTTTGTGTGTATATGGTGTACATTTGCATATTTGTGTGTGTGTGTGTGTCCTGGTGTGTGTGGTTTTTTTTTTCTGTTTGTGAAGTACAAGTTTGCATTTAATAATGGAAGGAATCGGTATTAAGTGTAATGGGGTGCTTGAGGGGGGGGGGGGGGTTCTGAAAATAAACTATAAGTTAAATTTATGGTAGTCGCCAAAGCAGGTGGGTTTTAGGGGGGGAATTCACATTTCCCTTTAATTTATATTAATTTAACTCTACTCACAAAACGATGCCCGACATAACCTCCACCCATATACAAAAATTACAAGTCTGAAAATAAGTGATAGGTTAATGCTAGAACCCATTAAGGATGGTTCATCACGTCTGTGGTAAGGAGGGTTTGAGGCACTACAGTTGCTTTCAGATAAAGGAATGGGGGGTATCGTGTGAAGGCGGTGTATTTATTGCTCCTGCCTGGTGCGAAGTGGGGTGGGGTTGGGAAGGGAGGTTGGGTGCTAGCAAATCCTCCACAATGAAGGGATAACCATTTGTTGTTTTTTTTTTTTTTTTTTTTTTTCTGGGACTGTGTTAATTTCACTTAACAGAAACAGCTTTTATTTCTGTCTGTTTACCTGCAAAGTTCCTGATGTTTATCATTTATCTTTAGTGCTGAGTAGTACTCCATTGGGTAGATATACAACATTTGTTTTGTTATCCCCTTATCAGTTGAGGGGCATTTGGGTTGGTTCGCAGCTCTTCACATATGTTAAGAACTGCAATAAACATGATGTGGCATGTATCTTTGCGGTAGGATAGTCTTGTGGCTATATACCCAAGAACGTGTGATGGCTGGGTCGGGGGAGGCCTCATTTTAGTAGGGGTGCTTCCACACTGCTATATTTCCATAATGGTGTTTGTACAAGTTTACATTTCCCACCAACAGTGGAGGAGTGTTCCCCTTTCCTCACAACCTCTCCAGCATTTGGTGTCATTTGTTTTCCTAATCTTAGCCAGTCTTCCCCGGGTAAGATGAAATCATCATCTTACCCGACCATGGAATGGTGCTGTCTACATTTTTAGGGCATTTTTTGCATTTCCAACTTAATTCACCTAATCTAAAGAACCCATCATGGATACCCCAGAGTGTGTTTCCATGGTGAGTCTAAATCGTCAAGTTGGCAACAAAGATGACCACCTCAGCCATGTGACTCGTGGTTTGAATGAGAAATGTCCTGCATAATTGCTTATACTTGAACACTTGGTCGCAAGTTGTGCGTTTGGGACTGTTATGGAACTTGAGGCCTTGCCGGAAGAAGTACATTACTAGAGGTGGGCTTGGAGGTGTTATAGCCTGACTCCACTTCCTTTTCTCCCTATCTACTTCCTGTGTGCAAATGAAATGTGATCTGTCCGCCTGTCAGGCTGCCGCAATGCTGCATGCCTTCCCTACTGATGACTTTATCCTCCTGGGAAACTACAAAGACAAAATAAAATTTTTCCTCTTTAACTTGCTTTTTGTCAGGGTATTTTATCACAGCAACAGGACTGAAACTAATACATGATTCTAGGTAAGAGAAAAGGAAGATAAAGAGATACCAGAAGCATAAGGGTGATGGAACCTCTAAGTACAATTATTTAGAAAAAATATTTTTACGAACTGGGCCATAGTGGCGCACGCCTTTAATCCTAAGCACTTGGGAGGCCAGAGGCAGCAGATCTTTGTGAGTTAAAGGCCACCTGGTCTACAGTATAAAGTTCCAGGACAGCGGAAGCTAAAGGGAAACCCCCTGATCTGAAAGACCAAAAAAAAAAAAATTTTTTTTAATTTACTAGGGCAGACTGATGGTATTTATGGAGGTTGCCAAGGAAGGGGGAGCCTTCAAACATTCCTTAAGAAAACATGACATCATTTCAGCCAATAAAGAAAAAAAAAAAAAAAAAAAAAGAATCATAATAAGNCCTTCAGAATAAGATGAAGCTGGGCCAGAATGACTAACTGCATGATGCTGGCTCAGTTACTCAGACAAGGTATGTAATGTATAAATGGAATTTTATCTACTGAGACATCCAAACCTGTGGGCTGAGCAACTTTTGGATTCTCAGCCTCTCCAGTGTGGTGCAGCCATTGTAGGACTACTTGGACCCTATCCTGTGAGCTAATCTAATAAATCCATGTATATTCATTCTACTGATACTGTTTCTTTAGAAAAACCTTGACTAATATGCTGCCCTGAGTCCGGGCTGTCCCCTCTCAGTCCTGACCAGGGTACAGTCCTGGTCAGTCCAGATTAAAAAACCTAATTTGGCTAACTGGAACCTGGAGTCTCTGTGCTCTTTTCTCCCAGTGGTCCAGCACCACAAGACACTCAATAATTATAAATAAAATAAGTAAAACTACAACTACATACAATAAGAGATCAAGCATGTCAAGCATATGTGGCACATACCTTTAATCCCAGCACTATGGAGGTAGAGGCAGGCAGATCTCTGAGTTCCAGGCCAGTTGAGGCTAGGGAGACCCTGTCTCAAAATGACAGAGAGAGAGAGAGAGAGAGAGAGAGAGAGAGAGAGAGAGAGAGAGAGAGAGAGAGAGATCAAGGAGTAAAAAGTCACTAAGGAATGGAAAAATTGAAAACACAATTAAGATATTAGATTGCCTATTCTCTTCAAGGGCTTATAAAATGTGGAATAAAATTGGCTATAAGATGGCTTTGATAGTTGTCAAATAATTCGTATCATGTCTCTACATGTAATAGGTTAGAAATTGATTCATACATATAATTGGAGAAAATATGTGTTTGGAAATTTAAAAAAATTTCAGTCTAAAACAATTTAGGCTAAAACTGAGACTATAATGGGAATTAGAAAATAAAGTGGGGCAGAATTTAAGAATTGAATGGTACTTAGGATACAATGTATAACTTTAAAATACTTGTCTTAGACAAGAAAAAGCCTTCAAATGAATGAACTAAGTATCTAACGTCACAAGAAAAACAGGATAAATCCAAGTAGAAAATAGTAAAGAAACGATAACTGGAGAAACTAACAAAGTATGAAAGGCACACTGGACAAATATTGATCATTCCAAAATGTATCTTTTTAATTAATAAGACAGTCAAAAGAGAGAAGACTTATGTAATTAACATTTAAATGATTATAGTTATTGTTGCAGAGATTAAGTAGAAAGGAAGAGGTTTCAGCCAGGTGTGGTGGTGCACGCCTTTAATCCTAGCACTTGGAAGGCAGAGGCAGGCGGATCTTTGTGAGTTCCAGGCCAGCCTGGTCTACAGAGTGAGTTCCAGGACAGCTGGGGCTACAGGGAGACCCTGTCTCCAAAAGACCACAAAAAAAAAAAAGAAGAGGTTTCATGAATATGCCAATAAATTAAAAAATAGCTCAATGAGAAATTTCTTAGAAAAGCACAATTTTTAAAATTAACAGTAGAAGAAACAGGAGTTAAATAAAATGTTTTAAATCCTTAACACTAGAAACATTGGATCTGCACCATCTTACAGCCAGTTGCTATAAAACACTGAGCTGCCTTACTCTTCTGCCAGACAAAATAAGCAGTTGGAATAGTCTGTTCATTTTAGAAAGGCTGGCATAACCCTGACATTTTTTTTTTTTTTACAAAAAGTAGATAACCCAAATTATGGCCTTTTGGTAGAGATGCAAATATTCCCCCAAGATTGTCCTTTCAAATTTATCTGGAAGGATGGCTTAGCAATTAAGAGTGCTTGCTGTACAGGGAGACCCTGTCTCAAAAAAGACCAAAAAAAAAAAAAAATAAAAAATAAAAAAAAAGTGCTTGCTGTTCTTGCAGAGGACTCAGGTTCGATTCCCAATACCTATGTCAGGTGGCTCAGAACCACCTTGAATTCTAGTTACAAGGGATCTGACACTCTTCTGGCCTCTGCTGGCTCCTGCATACATGTTGTGTAGATGCATGCATGTGGTGCAGATACATATACTCGGACACACAAACATACACATACAAAATAAAAATAAATCTTCAAAGTTAGCAAGAAATTAGAAATGCAATTAATTGATCCATTTATGTTACTCTAAGAATATAAGTTTGTTCAATCATATAAATTATCATCTAGTCAATTATTAACATTTCAAAAGATGAAACTCATATGAATGTTTCCAGTAGATGCAGAAAAAAAAAACATTTACTAAAATTCAGCATGCATTCCATATGCAAAGCTCTAGCAAAGAATAGACAGGGGACCTGGAGAGATGGCCTAGTAGTCAAGAGCACCTACTACTCTTGCAGAAGACCTGGGTTCAATCCCCTACACCCACATGGCGGCTGAGAACCGTCTTTAACTCCAGTTCCAGGGGAATCTGACACCTTAGGAAAAACAACAACAACAACAACAAACAAAACAAGACAAAAAAAAACAAAACAAAGAATAGACAGGAATTTTTTTGGTCTTTTCGAGAGGCTGGCCTTGAACTCACAAAGATCCACCTGCCTCTGCCTCCCAAGTGCTAGGATTAAAGGTGTGTGCCACCACACCCGGCTTAGACAGGAAATTTTTTAACATAAACAATTTCTTTAACCTAAATACATGTCAAAAACTAAAATGACATTAGACATTATGCTTACTAATGTACTGTGAAAAGCCATTTCTTTTAAGGTCTGGAATAAGTAAGATACCTTACAACCAATTCAAACCAGGACATTTTATTTTATTTTATTTTATTTATTTATTTATTTTTTTTAATTTTATTTATTTCCGTATGTGTATGAATGTATTGTTTACATGCAAGTCTGTGCACCCGTGACGTGCAATGCCGCGGAGGTCAGAAGAGGGCGTCGGACTCCCCTGGAACTGGAGTTCTCCTGGAATTGGAGTTTCAGACGGTTTTCGGCCGCCATGTGGGTGCTGGGGATCGAACCCGGGTCCTCTGCAAGAGCGGTCGGCGCTCTTAACCGCTAGGCCATCGCTCCAGC